>JAGTXO010000042.1:0-332690 GCA_019448385.1 Diacronema lutheri | reverse complement strand
TTATAGATGGTCAAGCCAAATCCGATCAGGGGCACGATCGCGCCCCGAGTGCAGCGCGGGCCGTTCGGAAGGACGTCCTTGTGAGGGAGCTCTTCGCGTTTGGCGAGCGGGGGAGCACGACGCGCAGCGTTGCTGCGGCGGCGTGCGGGCGGCGAGCAGCGGTCGGGCTGCTCGCGACGAGGCCGGAGCAGACGGCGCCGTGGCCGCCGGCGCAGGTGACGCGCGCCGACGAGCCGTAGCGAGCGTCCGTGATCCGCACGGCGGTTGGAGCGGGCCGGCTGGTGCGGCGCGCTCGGCCACGGGTGGCGGCGTGCACGGTCGTGCCGCGCGCGGCACGCGTCGCCAGCCGCGCGCGACCTGGGCAGAGCCCGCAAAGCGTCGACCGCTGCGCGGCTCGGCCGTGCGTCAACGCCGGCCGCGCTTCGGCCCGCGCGCGCTGCCGCCGCCGGCACTGGCGCTGGCAGCTCCGCGGGCGGGGGTGCGGGCGCGAGAGCCGCCGCCGCCACCGCCGCCGCGCCCGCCGCCGTCGTCGCCACCGCCGTCGCCGCCGCCGCCTCCCCCGCCGTCATCGTCGTCGTCGCCGCCGCCGCCTCCGTCGCCGTCGCCGTCGCCGTCGCCCTCGCCGCCGCCGCCGTCGCCGCTGCCATCGTCGTCGTCGTCGTCGTCGCCCTCGTCGTCGCCCTCGTCGTCGCCGTCGCACTCGTCGTCGCAGTCGTCGCCCTCGCCGTGCACCATGCGCTCCTCACGCTCCCACACCTCGCCGCGCGCCCACCAGGCGAGCACGAGGGCAAAGCGCTCAGGCGTCGACGTGGTGTCGCGCCCGGCCGCGTGCGCCGCCATGTCGTGCACGTCGTAGAAGATGTTGCGCGCGGCGTTGTAGTCGCGGTGCACGGGCTTCTTGCCGCCGTTGCACGCCGGGCAGATGACGAGCGCGTGCACCGTGCGCGTGCCGCCCTTTGCCACGGGCAGGCGCGGGTTCTGCGCGAGCTCCGCGCCGCAGCGCTGCAGCCTGCCGCCCTTGGCGAGCCGCGGCATCGAGCAGTGCATCGACGTGTACGGCTCGGGCACGAAGACGGCCGCGACGCCGCGCCGCCGCAGCTCGCGCAGCAGCCCCACCTGGAAGGCGGGCGGCGCGCCCTTGGGCTGCGCGCCCTTGTGGTCGCGCAGCCACTTGCCCACGCACACGAGCAGCCGGTCGCGCGTCACGCCGTCGACACAGTGCGCCGCGATGAGCGCCTCGGCGACGCGCGCCGCGTTGGACCGCCCGCCGCTGTCGCGCCGCCAGCGCTCCTTCCGGCGCGCCGGCGCGTCGTACACGTGCTCGGCGGCGCGCTCGCGCACCCGCGCGCTCTCGCGGTGGAAGGCGATGTATTTGCCCGCGTCGAGCACCTTGGCGCTGTGCGCCTCGCCAAGCCGCGCCTCGTCCGCCTCCACGCTGAACTCCTCGCCGCGCCCGTCGGTGCGCACGCGCCGCCGCGCCGCGTTGGTCTTGGCCGTCTCGCGCGCAAAGCCCGCGGCGCGCGCGCGCGCGCGCTGCGTGAACTGCCGCCAGACGGCCGCCCGCCCGACGTGCGCAGAGTAGGTGGTGATGTTGCCCATGTTCGGGTCGGCCGCGACGACGACCGCCGCCTCGACGTCGATCGCCCGCCGCAGCTCGGAGCCGAGCGCGACGGCGATGCGCCCGTCCGGCCGGCGCCAGCGGTGCAGGACGCCCGAGCCGCCGGCCGGCGCCTGCGCCTTCGGCACGAGGACGGTCCCGACGGCGTGCACGGCGACGCCATCTGTCACCACCGACTTGACGGGCTGCCGGCCCGGGAGCGGCACGCGCGGCAGCGGCGCGAGGCCAACCCACGAGCGCCGCGCGTGCCACGGCAGATCGGCCGGCGGCCGCTCGCGCCCGGCGTAGTCGAAGACGCGGTTGGAGATGTCGAAGCGCGTCGCAAAGACCGCGTACCTGACGCGCACGTCCGACATCGGCGGGGTGTTGCCGTTTGTGCCTGTCCACTTGATCGGCTCGCCATCGTGGTCGCGCAGGTCCAGCGCCTTGAGCCGCGCGCGCAGCTCCTTGCGCTCGTCATCCGAAAGCGTCACCCAGATGGCGCTCGCGGCGAGGCGCACGTTGCGCGGCACCTGCGCGCAGCGCGCGGCGCGCGAGCGCGCGGGCGCGTGACCAACCTGGCCGCGGGGCGGCGCGCACGGCGGCGGCGCGCGCGCTTGGGCGCTCGGCGGCGGCAGCGGCAGCCACGCCTCGCGCGCACATTGTGCGTGCGCAGCGGCGCCACATTGTACCGCGGCGGCCGTCCGGTCAGCTGCGTGTGGATGTGCGCGAGCCGGCAGAGCAGCGCCTGCCCCTCGGCCACGTGCTGCAGGGTGCGGATCTGCACGAGGAAGTAGCGCGTCGTGTGCCGGTCGTAGTTCCACCTTTTCGTGGGCGTGCACTTGTAGTCGATCTTGTGGAGGACCATGTCGGGCAGGTGGCGGTCGAGCGCGGCGGGGCAGCCGACGCGCGCGCCCTCCACGTCGCCGCGCAGCAGCCGCTCGCACAGCTCGCGCACGCGCGCGTTTCGCTGCATCTCGGGCAGCGCGACGAGCGCCTCGTCGCGCTCGACTGCCGCGCGGACGACGTCGCGGAGCAGCCCGTTCACGACGCGCGATGGATGCATCAGGCACGCGGTGGACACCTGCGTCGCCTCCGCCTCGAGGATCTCCGTGAGGCCCACCGCGCAGACGGGCTGGACGCCCTCGGCCATCTCGCCGACGGCGCGCGCCGTCGCCGCCTTGGTCTGCGCGGCGGCTTGCTCGGCGGGCTTGCCTCGGGGCGCTGCACCGTACGTGCTCTCGTCCTTGTGCCAGCCGATGGCCGAGAAGATCGCACGGACGGTTCCCTTGTCCATCGTGGTCGACGTGTGCACGCTGGTCGACGGGCCGCCCGACGCCGCGCCGACGGCCTGCGCGCTCGCCACCGCAGCCTCGTCGCGCACCACCTTGTTGATGACGCGGTACGCCTGTGTCGTGAGCCTGTGCACGGCCGCCGCGATGCGCCGCAGCTCCTTCCGCGCACCGGGCTGCGCCGTCACCGCCTGCGGCCCCGCGTTGAGCGTCGAGCGCTTGACCACGAAGCCCGGGAGCACGCTGACGCGCGTGCGCGCCGTCGCGCCGCCGGCGGCGCGCGCGCTCGGCGCAGCGGGCTCGTCCACGCGCGCGCGCTCGACGCCGCGCGCGCGGGGAACGCTCGGCGCGCGCGCGCCCGCGGCGTCGCGCGCGCTCGCGGCGGCACCCGCCGCGGCGCGCTTGCCCGCGGCGCCCGACTCGCCGTGCGCGCGAAGCGGCGCCGACGCCAATGCCGACGCCGCGCCCGCGCCGCCGCTGCCGCTGCCCGATACGCCCGCGCGCCGCTTCTGCTCGTCGCGCGTCTTGCGGAACTGGGCGACGAGGTCGCTGCTCACGTTGGCCTCAGGCTCCCACGTGTCGGCGCTCTCGTCGTAGCCCCGCCACCTGATCCGGAACTGGAACGTCACCTTCTTGCCCGCCTTGCGGCGCTCGTCGACGACCGCCTCGACCTCGTACGTGCGCGCCTCCTCGTCGACGCTCGCGCCCGCCGCGCTCGCGCCCGTGTCCGGCCACCCAGCGACCGTGCCGCCCAGCCTCTCGGCGGCCGCGCGCAGCTGCCGCTCGCGCTGGGCGGCCGCGGCGCCTCGCGCGACCAGCGCGGGCAGCATGCCCGCGCCGCCCGCGAGGCCGTGCGCGCCGACGCTGGCGGTCATCAGCGCGTCGAGGCACGCGAACGTTGCGAGCGCACGCGCGCCATCGTCGCCGCCGCGCGGCTGCGAGCGCACGACGGGCGATGGCCGCGGCTCCCCCTCGGCCGCGAGCAGCGGCCAGATCGCACTGGCCAGCGCGACGGCATGCGCGCCGACCGCGACGGCCACGTCCGCGTCGAGCGGCGCAAAGTCGTAGCGCACGAGCGCGGCCGGGCGCGAGTCGTCCGTCGGCCGGTCGGCGACGAGCAGCCCGACCGGGCGCGGCGGCTCGCCGGACGGCGCGGCGACGGGCACGCAGAGGAGCACGACGAGCAGGCGCGGCGTGCCGCCGAGCAGCGCGCGCGCGGCATCCGCCCCGTCGGCTCCGCCGCGCGCGGCCGCGGCGAGCAGCTCGGCCGCGCGCGTCGGGCCCAGCGCCGTGCGCGCGTCCTTGCGCGCGCGTGCGCGGGCCGTGTACGCGGCGCAGGCGTCGTCGAGCGCCGCCGCGCTGGGCGCGGTGCCAGTCGTCGCCCACGCGCGCAGCGCGTCGCGCACCCGCGTGACGATCGCCTGGTCGACTGCCGCCTCGCCGGCAGCGTGCGCCGGCGCGCACGCCGGCGGTGCGGCGGCAGGCGCGAGCGCGGGCGCGCCGTCGGCGCCGTCAACGCCGACGGCGCCGTCGGCGCGCCGCCACGCGAGCTTCGCCTCGATCTGCTGCCGGACGGCGTGGCAGTGCCGGTCGATGCCGCGCGCGTCGTCGAGCGCGGCCAGCGCGTCCTCAGCGGCGGGACGGTCGCTCGCGTCCGCGACGGCCTGCAGGCAGAGCAGCGCGGCCGCACGCGCGTTGCACGCGCTCTGCGGCTCGGGCGCGAGCGCGAGCTCGAGCTCGAGCGGCGACGCGCCTCGCGCCGCGGCGATCGCGTCCATCAGCACGTCCAACCGCTGCACCAGCGCCCTGTGCGCGTCGCGCGGCGCGCCCGTCGACGGCGCGCGCGAGCGCGTCGCCAGGAGCCCGAGCGCGCGCGCCGGCGCGCCCGCCGGCGTGTGCAGCACGAGCAGCGCCGCGCCCGCCAAGCTCGCGTTGCGCGTGACGAGCGCGAAGATGCGCGTCGCCTCGTGCGCGCCCACCGACGCCCAGATCGCAGCGCGATCGGCGTCCGTCTGCGCGTCGCACAGGTCGCGCACGTCGTCCGGCGCGAGCAGCGCGCCGCCGCCGGCGGAGCGCGCGACGATCGCCCGCGCCTCCGCCACGAAGACGGCCTGCGGCAGGTCGGCGTGGCGCGCGTCGACGATGGCGCGCGTCGCGTGCACGCCGAGCTCCACGCCGCGGTAGAAGGCGCGCGCGTTGGCCGCGCGCGCGTGCGCCGGCCGTCCGTCCGCGTTGCGCCTCGCGCGCGCCTGCTTGCTCGTGCGCGCGAGGCCGTCGCGTGGCGGTGGCGGCAGCGTAGCGAGGAAGCGCGCGGTGGGCGGCGGCGCGCGCACGCCGCGCTGCCGCCGTGCGATGGCCGCGAGCCGCCGGCCCGCCGCGCTGCCGCCCGCGCCGACGTGCTGCCAGCGGTTGAGCGCCGCCGGTGGCGGCGGCGGCGGCGGCGCGGCGGCGGGCGGCGGCGCGACGGCGGGCGGCGGCGCGGCGGCGGGCGGCGGCGCGGCGGTGGGCGGCGGCGCGGCGGCGGGCGGCAGCGGCGGCGGCGCGCCGGCGACGGCAGCACCAGTCGGCTTGTCCGCCCACGCACCCGAGACGCTGTCCCAGGCCTTGCCCGGTGGCGCGCGCCCACGCGGCCGCGGGTGGCGGGCTCGAGCGGCGGGGGGCGGGCGGCCGGCGCGCCAGTCGAAGACAGGTGCAACCGTGGCGGCAGGCGCCGAGTGCCGCGCGTCGGTCACAGAGCGCGTGGTGCGCGCGGCGACCGTCGCGCGCATGGCGGGCGGGCGGTGAGCAGCGCCCGCCGGCGCGCCGGCGGGCGCGGCAGCCGGCGCGCCGGCGGGCGCGGCCGCCTCGAGCCCGGCGGAGGCGCCGCGCTTGCGCTTGCGCGTGCCGCCGCGCGTGCGCCTGCGCGCGCGCCCGCCGCGCGCCCGTGCGGCCTGCGCGTCGCCAGCCGCGTCGCCGGCCGCGTCGCCGCGCCGCACGTAGACGATCGCGAACGCCTCCTCGCCGGTCCCGTCGACGCCGCCGCGCGCGCGGCGCAGGACCGACCGCCACTGCAGCCGCCGCGCGCGGCCGGGCTCGCACGCAAACCAGCGCCCACCGCGCCTGACGACGGCCACAAAGTCGTCGTCGCGCCGCCCGCGCCGGCGCGTGCGCAGCAGCACGCACTGCACGTCGAGCCAGCCCTCGTGCCAGTCGGCCGTGCTGGGGGCGACGCGAATCGACTGCGGGAGCTCGACGCCAAAGCCGGCGAGCCGCACGATGTGCGCGACGATGACGCTCGAAATGGCGGGGGCGCTCGACGGGTCGCCCGCTGCAGCGAGCACCGCCCCGCCCCAGTGCTCACGCGTGACGCAATCCGCGTCCTCGACGTGCACGTGCGCCACGCTCGCGCCGAGCTGGTGCAGCAACGCGCAGATGTCGGCGTCGACCGTCCTCTCCTCCTCGGCCGCCTCGGCCGTGCCGCGGGCGGCGGCGTCGCCTGCCGGCTGCCCGAGGTACGCGATCGCCCGCTCGACGGCCGCGCGCTCCGCACGCGCTGCGCTGTCGATCGCCGCATTGCCGACGGGCGCGCGCAGCGCCGCGATCGCGTCTTGCAACGCCGTCGCGTCGCCCGTCGCCGCCGTCGCCGCCACCGCCGCCGCGCTCGCGGTGCCGTGCGCGACGGCGTGCAGCGCGGCGGCGCGCGCGGCGGGGATGCGCCCGTCCAGCGCGAGCACGAGCGGCGGCCCGGCCGGCGTCTGCTGCCGCCGGTGCCGCCGGCTCGCAGCCGGGTGGTCGGCGCGCGCGCGCTCGAGCCGCGCGCGCCGCTCGACGACGCGCGCCCAGAAGGCCTGCACCCTCGGCTGCGCGAATGCAAGCCAGCCGGCGCCGCGCGTCACGACGTGCACGACGATCCGGTCCTCGTGCCTGAGGTACTGCACGTAGAGCGCTTTGCGCACGCCGAGGACGTGCATGCCGAGCTGCAGCTGATCGCGGTGCGGCTGCGGCGGCCCGTCCTCGTGCGCCGTGGCGCCCGCCTTGGTGAGCGTCTTCACCTCGACGAGGACCTGCTCGTTGTCTTCGGGGAGGATGGCGAGCCCGTCCGGCGAGAAGGCGAACGGCGCGCTCTTGTCGTGCGGGTCCGCACGCACCATCGGCAGGTTGCACACGACGGTGATGCCGTACGCGGCCGCCAGCTTGCGCAGCGCGACGGCCTCGCCGAGGATGCCCGCGGTCGTCGCCTTGGTCCGCACCTCGCGCCGCCGCCGGTGCACGTACTCGTCGGTGAGCGTCTCGTGCGCGACGCCGGCGTTGTCGTTCACGACGTCGCCAACCTTGCTGCCCGTGACCTCCTCCCATCGCTCGTCGTGCCAGCGCGGGCTGCGCTGCGCGGGCGCGCCCGCGCCGACGGCGTCGAGCACGCGGCGCAGCGCTGTGCCGTCGGGCGCAGCAGGCACGCGCGCGCGGTCCTGGGCCTCGCGAGCGTCGAGGACGCAGCCCGTAGTGGAATCTTGGGGTAGGTCGAGCTTGCTCGCCTCGCCGTAGCGGCTCTCCAGCTGGCGCGGTGCGTCGGCAGGGCCGCCGTCCGTGCGCGCACCCGACGCGCCCGCCAGTGCACGGGGCGCAGCGTCCGAGGCGCCCGCCGCGCCCGCGCCGCCGCCAATCGCGCCAGCGCACGCGCGCGCCGCGACCTGCGGACGGCCAGCCGCAGGGACCTCGTCCGCTCGGCCGGCCGCTGCGTCGGCCGTCCGCTTGGCCACCTCGCGCACGTCTCCGAGCGCGAGCGTGGCTGGCGCCGTCCAGCTCCCGTGGCGTTTGTTCCAAAACTCGAGCAGCCCGCCAAGGAAGGGCGTGCCCGTCGGGCGGTCCTCGGGCACCTCCGCCAGGATCGCGTCGACGCGCAGCGCGGCCGCCACATCGCAGAACGCGCGCGCGGCGCGCGCCATCCGCTCGGCGCGCGCGCCGCCGTCGTCCGCCGCGCGGCGGATGGCGTGGCTCACGTGCGCGACGCGGAGCGAGACGACGGCGTGCGCCGGCGCGTCGGCGCCCGTGCCGAGTGTGTGCCGCCGGATGGCCAGCTGCCCATCGCCCATGCGCGGCGGGAGCGACGCGCACGCCGCGACGGTCGTCGTGCCGGCCGCGCTGTCGCACAGCCAGCTCGCCTCGCCGCCGCCCGCAAACTCAAAGGTCGCGAAGCCCTCGCGGCCGAAAAGCGCGACGAAGTGGTCGAGCACCGCCTTGTTGATCGCGCGCGCCGCCGGCCGCGTCGATGCGCCGCGGGCAGCGCCACCCGCCGCGCCGCGCGCATCGCTGCACGTCGCAGGGCAGGTGCAGCCGGACGCGCGCACGCCGTCCGACCGCGTCCGCGGCAGCTCGAGCTCGCGCACCTTGGGGCAGAACCAGAGCGGGTTGGACGCCTCGAGGCACAGCACGACGAGCCGCCCGTCCGTGCCGGCCAGCGCGCGCGCGTCGCGCAGCAGCTCGACGGCGAGCTCGGACGTCGCCGCGTGCACCGCCGGCTCGCCCGTCGCGCGGTCGGGCGGGAAGAGGCCGCCGCCGACGAGCGGGCTGGGGCAGCGGCCGAGCATCACGAGCAGCGGCGGCGGCGGCGTCTGCGGCGCCTGCTGCCCGACCGCAGCCGCCGTCAGCCCGGCCAGGTCGGAGCTCGTGCGGAGGGCCTTGAGCGCGACGCGCGAGCCGGTGCCCGCCTGCTCGGAAAACGTGGCGAGCATGGCGCACGTGCTCGCCCTCGCGCCGCACTGCCAGCTGACGCGCGCGAGGAGGCCTTCCAGCGTGTCGTTTTCGCGCGGCCGCGTGACCGCGTCGAGCGCCGCCGGGCCGAGCTGGAGGCTGCCGGGCGTGACGCACAGCACCGCCTCGTGGTAGGCGCGCAGCAGCTCCCTCGGCAGCTGCTCGGCGGGCGTCGCCGCCTGCTCGCCCACCCACCGTGCACCGTGGCCGCCGTCGCCCGCGCCCGCGAGCCGGACCGCCGGCCCGCCCGTGATCGCCGAGGTCGGTGGCGTGCCGAGCGCGTCGACGAGCGCGCGCACGGGCGCGACACGCCTGCGCGCAGCGTCCGCGCCGACGGCGAGCGCGGCGATCCGAGCGCCCTCCCATGCGCGCTCCCTCGCGTCGTCCCGCGCGGCCGCCGGCGCGGCGCCCGGCCGCGCGCCGGGCGGCACCGCGCACGCCGCCGCGACGACCTCCGCGCGCGCGCCGGCGGCGTCGGGCGCGTGCAGCTGCGCGAGCGCGCCAAAGAGCGCGGCGGCCGAGCGGTAGCGGCCGTGCGCCGCGACGAGCGCGTAGAGCACGCGCAGCGCGGCCACGCCCGCCTGGTCGGGCGCGTCGCCAGCGATGCGCCCGACCTCCCACGTGCGCGTGGGCGGCGGGCTGCCGTCGGCCGGGTCCGGACGCAGCGCCCACGCGCGCTCGACGATCGCGTTGAACACGTCGCGCGCGGCGCCCTCGTCAAACTCGGCGGCGCCCGCCGCGTGCGCGCACCACCCGTGCACGCGCGACGTGGGCGCATCCACGGCGCGCTGCACGACGAGCACCGCCGGCCGGTCGACGCAGCCGAGGCTCACCGCCGCGTGCTTGCCCTCGAGCAGCGCCGCCGCCGCAGCCTCGACCAAGGCGTCACCAGGCGCGTCGCCGACGACGACGGCACAGCCGTCGCCGTACTCGGCCTGCATCGCGGCGACGCACGACGCGACAAAGTCGCCGCCCGCGGCCGCCGCGTGTCGCGCCGCCAGCATCCGGCGCGCGATGGCAAGCCAGACGTACTCGGCCGGCGCGCGCGCGGCGCGCGCGCGAGGCGCGCCGGCCGCGCCGCGTGCGCCAGCGCGTGCGCCTCCAGCGGCCGCAACGGCCGAGGCGGCTGGAGCGGCGGTGAGCGTGCGCCGCGCGCGCTTCGCCGGCCGCGCGATGGGCGATGCACCCGCCGTCGCACCGCCCGCAGCAGCCGGTGCGGCCGCCACAGCGCCCGCCGCGACGCCACTCGTCACGACGCCCGTGGCGGGCGGCGCGGCGGCGGACGCGGCCGCCTCGACGGGCGTCGCGCAACTACCGCCAGCGGTCGCGGACGCGCCCGGCGACGCGTCGGCGAGGAGGTGGCGCAGCACGCCGCGCGCGAGCGCGACTCGCACGGCGAGCGTCAGCGCGCGCAGGCGGTCGGAAGGCGAGGCGTCGCGCTCGGCGTCGGCGGACGTGGCGGCAGCAGGCGGGGCGGCGGGCGGCGCGGCGGCGGGCTGGGCGGCCGCCGGCGCAACCTCGTCGGCCTTGGCCAGCCAGACGAGCCCGGCGACTGCGAGCACGACGCTGTACGCGCCGACATCGTCACCCGCAACGCGCGCCAGCCGGGCGTGGGCGTCGGCCTCGGACACGGCGACGCGGAAGAGCACGTCGTCGCGGGCAGCTTGCTCGGCAAACTGACGCAGCTGCTTGGCCATCGTCACGCCGGCGACGCACGCCTCGCCCGCCTCTGCCTCGACCTGCTCGTCCTGGCCGATGGCGGACGCGCCGGCCTCGGCGCCACCGTCGAGTGTCCGGCGGCGCTCGAGGGCAAAGCCACGCACACAGACGCTCTGGAGGCCGCCGAGCGCGCCCGCCTTCTCGTGCAGCGCGCACGACAGCTCGACCACCGAGTCCACGCGCGTCGCGGCGGCGCCCCCCCGCTCGCCGCGCGTGGCCGCGCGCACGACGAACACCGTGAATTGCGCGCGCTTCGCCGCGCGCGCCGACGCGCACGCGTGCTTCAGGAGCCGGCAAAGCGCGGGCCTTTGCGCCGCTGCGCCCCGCGTGCACAGCAGCAGTTGGCCGCGCTCGTCGCCCAGCTCCTGCTCGATGGCGGCCTCGAGCGCGTCGTCCGTCAAATCGCCGTGCTCCGTCGAGGCGAGCGCGCGCGCAGCCGCGAGCGCCAGCTCGCCTGCGCCCGCGCGCCGCCGGCGGCGCGCACCGGCGGGCGCGTGCGGCGCCGACGCGTGTGACGACGCCGCCGCGTCCGCGCGCGCACACGCGGCGCGCAACGCCTCACGCGCCGAGGCTGCCGCGCGCGCCCTGGGCGCGAGCCTCAAGAACGTGCGCGCGGCGGCGGCGGCGGCGGCGGCGGCGGCGGCGGCGGCGGCGGCGGCGGCGGCGGCGGCGGCGGCGGCGGCGGCGGCGGCGGCGGCGTCGCCCGCGTCGCCGGCCGGCGGCGGCGGTGGCGGCGGTGACGGCGCGGCCACGGCGGCGGCAGCAGCGGCGGCGGCGGCGGTGGCGGCGGCGGCGGCGCCCAGCGCGGGCGGCGGCGGCGTGGCGGCGGCGGTGGCGGCGGCGGTGACGCCAGCGGCGGCCTTGGCGACGCGCGTCTGCGGCGGCGCTTCGGCGCGATCGGGGCTGCCCCCGCCACGCACCGCGCTCGTGCCCGCGCAGACGCCGCCCGGCGCACGATCGCTGGCCGCGCCGGTCAGCGCGACGCGGAGGCGCTCGCCGACAGCGTACATGTCCGCCACGCTGAACGTGCGCGGCGCGGACGAGCAGCCCGCCGCGGCGAGCGCGTCGTTGAGCGCGCCCACTATCGCGAGGCCGCACGTCGCGCCACGCTGCGCCGCCTCGTCGAGCAGCCGCGCGCGGCGCACGCGCGAAATGTCGAGACCCGCCGCGTGCAGCGTGGCAGTTATCGCCGTGGCGAGCACGAGCGCCCGCCTGCAGGGCGACGCGAGCGTGTCGACGAGCACCGCGTCGTAGCGACGCTCGCCCGCGCGCGCGACGCGCACAAGGCGCAACGCGGTGAAATGGCCGGAGGCGAGCTGCGCGCCGTCGTCACCGCCCGCGCCGCCGCGCTCGTCCGACGGGCTCCACACGCCGATGACAGCCTGCGTCGTCGCCTCGCTGCGCAGGCGGTGCAGCAGCGCGGCGCGCTCGGCGCCGTCCTGGAACACCGCGGGTTGCGCGGCGAGCGGCACGTGGCAGACATGCCCGCCGCCGGCCTGCCCGTGCACGCGCAGCACGACCTCGCAGCACGCGTCGACGGTTGAGGCGAGCATGTCGCCGCTGGCGATGCGCTCCACCTCTGCCTGCGGGAGGCCGGCGCTCGCGGCGGCGGAGGCCAGCCGGCGCGCAGCCGCGTCGCCCGCCCACGCCAGCAGCGCCGAGTTGGCGGGTTGGAGGGGAAGCTCAAGGGCGGCTGGTTCGGTGGCGGTAGCCTCGTTGGCAACGGGCACGTTGGCGGTGCGCACGTTGGCGGCGGGCGCGGCGGCGATGGCTGGTGGGGCGGAGGACACGCCCGCGGCGGCAGGCGCGGACGCGACAGCGGCAGCGACTAGTGGGGCGGGGAAAACGCCGTCGGTGGCTGGCGCGGAGGCGAGTGCAGGAGCAACTAGTGGGGCGGGAAAATCGGCGGCAGGCGCGAAGGCGGATGCAGCAGCGGCTAGTGCGGCGGGGAAAACACCGTCGGCGGCAGGCGCGAAGGCGGATGCAGGAGCGCCCAGCGGGGCGCAGAAAACACCGTCGGCGGCAGGCGCGAAGGCGACAGCAGCAGTGGCCAGTGGAGCGGAGGCGCAGGGCCACGCGCGCGCCAGCCGTGCAAGCCCAAGCCGCGCGCGAGCGACGCACGCGCCGATGGCCGAGGCGGCGGCGCAGGCCACGACGTGGCCTGGCACCGGTGTGGCCAGCCGCTCGCGGGTGTGCACGTCGAGCCGCGCCCCACGCCAAGAGCGGCGGCGCGCTGAACGGAGGCGCGCGACCCCGATCGATCCGCCCGCGCACGCGCGCGCCGGCTCAGTGTGGCCAACGCGCGCCGCTATGCAAGGCGCGCGCGCGATAACGGCGGCTGTCGGCCGTGGCGTGCGCGTGGCGGCGCCGCGGCGACGGGCGCGGCACACGAGCCGCTCGGGCGCGCCGCCGCCGCGCGGCACGATGTCGAGCAGCACGGTCACGCCGCGCGCGCGCGCGACCGCCGTGCACGCGAGCCGCACGGGCAGCGGCGGCCCGTCCGGGCGCGCGAGCGCCGCCACCTCGGCGTCGGTGAGGCTGTGCAGCTCGCGGCGCGCGCGCGCGAACGCGGCGATGTCCGCGCGCAGCTCCGCGTCCGTGCCGAGCGCGGCACGCGCGTGCACGGGGAGCGACGCGCGCAGCGCGTGGAGCACGCCGCCGCGCGCGCCGCGCGGCGCCGGCGCGCGATCGCGCTCAGCGCGCGCGGCGCGCGTGAGCTCGCGCACCGCGCGCGCGAGATTGCGCCGCGCGGCCGCGACGGGAGGGCTAGGTGCGCGCGCGCGCCGGTTGTAGCGCGGCCGCGCCGAGTCGAGGGGCGGCGGACGCGGTGCGTACGCCGCGGCGCGGCCCGCGCGCCAAAAGGCCGGCGGCGGGCGCAGCTCCGTCGCGTCGACCGCGGCCGCGAGCGCGCCGAGCGCGGCGTCGCTGTCGCCCGCCGCGTCGGCCGCGTCGACGAGCACGAAGAGCGCGCCGAGCGCGCGCGACGCGGCCGCCTGCGCGGCGGTGGGGCGGGCGCAGGCAGCGACGCATGCGGCCGCCATGCCGCGCGCCGCGGCGAACGCCGGTGACGTGACGGCCGCGCCGATGGCAACGGCGGCGGCGGCGACGGTCGAGGCGGCAGCGCCGGCGATGGAGGTGGCAGCGGCGGCGGCGCTTGCCATCGCGCGGCGCGCGAGACGCGAGGCGCCACCGACCGCCGCCGCCGCAGCGCGCGCTGCGCGCGCGCCGGTGGCGCGCATCGTCGCCGCGCCAGGCGCCGCCGCGCCGACGCCGCCGGCGCCCGCGCCGTCGCCGCTCTCGGCCGTGCAGGGCTCCGATGGCGAACCCGGCGTGCGCTGGCACGTGATGCGCGCGCCGAGGCGCGCGCTCCGCGCCGCGCGGCCGGCGACGTCGAGGAAGCGCCGTGCGCGCGCCGCGCGTAGGCCACGCGCGCGCGGCGGCGCACCGACAGGCGCCGAGCGCCGCGGCGCGCACGCCGGCGCGTCGCTGTCGGGTTGCGCAGCGCGCGCGCGGGAACTCGGCGCGGCGTGTGCGGGCGGCGGGCGCGCGCCCGCGCGGCGCAGAGGCGCGAGGCGCCGGCCGCAGACGAGGCGTGTGCGCAACCAGGACGGCGAGGGCCGCAGGGCGCCGTCGACGTCGCGCATCGGCGGGCCGCGAGCCCGCCGCGCAGCCGTGCGGCGCGCGCGAGGCGCTCGGCGGCGCGCGCGCCGCACGGCGCGCGCGGCGGCGCGCACGCCAGCGACGGCTGCGGCCACGCCGCGCGCCAACACGGCCGCGGCGTGCGCCATCGCACCGAGCACGGCGCGTGGCGCGCCGAGCAAGCGCAGCAAGCGCGACGCCGTCGCGCGCGCCGGCGCACCGTGTGCAGGGGCCTCGCCAGCGCCAGCACCGACGCCGCCATCGCCGCAGCCGCAGGTGGCGTCGCCGCCGCCGCAGGCGTCGCGACGGACGCCGCCGCCGCCGAAACAATCGCCGCACACGTCGCCGCCGACGTTGCCACCCCAGCCGCCGTTGCGTGCGCAGGTGGCTGCGGCGCGTGCGTGCGGGAGGCGTGCCGTGCGGCGCGCATCACACGGGCTGCGCGACGCGAGCGACGCCGCCGGGGTCCCCGCTGCGCCAGGCGCGCCGTGCGCGCCAGCCTCGCCGGCCTCGCCGGCGCGCGGTCGCGCGCTCGCCTCGACGTGGCCGCCTCCGCCGCCATCGCCGCCGTCGAACCGGGCGGCGGAGGGCTGCCGCTCGAACCGCTCGTCGGCGTCGGCCGCCACCGCCGCCTCGCGCTCCGCCGCCGCGGCGGCCGCCGTACGCGCGTGGCGGAGCGCGCGGCCGCCGTCCGCTGCGCGGCGTGGCGGCGCGGGCGCCGCCTTCGGCGCGCGCGGCCCCTCGGCGCGCTCGCGGAGCACGGCGAGCGGCGTGCCCGTGGCGACGCTCGTGCAGACGCGCCGCAAGGCGGCGCTTACGCACGCGTGGACGACGCGCGCCGTCCGCTTGTCGGCGGCGCGCGCGGCGCGGCGCGCGGCCTTGGCGGCGGCCTTTTTGGCGCGCCTCTGCTCCGCCTGCTCCGACAGCGCGCGCGCCTGGCGCTCGGCTGCGAGCGCGTCCTCGGGCGAAACGGTCGGCCTCGGCGGCCGCGCGCGCGCGCTGCGACGCTGCGCGCTGCGGCGGTCGGACGGCGGCTGCCGCGGCGGCGAGGACGGCGAGCGCGAGCTCGGCGTGGGCGACCAATCGCCGCTGACGGTTGCGAGCGGCGCAAACGGGTTGTCGTCCCCGCGCCCCGCGGCGTGCGACAGTGCACGCGGCGTCGGGCGCCGGCCGACCGCTGGCGGGCCCCACTCGGACGGCGGCTCCGAGGGCGAGCGCGCCGTCGGCGCCGCGCGTTGCGCGGCCGGCGGCGCCTCCCGGTCCAGCGCCGCCTGCTCTCTCGCCGCGGCCTGCTCGTCACCCTCCGGCACGCCACGCGGCGCGAGCACCGCGGTGGCGCAGCGCGTCGCGTTGAGCAACGCCGCCTCCATCTGCCGCACGCTGGCCTTGGCGCACGCCACACCCTGTCTCGCCCGGCGCAGCGCCTCGTGCGCGCGGCGCACATCCGCGTCGGCATCTTCGCGCATGCCAAAGTGCGCCTGTTGCAGCCGCAGGTCCGCAGGGCGCCCCTGCGCGCGAGGGGCACGGGCGCGGCGGCGCGCGGGTGACGGAGCTGGCGCGCCGTTCTGCGCTGCGCGCACGCCAATCGACGGGCGCGCGCGCGGCGGGGCGCGCGCGCGCGCGCGCGCGCGCGCTGCCTACCCAGCCGCCGGCCGGCTCGCGCGAGCGCGCCAGCTGCTCCGCCGCCTCGGCGTCGAGCACGCGCTGCTGCGCCTCCTCCTCGCCCAGTGCAGCGAGGTGCAGCCGGCGGGCTGCCTTGCGGCAGTTGCCCTCCGCCTTGCCCACGGCCTTGCGCGCCGCGTCGACGGGGTCGTCGTTGGCTCTGGCGCGCCTGCGCTTGCCCTTGTCGGCGGGCGGCGGCTCGGCGCGCTGCGGCGCGCCGAGCGCGTCGTCGGCTCCGCGCGCGGCCGCCCGCGGGCGGCGGGCCCCAAAGAGCGCACCGGTCGCCGTGCGCGCCGCGCAAGCAACGACCAGCGCTGACACGCCGGCGAAGACCGCACCGCCCAGCGCCACGGTTGCCACGATGCGCAGCGTCCCGTGCGCAGGCCGCGCTGCCTCCGCCGCCGCTTTGGCGGCCTCGCGCGCGCGCGCATCGGCGGCTCTCATCTCGTGCAGCAGCCCGGCCGCGCCGCTCGCGCCGTCGCGGCCGCGCGCGAGCTCGCACAGCACCGCCGCCGCGCGCCGCGTGGGCTCGCGCGCGAGCAGCTGCGCGCCGCCGTCGGGGCGCAGCTTCTCAACGAACTCGGCAAACGTCGCGTCGCGCCAGAGGGACATGCGGAAGGCCCTGTGCACCGCCCCCTCTTGCTCGCGCATCCGCCGTGCCGCCCGCCTGCCGTCGCGCGCGTGCGCGTGCGCGGCCGCGTCGAATCCCGCGACGCCGCGCTGCGCGTCGCGCGCGTCCGACGACGGCGCCGCCGCGCTGCCCGCCAAGGGCGCCGCAGCGGCGACGCGCGCGTGCGGAGCGACGGGATCGCCGGCGGCCGGCGGCTCGGCGCGCTGCGGCGTGCCGTTTGCTCCGCGCGCGGCCGTCCCGGGGGAGATGACCGCGATGGCGCCGCCAGCCGCGCCGTGCGCCAGCCACGCGCATAGGCTGCCGACGAGCTCGCCGAAACCCCCGACGGTCGCCGCGGCGGCGAGTGCGCCGGGCTTGCCGGCCGACAGCGGCTCGCGAGCGTCGTCGTCGCAGCCGCCGGCACCCGTCTTGGCGAGTGCGTCGCGCTCGCCCTCGACGCCCGCCACGACCGCCGCCCCTCCGTCGTCCGCCGCGCCGGCCGCGCGCGCGGCCGGGCGCAGAGGAGGCGTGCCGGTGCAGCCGTCGCCGCTCGTCTTCGCCGTTTCCTCCACCTTGATCGCTTCGTCGCCACCTGCGCCATCTCCGACGCCGGGGCCCTTGGTCACGCTTGCCGCCATGCGCGCCGTGCCCGCCGGCCAGCCCGCCGACTGCTCGAGCGCGGCGGCGAGCGGCGCGACGCGCGCCGACTCGGGCGCGCTCTCGTCATCGGGCTCGGGCGCGTTGTGCAGGCGCGCGAGCGCGCGCTCGACGGCCGCGGCGCCACTGCCGGGGGCGCGGCTCGCCGCGCGCACCGCGCGCCGCCAGGCCGGCGCGAACATGAGCGCCGGCTCGAGCGCCGCGAGCGCGCGCGCCTCGCGCGCGTCGCTCGCGCCGAGGCGCGGCGGCACGCGCGCGGCGCCGCGCGGCGCGGTGCCTCGGAAGCGTGGGCTCAGCGTGTAGGCGAGGTGCTGCGGCACGCCGCGCGCCTCCGCGCGCGCGCGTCCGTCCTCGACCTCGCGCCGCGCCTTCGCGATCGCCGGCGTGGCGCGCGCGAGCCAGTCGGGGTCGGCGGGCAGGTGGATCACGACGAGAATCGGCGCCCAGTCCAGCCGCGGGTTCTTGTGACGGTCGGGCACGACCCACACGAGCAGCACCGTGCCCTCCGCGCCGCACGCCGCCTCGTAGATCCTGGGCTGCGAGCGCCAATCGGGCCTGACGCGCAGCGCCCGCGCGTGGTCGATGGCGGCGGCGCGGTCGCCATTGAAGTGAACCGTCGTCACCTCGCCGTTGACGGACCGGCCGGACCGCCAGCAGAACACCGCGTCCGCCGACCCGCCGGCGATGGCCGCGAGCGATTCGGGCGCGGCGAGCCGCGGCAAGCCCTCGAAGGCGGCAAAGTCCTCGTGCGCATTGTACACGCCGCCCCAGCCGTCGTGCGCGTACGCGCGCGCGGCCGCTCGTACCGCGCGCGGCTGGTTCTCCACGCCCGACGTCATGTGCCGTGTCGTCCCCGCGAAGCCGGGCTCGCCCAGCTCGGCCCGCACGACGGTACCGTACCCCGCGCCCTGCGTCGGGGCGGCGAGGTGGTGCATGCCCGCGCCGGTCACGCCCTCCGTGCGCTGCCGCGTGACGATCGTGCCCGTCGCGTGCGCGAAAAGCGTGTCGACCACGGCGGGCGCGCGCCCGCTGTTCGCCCGCAGCCGCGCCCTACCCGCTTTTAGCTGCTCGGGGTCCTTGGCGTCGTACACGCGCGCGTCCGCGTCGCCCTCATCAGGCGCAGTGTAGACGCAGCGGCGTTCGAGCGGCGCCGAGCCACCGCCGTCCGCCGCCGCCGGCGAGGTTGGCGCCGCGCCCGCCGCCACCGCGCTCGTCGCCGCCGTGCCCGTCGCCACCGCCGCAGCCGCCGCGCCCGCGAGGTCGTCGTCCCCGTCCTCCGCGCCCTCCCCGTCGTCAGCGGTGGTGGCGTCGCCATCGTCCCCGTCGCCCTCGCCCCCGCCGAGGAGGCTGAATGGTCGGGGCCCCCACGCCGAGGCGGCGCGCCGCTGCGGCGCACGCGGCGGTGGCGCTCGCGACGGCGGCCTTGGCGCCGCCGCGCCGCGCGGCCTGGCCGCCGTCGACAGCGCGCGGCCTGCAGCGCCCGTGAGCGCGTCGAGCGCGGCCGTGCGTGCGATGCGGTCGTCGGGCGCGCGCAGCGCCGCCTCGACGGCCTGCAGCAGCCCGTCGGGCGCGGATCCGCCGACACTGGCATCGCACGCCTCGGCGAGCCGCGCGGCCTCGGCGAGCCGCGCGGCCTCGCGGGTGAACGGGCCGAAGCGCCTGGCGCGGTCGCCGAGCAGAGCGCCGATGGCGGCGCGGAGCGTGCGCGCGCGGGTCTCCTCGTACGCGGCCGTCGTGAGGCGCGCGAGGCGCGCGTCCAAAGCCTTCTTGATCTCGACAAGGACATTCGCGCGGCGGCCGTAGAGCGTCGATGCGCTCGCCGCGACCTCGGCCGCGACTGTTGCCGCGGCGAAGCAACACGCGGCCCCACTCTGCGGGGGCGCCTTGAAGGCATCGATGGGCGGCGCTGTTCTGCCGATGCGCTGCGCAAGCTTCTTGATGAGCACGCCGGCCGCCGTGGCGTACGCCGATTCGCCGTTGCCCAAGGTGCGCGAATCGGCGAGCAGGGCGAGCGCGGCGCCGGGCGGCGCGCCGCGCTGCGCGGGCGGCGCGAGGAGCAGGTACGCCGCCGTCCAGTGCGCGAGGCCGCTGGACGCGCGGAGGCAGAACGGTAGCACGACCACGAGCACCTGCCCAAACCGGTCCGCATCCGCGCATGCTTTGCGCAGGTTGCGCAGCGCCACCTTGAGCGCATGCTGCGAGCACCCCGTGTCGCCCACCCTAACCCTGCTCGTGCCGAAATCCGCGTAACGCAGCAGGGCGATGAGGCAAGTGGATGGGACCACGTGGGGGTGGGTATCTCCCGGCGACAGAATGGTGCTGAGGGCCAGCGAGAAACTGTCCGAGCCGCCCCGCCCGCCGCGCAAAGCGTCCTTCACGGAGTCCTCCATCTGCAGACTGTGGGCACGTCAGTGTCCGGATGGCGGCCCGGATGATACTTGGGAGAATTTACATGATGCCCTGGAGAATGCCCCGCTCTCCCACAACCAGGACCCGCCAGCGCGCCGAGCCTACTCGTTTGCCCGCGCCGCCTCTCTTTGCGCGCCCGAGCGCGGCCTCCGAGCGCGGCCAACGTCCTCCGGGGGCGTGCATCGTGGCTGCTCGGAGGGGCTGCGACGCGGCGAAAGCTCGCTGCGCGGCCGCAACGTGAGCGCGCGCGCGCGGCCGCGCGCCGGCCTGCGCTGCTCTGCACGGCCGCGCGCCGGCCTGCGCTGCCTCGTCGCGCAGCGTGAGCGCGAGCGCGCGCGCGGTGAGCTCGGCGGATGGGTGCGCGGCGGCGTTGGCGGCGGGTGCGGCGGCAGGCTGGGCGGCGGGTTTGGACGGAGAGTGTCGGGGAAGAACGGGGCGCACCCTGGTTGGGAGTTGGACGGCGCCCACCACGCGCTGGCGGATCCTGGTTGCCACCACCACCCCCCCCCCCCCCCCCGGAGACGAGGACCAGGGGCATGGCCGACTCGCTGCGCCGCACAGCGCGCGGCGCGCGGCATGCTGCGCGACCTCAGGCACATCCAGCCGCGCTCCGCCCACGCAACGCGCGCAATGCCGCGTTGCACTGCAGGTGTGCACGTGCGGCTCTCACGCGCACTGTGTTGCACGAACGGCATCACGCCACCGAGCTGCGTCCGGACCACGCGCCGCGCGCAGGCGACCACACAGGGGCGCGCCGCGCCGCGCGTGCGCGCCCTCGCAACCGTTGCAGCACGCTCTGCCTTGCACTGCGCCGAGCCGCCGCGCGCTGTGCGCGTGCATGCAGGGCGCACGCGTGCGACGAAGCGCGCGCGCGGCGAGGCGCGCGGGCGGCTCGCTGCGCGGGCGGCAACGCGCCCAGCTGCGCCCAGGCCAGGCGCGCGCCCGCGAGTGCCACCGGGACGCACTGCCCCCGCCGGGGTCGCCGCGCGCTCTGTGTGTGCGCTCGCGCGCTGCGAGCGCGGCGGAACGTTCGTGCATGGCGCGAAGAGCGCGGCACCCGAAGACGGCTGCCCCGAGCCCGCGCCGGGTGGCAGCGAGCGGCGGCACCTCCTCGGCGAGCCCGCCCCGCGCCTTCCCCTCCACGTGGCGTTTTGAGGCAGACGGACACGCGCCCACACTGCGACTGGGCACGCTGCTCGAGGCAGACACGCACCCAACGCGCGCGCACCACGCGCCCGCGTCGGCGGGCCGGTGTGAACGAGCGAGAGCTCGGTGTCGCCAACGGGGGCACGGGCGCGACTTCGGTCCGCCTCTCGACGGACGCAGGCGACGCTGCCGGGAACTTCCCCGACGCCTGCACATCCAGGGCTTCGAGGTACAGAGCTGGGCAACAGTGCCGCTCGTCACCGATGAGGCGGCCAAGCTCGCTATCCTTGCTGCCCTCGGCTCCACCAAACAGCCGGGCGACCCAACGGTTCGTGATCGCCTGGCCGCCAGGTGCGAACCGCGCCCGTGCAAGCGCTTCACCCGCATTCTCCGCCCCGCTGCGGACGTCCGCCTGCCGGCCGCGAACACGGCCGGTGCGCGTTGCCGCCTGGCCCAACACGAAAACCCGCCCGCCCCCGAGGCCGCAGGTCCTACCTGCCCAAGCGCAGCCCAACGGCACGCAGACAGCCCGCCTTGGCAACCGACTCGTGCGCGAGCGCTCCGCCCTCCACAAGAGCCTGCCCCACGCCACCGCCGACGCGGAGCCAGCGCAGCCGACGCCCCTCCGCGACGCTCGCGCCGCAAGGCGCAAGGGCCCCGGCGAGACGGCGTCAACCAAGCCCGCCGCTGGCACAGCGCCGGCACCCGGAGCCCACCCCAAGCCCCCGCGCACGCCTCGCCCCCCCCCCCCCCCCCCCCCCCCCCCCCCCCCCCGATCGGCGGACCGATTGCGTTTTGGTGCGCCAGGCTCAATGCGCCATCGCAGTGGCGGGCCCGCAGACGCAGACGCTGACATGCCCAACGCTGGGCACTGAGGCCGCAGGCCGGCCCTCCTGGACCTGGCGGGCGAGCTGCCCGCGCAGCGGCCACGCGAGCCTCGCACTGACCGTGGCGGTCGCTGCCACCGTGATAGCTGCGGGTGCGGCGGCCTTGGCCCCAACCCCATCATCCGTCTTCATCCCCGCCCTGCTCGCGCTCGCGGCCTACGTCGGCAATCCCTGCACCGGGATCCGCCCCGCGAAGTCCACACAAGACTTATCCGTGCTGCACGCCAGCCGCGCGCGCCGACGCGCGCCGCTCCCACACGCTCACCTCCGTTTCCGCGGGCGGCCCAACGCCCCCCCCCCCCCCCCCCCCCCCCTCCCCCCCCCCCCCCCCCCCGGCAGGCGGCCATCGAGCCGCATTAGCACACCCGCCCGGGGCCTCCCGCCGCACCCGCAGCGGCTCGGCGCCTTGAATCCTCCCGTCCCCCGGGGTGAGGCCTTCAACCCGGGCCCAGCGCGCTCCGACTGCCTCACGCGCGCCAGCGCCAACCTCGTCGGCATGGTAGACCCCGAGCGAAAAGCCGCACTTCTCGCCGTCCTCGTCAGGCGCAAGTACGTTATCCGGCTCCTACTGCCGACGCGGCTCCCGCGCGCGCGGACTACTACGCCGGGCAGATCGCCGCAGACGCACGTGAGTGCACACGTGCGGACAAGGCGCACACGCTCGACGTCCAGTTAGCGCACGTGCACGTGCGCGCCACTGGTCACATTTGAGCGTCCGTGCTCGCCCACAGCGTCGCCATCCACAAGATGCGCGCTGGAGCCATCCAAGCAGGGCTCTGCCTGCTCGGCTTCCGCAAGGCAATTTGGGCCGCGGACAGCGGACAGCGGACGGCGTGCGCGTGCGAGGTGCGAAAGGAGGAAGAAGGTAGGGAGAGTTGTGTGTGTGTGTGTGTGTGGGGGGGGGGGGGGGGGGGGGGGGGGGGGCACAGCGGCCGCCGGAGACGAGGACGCACTCACCGCTGTTGGCAATGCGCGCGTCACGGAGACAACTTGGCGGGCCTCGCACGCAGCTGGGCCGATCGCCGCCGTAGAGATGTCTGCAGCCGTCTCCGCGATGCCGATCGTCGCATCTGTTGGCACCGCTGCCATCTGCCGCACCCGCGGCCAGGCTGCCGGCAAGGTCGGCGCGTCGGGCTCCGAGCTCGGCCACGCAGGCGATGCGGCCGACGGCGGTGACGCTGAGCCCAGCGCCGGGTCCAACGGCTCCACGTCGAGCCGGCTGTGAACGAGCATGCTCGCACCACTTGCCCACGCCAGCGCGTCGGACTCAGGCACGTTGTAGATCTGCGCGGGCAACGCGCGTGCGTGCGGCAGGCGCGCGCGCGAGCTTTCAGGCCACGCGCGCGTGCCGCGCGGGAGGACGGGGCGGTCGCGGCTGCGCTCGACCGCCGGTCGCGGCACCGAGCGACCGTGCGCGCCGCCGCACGTTGTAGTCGTCGCACGGAAACCAAGCCTCGTTGCGGAGCACGATGGCGACAAGGTGCCCGCTCATCGGCCCCTCGCCCACGTGCACCACGCCGGCGACGGGGAGGTGGTCGCGCCCGCCGAGCAGCAGCCGCGGCGCGCACACGAGCGCGCGGTTGTTCTTGCACTGCGAGCCATTGCCGCGCGTCGTGCGCGGCGCCTCGACAGCAATGCTGGCTGGCGTGAGCACGCCCGAGTGGCCCGCGTTCGTGTGGCGATCCCGCGGCGGCCCAGCGGCGCCCCCCAGAGCGTGTGCAAGCGCGCGCGCCGCATCGCCGCCGACGCTGACGAGTACGGCGATGCCCTCGCCGGCCTCTGAAGGCACGGCGATCTGCTCGAGCACTGGCCCGACGCGTGTGTCGGCTTCAAAGGCCGCAGCGAGCCCGGGCACTCGGCCGAGCAGCAACCGGAAGAACTCAGCGGCATCCTGCGGCGTCCTTCGCGCGCCACGGCCCGAGATGACGTCGATGACGGACACAAGACACAGCCGTGTCGGCGCCCTGGTGTCCTCGATCAGCGTGCCAAAGTCCCGAAAACGCGCCCTCTCGACGCTGTTGGCACGGCGCGAAGCGGAGCGAAGCATCGCACGGAGCATGTTCAGGGCGAAGAGCGATTGCATAAGGACGGTCGTGTAGCACGCGCTGCCCTCGTTTTTCGCGCCTGCGCCGCGCCGCGCAGCGCCGGGTGTGCGGGGTGCGCACGCACGGTTTGCGGCGGGATGGAGAGAGGCTGGCTGGGCGCGCGCCGAGCCCGGCAAGCCGTGCAGGCGCTCACCACGCGGCACGCCGGGCACTCTCACCGGCCACATCGGGCCGTCAAACGCGTCTTCCACAGGCTGCCGACCGACGACGTAAAACTTGCTCAAGGCGCCGCGCCGTGCACGCGCCATGCGCGCGCTGTTGCGGGCTGCGCAGCAGGGACGACGGGGGAATTGGCGAGCGAGGGTTGGGCGCAGATCAGCGTGGTGGCGCGGCAAGACGAGCGCGCGCCGGGCGCCTGGCGCGGAGGCGCCCCGCGCGAGGACGCGAGCCGCTTCTCGCACCGGACGGGCGCCCACGCGCAAGCCGGCTTTCGAGGGCTGGTGGATGGTGGCAGATGCCGAAACGGACACATGGAATGATGCGTCGGCGGCGCGAGCGCGGGACGATCTTGCCCGGGCAATTTTGCGCACGCTGCCAGCGCGCGTATGCGTGCGCATGCAGCGGGCGGCGCGCACGTTGCGCGTGACGGGGCGCCGAGCGGCACACCGGCGGGGACGCGCTCGCCGCTGCCGTGGCATCGTACGCTGCCTGCGTGCTGGCCCGCACGCACGTTGCCGGCGCGAGGGGACGGCGAGTGCGCCTCGGCCGAACAGGCGCGAACGTTACGCCCGAGCGCGTGGCCGGGCCCCGCCGACTGCACGCAGCGCCGGCCCAGGCGCGCATCCGCCCGACGCGGATTTGGACGACGCATCGACCGGCACGCCGAGCGTCTGCGCCCGCCTCGCGGCCGGTCGCGCCGGCCCCTCTTCGGCCCGAGGCCGCACGTCCGCCGCGCGCCGCTTTGGCGCGCGGCGCGGCGCTCCCGGAACGCGCATGGCACACGCGCGGTGCGCGGGCACGCCCGCAACGCGCCATTCCAGCGCGAGCAGTTCGGCAAGCTTGCAGCGCGCGAGCAGCCGGGCATGTGCCGCGGAAACACAGTTCGCTGTGTGCGCCGGCCGCGACGACACGGCGTAGCGGCGCGAGGCTGGCCGCCGGGGCCACGGGCGTACTGCCGTGGCGCGACGCCATGGTATGAGCAATAATTTCATCGGGGGGTGGGGTGGGGGGGGGGGGGGCGCGTTGTGCGCACTTGGCGCGCGAGTAGTGCGAGTGGCGGGCGAGCCTCGTCGCCCACGGAGCCCGCCCCCGGCTCGGCGGCGCGCCGCCTGCTCGCCGGGTCGCGCACCGCCGTCGCCGCCGCTGCGCACTTGCCCAGCTTGCCGGCAGGCGGCAGGCGGCGGCGACGGCGGCGGCGGCGGCTGCGGCTGCGGCGCGAGCGCGACGCCGGGCGGCGGCAGCGCCGACGGCACGCGCGCAGCGGCGACCCACGCGGCGGCGGGCAGCGCGCCAGCGTGAGGCCCCTGCGCGCCGGCCGCATTGGCGCCGCCCTGCGCGCCCTAGAAGGGCGCGCAGGTACGCGGGCCGGTCGCGCGGCGCGCGGTGCTGGCGAGCACCCGACGGCTGCGCGTCGGCGCGAGCGGCGCGGCGGGCGTCGCGCCGGCGGGTGCTGGCCAGCACCGCGCGCCGGCGGCGCGCCCGCCGCCAGCGCGCCGCCCGCCGCCGGCGCCGCGCGCGCCGTCCGCGCCCGCCGCCACCGCGCGCCGCCGCCGCGCATTCGCGCGCGGCGGCGACGGCGGCCGCGGCGAGCGCCGCCGCCGCCGCCTCGCCACCGCTGACCGCGCGGAGCACCTCTTTGAAGACGACGCTGCGCGTCACGAGGTCCGCGCCGAGCGCAAAGCGGACGCGCGACGTGTGCCCGACGCGCGAAGCGGCCACGTGGAGCTGGCCGTGCGTGAAGCACGGCTCGGCGAGCCACACGCCCGCGCACCCGAGCGCTTGCCCCTGCGCCTCGTTACGCCGGCCGCACCGGGGAACTGGCGGCGCATCCGCACAAGCGCGAACGTGCCGTCGTCGGGCGAGTGGTGGTCGACACGCGCGACGAGCACGGTGCTGTCGCGCCCGGCGGCCGCGCCGGGGCGTGCGCACTCGAGCAGCCGGCCGCCGGCGCGCACGCCGCGCACGATCAGCCGCGTGCCGCCGCACAGCCCCTCGCCGGGCGAGAGGTTGCGCGGCAGCATCACCACCATCCCGGGCTTCAGGTCGAGGACGCGGTGCGGCATCTGCGCGTGCTCGAGCGAGTCGAGGAATTCGACCGACGCCCGCGCAATCTGCTTGCCCGCCCCGTCGTCGCGCCAGCTCGTCCGCCGACGCGCACCTCGCCGCCGCGCCCGGGAAGCGGCCGATCGCCAGCCAGTTGATCCGCGCCACGTCCGTCTGCTTGGCGCAGAGCACCGCGCGGTCGCACAGCGAGCCGTCGTCGGTCCAACACGTCGCGCCGTGGACAAAGTCGTCACGAGCTCCGTCGGGTAGGCCGAGCCCACGCGGATGGGGACGCCGCCGACGGCCTCGGGCAGCTGCACGGGATCGAGCGGGAATGCGCCGGGCATGGCCCCGGCCGCCGGCACCGCCGCGGGAACGGCGCCGTCGCCGGGGCTGCGCAGCAGCTCCGCCCACTCGCCCGCGCCGAGCGCGTCGCCCGTGTCGCGCGCCGCGCTCGAGGCGCGAACGTTCTCGACCAAGGCGTGCTGCCGATCGTGCTGCCACGGCGCCGAGTACTTGAGGCAGGAGCGCACGATCTGCGCGCGCGAGCCGCGCCGCACCACCGGCAAGCACTGGCGAAAGTCGCCGGCGAGCAGCAGCGTCTCGCCGCCGAAGCGCTCGTCGACGCCCGTCACGTCGCGCAAACACCGATCAGGCGAGTCGAGGTGGCACCGCGTCTGCATCGGCGCCTCGTCCCACACGACCAGCCGCCGCGGCGGCCAGGGAGCGCCCGCGCTCGGAGCGCGGCACGCCATTGAACGGCTTGCCCGTCGGAGTCGGCACCGCCGGGCACCTTGAAGGTCGAGTGGAAGGTGCGGCCGTCGGGCAGCAGCGTGGCGGCGACGCCCGAGGACGCGCCCACGACGACCGCGTGCCCATCCGCGCGCACGGCGGCGATAATGGCGCGCTCGACGAACGTCTTGCCCGTTCCGCCCGGCGCGTCGCAAAGATGCAGCCGGTTGCCCACGCCGCGCAGCGCCGATTTGACGACCGCGCCGTGGAGCGCGCACTGCTGGCCGCCCTCGGCCATCGCCGCGCGCGCCGCCGCCGCGCTCGCAGCCCGCTCGGCGCGATGGTAGCCCTGCGCGCGCGCGAGCTCGCGCCCGCCCGGCCCGGCCGGCGCGCGCGCCGTGCGCAGACCGGCCACCGCCGCGAGCGCCGCCGCGCGCTCGCGCTCGTCGGGCACGTACAGCCCCGTGGAGTCGAACGTGTCGGCCCAGGCGGGCACGCCGTACGAGGCGAAGGCGTCCGAGCCGGGCTGCGGCCGCTGCTCGGCGCGCTTCAGGAGCATGACCCCGCACACGTTCCACTTGGTGCCAAACATCGAGCCCGTGAGCCCCGTGTAGACGCGGTCGAGCTGCGTGGCGATGGCGCAGACGTCCTCGTGCCGGATCTCGTCGACCGGTTCGCGCCGCGCGTCGACGAGCGGCACGACGCGCTCGGAGCCCGCCCACGTGAACGTGCGCGTCGACATGTTCAGCCGCGTGTGCGCGAGCGTGTCGTCCTCGTACTTGGGCTTGACGGCGGGCGAGAGCTTGCCGCGCACCTCCTCCTTCGAGAGGCCGCGCGTGTTGAGCAGCTCCTTCTGGCGCGCGTGCACCGTCTCGACGCGCTGATCGTCGATGGCGCGCAGGGCGCCAAAGTAGGCGTCCATCTGCGCGAGCGGCGCGCCTTCAATCGGCAGCTCCTTGTCGGTCACGCCGGCCGTGTACGCCGCCTTGTCGACGTCCGTCGGCCCGTACATGGTGCCAAAGTTGCCGTCGCCCGTGAGCTCGGGCCAGTCGACGACGCAGGGCGGCGAGACGAAGGCGAGCGCGCGGCGCGACGGCCCGTAGCTCAGCTTGTCGACCGTGCGCGCCTGCTCGCTCGGCTTGACCGGCCGCGTGCTCACGATCTCGCAGTTGACGAGCGCCGCGTCGAAGGCGCGCAGGTCGATGGCGGCCATGGTCGTTGTGCGCGGGAGATCACGCTGCAGGCGGGCTCCACAGTAGGTTCGAGAAAAAAAAAAGCTGGGCCAACGGTCAGTCGAGCGCCACAAGCAATCCTCGGGAGCCGGTGGCCCAACCCAACCCAACGATCTTCGTCGCCACCCTTCGCGCGTTTTCCGTTCGCGCCCAAGCAGACAATGAGACCACAATCTCGGTGCTGCTCGGCGCGATGATGGGCCTCAGCGGCTCGGTGGCGATCGTGCTCTACGTGCGCGCGCGACGTCGCGAGGTGCAGCACGGGCGCGTGGCGACGCCGCGCATCATCCAGCGCCAGCTCGAGCTGCAGCTGCCGTGGGGCCGGCCGGACGAGGCATCCGTCGCCTCGCGTGCCGAAACGCCGGGCGTCGAGGCCGCGTCGCGCTCGGTGCGCGACGCGGCGCCCGAGCCGGACCCGGACGAGGGCTACGTGCGCGTGGCGAGCGCGGCGTTCTGAGGCGCGCACGACGTCGCCCAGCCAGAGCAGCCCGGGGCGGGGCGAGTCCGGCTGCGCGGAGGTCCGGCTCGAGCGGGCGGGCGCCATGCTCTGAGGCGCCGCCGCTTTCTAAAAGGGTGTAGGGTGTAGGGTGTAGGATGCAAAACAAGCCCTCCCCACATTTGGGCCCGACGTCATTCCTTCTTCGAAGCCGTGACGTTACTCACATACGAGTACTTTTACTTAGTGTAGGATGTATCTATTCTCTAAGTATTTGCATAGTGTAGGGTGTAGGATACGTACGGTTACGAAAGTCCTACAGGGAGTGAAGGAATGACGCTGTGACGAAAGAAGGAATGACGTCGGGCCCAGATGTGGGGAGGGCTTGTTTTGCATCCTACACCCTACACCCTACACCCTTTTGAAAAGCGGCGGCGCCTCAGAGCATGGCGGCTCGACAGCATGGCGCCTATACAGCATGGCGTCGTCCAGCGTCACGCCGCGTCGTGGTCCTGCCGCTCCTCCGTGGCGCACGGATGGCGCTCCTCCGTGACGCAGCCGAACGACGTCGCGGCGTCACGGCCCGGGCGCAGTCGCCATCCTGGACGCCACGCTGGACGACGCCATGCTGTCGAGGCGCCATGCTGTCGAGCCGCCATGCTCCGAGGCGCCGCCGCTTTCTAAAAGGGTGTAGGGTGTAGGGTGTAGGATGCAAAACAAGCCCTCCCCACATTTGGGCCCGACGTCATTCCTTCTTTCGTCACAGCGTCATTCCTTCTCCCCCCTATGGGACTTTCATAACCGTACGTATCCTACACCCTACACTATGCAAATACCTAGAGAATAGATACACCCTACACTAAGTAAAGGTACTCGTATGTGAGTAACGTCACGGCTTCGAAGAAGGAATGACGTCGGGCCCAAATGTGGGGAGGGCTTGTTTTGCATCCTACACCCTACACCCTACACCCTTTTAGAAAGCGGCGCCGAAGGTGGGAGGATGCCACCCGTATGCGCGCGTTTGAACGTGCGCGGACGGCCGTTGGCTTCGCGCCCTTTCGCCCACGGTTTGCGCGCCAACGGACCAGTCCTCCGCGGGCGCCGCGCATCGTCTCAGGGGCGGTCGGTGTGGTACGCCGCGCGCATCGTCAGCGCCGCGGCGTCGAGCTCGGCGAGCGAGGGCGCGTACGTGACGCCGCTCAGCACCTCGTCCGCGCCCGCCCTCGTCGCGCTCGCCGCCTCCGCAGTGCGCGCAGGCGGCTTCGTGACGGCACGCGAGGCCACGCCGCGCGCCGCAGGTGCCTTCGCGCGCTGCATCGTCTGTCTGCCGGTCCGACGCGCTCTGCTCTGAACGAACGGACGGCACGCCCGACGAGATCTCGTCGCGTGCACGCTCGCACAGCATGTACCCCCAGAACGTCTCCGAGCTGCTGCCCGACGAGATCTTCGGCGACGAGCTGCTCGTCGACCGGCACTACCGCGTGCGCATCCTTCAGCGCGTCGCCCGCCGCCGCGATGCGGCCGAGGCCAACTTTTGGCTCGACGGCGGGCCCGCCGACTCGGTCGTCGGCGCGTGCATGTGCGGCCGAATCTACGCGCTCAAGTGCATGGGCCGGCTCGTCCGCGGCGCCCGGATCCTCGCGCTGCTGCGCAAAAATGTGGCGCTCGCCACGTGCCGCGCACACCTCATGGGCCACATGCTCCAGCGCATCGTCGGCGACAGCGGCGTCGCGCGGCTGCTGCAGCTGGTTGCAGCTCGTTCGCGAGGATCACGACACGCTCAACGCCGAGCACCAGGCCTTGGAAGCACAGCATGACACCGGCCAAGTCATGCGACGGCATGTGCGCGCGCGCCGACGCGCTCTCCAAGGACCTCGCACGGGCGCACGAGCACGCTCACAAGCTCGATGGCTATCTGGTGTGGTGCAGCGAGCGCCTCGGTGAGAGTGACTCTTTCAACGGAGCGCTCGAGAACCTGAACACGCGGTGCAGCATGAGATGTGCTGGCTCCACGCCGAGATGTCGTCGCTCGTTGCGAGTTCGCCCGAGGCTTACGCGAACGACAGCGAGGCCACCGACTTCAAGGACCACGGCGTGTGCGTCGAGTTCGATGTCTTCAACCGCGACGGGGTCGAGGGCGCGCCCGTGCCCGCGACCGCGCCCACGAAGGCAGAGCCGGGCATCGAGTCCGAGTGCATCGCGCCCGCACAGGCAGAGCCGGGCAGCGAGTCCGAAGCGTCGCGCCCGCGCCCGCGCCCGCGCCCGCGCCGGCAGAGCCGCGCACCGAGCCCAAGTGAGCCAACGTGCCGCCGAACTCGCCCAAGCTCTCGTCGGTCGACAGTCAGGCCACCGAGTACAAGACCTCCTACGCGAACTCACGTGCTCGCCACCTGCAACGCCTCGAGTTTACGCACGCGTTCGAGTCTGTGCAGGCCGAGGTCGCTTAGCCAAAGCGCGCCAAGGTTCCGGCCACCGGCGCATCCAGCCGCTGGCTGCGCAACACGGCGGTGCGCAACACCCGCAGCTCGGCCAACGGCAAGTAGCGCGCCGGCGCAGCGCACGGTATGCCGCGGCGAGCTCAGTCGCGAAGAGTGTCCGACTGGCCGCGCCCTCCACGGGGTGCACGCGCACTCGGCGCGGTCCGGTCAGTCAGGGGGCCTCAGCTTGCGCGATGCCAGTTGCGAGCCCCCCCGGAATCCGCCATTCTATTCTACTAGGCGTAAATCACCCAAGCCCTTCCGGTCGCCCGCATTCCGGGGTCGGACCCTCCGTCGGCCCGGCTCGGGCCCTCCGTCCGCCGCGCCCGCTCGACCCCGAATTCTACTCCAAATCGGCCGGTCAGGAGGGTGTCTCGGTCCTAGGCTCGTCATAAGCCTCGCCCCGACCCCTCGAGCGCTCATTGGCTGGCTTTTAACCATTGATTGTACGACCCGGGTCGTACTCTCAGCCTTACACTGGCCGGACCAGCCCGGACCGCGCCGTATATAGAGAAGCCGACCGAGGCGGAGCTGCAGGACGTGCGCTCGCTCAATCTGACCGAGGCGCTTGCTCGACCTCAAGCCCATTCCCAGGACGAGGGGTGGGGTCACTTGCGACTTTTCACATGCACACGAAAGACGCATGGCAGGCATCCAAACGATCACGTGGCGCGCGCCACGCCCGAGTCCAACGCGCGGCCGGCCCCGGCCTGTCCCTGCGCCCGGCGCTCCTCGTCCTCCGCGAGCTCGATAATCTGATCGTACGGGAAGATGGCGCTCTGGTGGCCGTCGCTCCACCGGATCGCGACGCCATAGTTGCCACGCGGGCTGATGTCGAGCGGGCGCACCGACGCACCCGCCGCGTCCGACTTCGGCCCGCTCGGCGCGGCCGAGCGCGCGCGGCCGAGCGGCTCTGCGCCGTCCGTTGCTATGGCCGCCGCGCGCTGCGACGCGCTGACGGCGTCGCGCGCGCTGGCGCGCAGCCGCGCGGCCGGCACGGCGTATTCGCGCCCCTCCTGCGCGCCGCTCACGTACCGCAGCACGACCGCGCCGTCCGCCGCGCGGTAGCTCACGTTCGGTCGCTCGTTGTGCGCCGCGCGCCCCTCCTCGGCCGCGCGCGTCACAAAGCCGGCGAGCCGCGCGAACGCGCGCGCGCTGGGCGAGTCGGGCGCGGCGAGGACGAGCGGCTGCGCCCGCTCAAGTGCCTCGGTCATCGCCGCGTCGATCGGCAGCTCGAAGGCGCCACCCGCCTCGGTCGCCTCGGCCGCCGCGCCGCCGTCGGCCGCCGCCGCGCCGTGCGCGAGCTGCGCGCTCGTCGCGAGCTCGCGCGCGTAGCTCCTGCCGAAAAGGCGGTGCCGCACGCCCGTGCTCGGCTCCTCAAAGTAGGCCAGATTCTCGACGAGCGCGAGCACGGGCACGCGCGCCTGGTGCAGCAGCTCCAGTCCCTTCGCGGTGTCCGCCGCCGCGAGCTTTCCGGGCGTGGTCACGACGACGGCGCCGGAAAGTCCGACAGACTGACAGAGCGTGAGCATGATATCGCCCGTGCCCGGCGGCATGTCAACTACGAGCACGTCGAGCTCGCCCCACTCCGTGCCCGCCGCGAGCTGCTGCACCGTCGTCGACGCAACCGGCCCGCGCACGAGCGCCGGCGCCGGCTCGCCGCGCGACGCCCCTTTGGCGATGAAACCGAAACTCATCACGCGGACGCCGGCCACCTCGGGAGGGCGGAGTAGCTTGGTCGTCGACGAGCGCACGACGGGTAGCGCGCCTGCCGCGCGGTGGGGCGCGCGGCGTGAGCGCGGGTGCGCTGCATGTGTGCGCGGCACGGCGGCGCGCGCGCGTGCGCACCCTCGGGCAGGGTGACCATCGAAGGGAGGCTGGGGCCGTAGATGTCAGCGTCCAAGAGGCCCACACGCCCGCCCATCCGCGCGAGCGCGAACGCGAGGTTGAGCGCGACCGTCGACTTGCCGACGCCGCCTTTGCAGCTGCTGACTCCAATCACGTGCGAGACGGCCGCGAGGGAGGCGGGGCCGGCGTCGGAGGCGCGGCGCGGCGGGAGGAGCGAGAGCAAGCACCGCGTGTCACGCACCCACGGCAGCGCACGCAGCGCCGACGTCGCCGCCGAGACGAGCGCGTCGCGGCCGGGCGTCGCGCCCGACCGGAGCGCGAGGTCCACCGAGACACTCCCGTCGTCGGCGGCGGCGACGGAGCGCACGGCGGCAATTGTCGGGCTGACGGCGCGCGAAAGGGCCAAACGCACATCGAGCTCGCGCTGCGCGCGCTCGCGCGCCGAGCTCGCCAGCCGCCGGCGCGCGTGCGCGTGCCACAGGCCACTTCGAATCGCGCGCGCGGCGGACGCCATCATCACGGTTGCATCGCGCATTGCCGAGGCGCGAGCAATGGCGGCCTGCGCCGCGTCGCGCGTCGACGCGCAGATCGCGTGGCTCACGATCGACGTGGCGGCGGAGCTTGTGTACGGTGAGACGGCGATCGAGATCGCGCTGCCCGAGGGCGCGCGCGCGCTTCGGCTCAACGCCGGCGCCGAGCTGCGCATCCTCGCTGCCACGATCGACGAAGCGGACGCGGACGTGCTCGAGCACGCGAGCCGCGCCGCGGTGCCCGTGGCCGCGGCGAATGGCGACACGCGTGACCTGCGCTCGTACCGGCGGTGCCTGCGCGCGGCGACGTATCGCGACGACGAGGGCGAGCTCACCCTCGCGCTGCCCGACCACGCCGCCGAGAGCGTCGACCGCGGCGAGACGATAACAGTGCGACTTCGGTACGAGGCGCGCGCGCCGACGCGCGGCGCTCGCTTCGCCGACGGCGTCTTCGCGACGACGGGCGAGCCGGGCGGGACGCGGCACTGGCTGCCCTGCGCCGACCGGCTCGACGCGCTCGTCTCACGCGGCCTGCAGCTCGAGCTTTGCGTGCGCGACGGTGAGGCCGTCGCATGCAGCGGCCAGCTCGCGGAGGTGCGACGCGGCGCTGCACCGGCCGCACCGGCGGACTCACCCGCGTCGCGTGAGGCGGCGGAGGCGGCAGCGGCGGCGGCGGCGGCAGCGGGCGAGCCACCTCCCGGCTGGCGCATCTGGGTCTATTCGTCGAGCGCTCTCGGCGGCGAGCCGCGCATGGCGGCCGCAGCGCTTGGACTCGTTGCCGGCGCGATCGGCCACGCGCCGCTCGCTCGGTCAAACGGCCGCATCGTCGTCTTTTGGCAGCTGGCGTGCGCGCGCGGCGCAGCGAACGGCGCAGCGGCCGCACGCGCGCCGCGCGTGCCGCTGCAGCGCAGCGGTGACGACGCGCGCGGCCGTGCGGCGGCGCACAGCGCGTCGTTCCTCCCGGACACCCTCGGTGCGATCGCGCGCGCGACGGGCCACGAGGCGCCGTTCGCCGCGCTCGCGCTGGCGTTCGTGCGCGCGCCCTTCGAGCCGTTTCGCGCGTGTGGCTCGCTCCTGCTCGTCGACGACGAGGTGTGCGTCACCGAGGCGTGCGAGGACGTGACGCTCGTCTCGGCCCTCGCCGCCACGCTCGCGTCCGCCGCGGCGGGCGCGTGGGTGGGCCTCGGGTGCGGGCTCGCGCCCGTGGTGTGCTGGGCGGACCTGTGGCTTTGCCACGGCGCGGCCGAGCTCCTCGCGCAGCGCGCGCTCGGCGCGCTGCTCGGCGCGAACGAGGTCGCCGCGCGCGCGCGCGTGCGCGGCGCCGCGCTCGCCGCGCTGGAGGGCGAGGCGTTGTGGTGGGGCGGGCACGCGAGCGCGAACGAGCTTTATAGCGAATGCCGGCTGCTAAAGGCGGGCGCGGCGATGTGCGCGCTCGAGCGGCTCGTCGGGCGTAAGCACCTCGCGTCTGCGCTCTTCCACCGCGCGCGCGCGCTCGCCGCGGCCGCGGAAGCGGCCGCAGCGGTCGCGGCGACGTCCGCCGCCGAGGACGCGGACGCGAGCGCGGGCGAGGAGGTGGACGCGAACGATGGCGGCGGTGAATTCCAGGAAGGGGCAGGCGCGCGCGCGCGGCGCGAGCCCGCGGCGGCGGCTGCGGAGGCTGCGGCCGAGGCGCGCGCGCAGACGCATGCGCACGCCGCGCCGTGCGCCGTGTCGACCGCCGAGCTGCTCGACGACCTGACGCGCGCGAGCTCAGCGGCGGTTCCCGCCTTTTTTCAAGCGGTCGTGTATGCGCCCACGCCGCCCGTGCGCGTGGGCTTTTCGTTCCGTTTCGACAGGCGCGCGCACGTGACGCATCTGCTCACCGTGCAGGAGCTGCCGCAGCCCGCGCGCAGGGCGCGCGACCGCCGCGGCGCGGACGTGGTCGGCGGCGGCGGCGGCGGTGGCGGCGGCGGCGGTGGCGGTGGCTCGTCGAGCAGCGACACCGATTTTGAAACGGACGACGAGGCGAGCGGCGAGGAGAGCGAGCTCGAGGTGGACGGGGAGGATGGGGAGGGAGACGACGACGACGACGCGCGCCTCCGCGTCGACGCCGACGGCAACCGGCTCTCCCGCGCGCAGGTGCAGCGCCTGCTCCGGCGCGGCGTGCGCTCGCGAGCGCGGCTGCTCCCCGCGCGCGTGTGTTGGGCGGCGGCCGAATGGTCACGCTTCCAGTGGGCGTGCCCCGTGAGTGTCGGCGAGCCGACGGGTACGGTTGAGCATTCGATCGTCCTCTCCCGCGGCAAGGCGACCGACGAGCGCCCCGCGCCGCTCGACGCGGCCGCGGCTGAGGCGCTCGAGCGGGGCAGCCCCGTTTTCGCTCGCCCGAAACGGTCGACAGAATGGCTGCCAGGGACAGTGCTCGGTCGCAAACGCAAGGATGGCCACCATGGCGGCGCGCTCGTCTTTGATGTGTCGATCGGCGGGACCGACGTGTGGCGCGCCGTGCCCGCGCGCCGCCTCGCGTCGCGCGCCGAGTGCGTGGACGCGCACGTGCTCCGCTGCCACGCGGCGCGCGGCGCGGTCGCGCGGCGCGCCATGGTCGGCGGCAAGCGCCGCGCGACGGACACGGCGGACGACGCGGTGACGGCGGCGGGCATGCTGCACGACGAGACGTTGGGCGGCTCGAACGCGTGGGGCGGGCTCGACGTGCCCGTCCAGTTCGCCGTGCTCGACTGCTGGCGCGCGCCTGCGCTCGCGAGCGTGGCCATGTCGGCGCGCCAGCCGCAACGTGATGCCATCTTGCGCGCGCAGCTCCTCAGCGCCCGGCACGACGTCGTCGCGGCGGCGGACGCGGCGGACGCGCTCGGTGGCGCGGAGGCGACCTCGCTCACCATCGACGCGCTCGCGCGCGCCCTCGCTGATGACAGCCTGCACTACAGCGTGCGCGCGCAGGCCGCGCGCGCGCTCGGCCGCTCGGCGAGCGCGGGCACCGCGTACGCCGCCGTTGCGCGGCTGCGCACATTCCTCGACGCGACGGCGGCGGCTGCGGCGGCCGCAGGCGCGGACGGCGACGACGACGCGACGAGCGGCGTGGCCGGGAGCGCGCGGCTCGAGATGCTCCCGATCAGGGCGGCCGCGGCGCACGCGCTCGCGTCGGCGTGGGACGGCGCGTCGCGATCGTCGCCGGAGGCCGCGTGGCGCGCGGCGCTGGAGATGGCGGAGGAGGTGGGCGGTGTGGATGGCGCGCTCGCCGCGGCCGCGGCGGCGCGCGGCGCCGACGGTCGCGTCGTCGTCGACGAGTGGGACAGCGACGGGGATGGCCGCATCGCTGGCACGGCACGGCGCAACGCGCGTGCGCGCGGCGTTGACGGCGGCGACGGCGGCGACGGCGACGGCGGTGACGGCGGCGGCGACGGCGACGGCGGCGACGACGACGACGACGACACGGCGCGCTCGCAGCGGGGCGCGGCGTGGGCCGAGCGCGAGCTGCTGGATGACGGTGATGGTGGGTTCTCCGCCGCCCTGATCCGCGGCCTCGGCGACATTGTGCCCGTGGGCGGAGCGCACGCCGCCGCGCCGATCGAAACGTTACTTCGGAGGAAGCTGGCGCTGTGCCGCCTCACCGGCGGCGGGTTGGAGGGCCTGGGCGGCGTGGGTAGCCGCGCTGGCCGCCTCGACGGCGCAGGGCGCGGCGGCGGCGCGCTCTGCGGCGCGGCGCGCGCGACACGTGCGAGCGGCGCGATCGCGGGCGCGTGCGTGGACGCGCTGAGCGCGCTCGAGGCGCGCGCGCTGCTCGCCGCGCCGAGCGCGCCGGCCGTCGAGTCGTTCGTGTACGGGCGCGAGGCCGCGCGCTGGCCCGCGTCCGCGCGCGTGCCCGCGGCGCGCGCGCTCGCGCGCCGCGCGCTCGGCGTGCTGCGAGCGGCGATTGCGGAGCTAGACGGCGCGGAGACGGCGGGCGCGGCGTTGCGCTCGCTCGTCCGCCTCATCCTTGCCGTCGCGCTCGGCGCCGTGCCGCGCTGGTGGTCTGCGCACGCCGCTGAGCCGCTCGTTGAGAGCTCGCGCGCGCCCCGGACCGGCGCGGCGGCGGCCGGCGCGGCGCGCGCGGTGCACGCGCCGCCCATCGTGCGCGCGGCGATGCTTGCCGCCATTGCGTCCGAGACGCTACACGCGTGCGCGCACGATGGCGGCGATGGCGGTTCGATCGGTGCGCAGCTGCGTCGGCCGTGGCCCGAGGCCGCCGCGTTCGCGCACGCGCTCTGGCGGCTGCTCAACTCCGCGCGCGTCGACGGGCAGGCGCGCGCGTGCCTCTGCGTCCTCTGGGCGCGGCTGTGGGGCGAGCGCGAGCCGCCCGCCTGCCTCGGCGCCGGCGGCGCGCCGCTTGACGACGAGCAGATCAGCGCAGACCTCGCGTGCAACCCACGGCCGCCGATGCCGCGCGCGCGCGCGTTCGCCGGCGCGCGCGAGGCGCTCGTGCTGCGCACGGCGGAGCGGCGCGCGCGCGCGCGCGCAGAGAGCGTGCGCGCGCAGACGCGCGTTGAGCTCACGCTCGAGCCGACCGTCCCAGTCGGCGAGCGCACGTTTGAGCGCGTGTCGCTCGTAATGAGCGCCGGCGCGACCGACGTGCCCATCGGCGAGGGCACGTGGCTGCCGTGGCGCCACGCGTGCAACCGCGAGGCGGCGATGCGCGCGATCGAGCGCAACTATGCGCTCGTCGAGCGTTCCTACGGCAAGCGGCTCAACTTGACGCACGAGTCCATTGACGAACACGAGACTGGCTGTGCGGCCATTGGCACTGGCGCCGACGTCGCGGGCACGCGAAGTGTCGCGCCCGCGCTCTCAGGATCTGATCAATGACCACACGAGCGGACATCCGCTTGCGGCACGAGCGCTCAACGCGACCAGAACATGACTGTCGCAGCTGCATCGTGCCGGTCCGCTGACGTCCGCGGTCGCCGCCGGCCTATTTGGCCATCATGACCTTGACGAACTCCTCGTAGTTGATCTGGCCGTCGCCGTCGATGTCCGCCTCGCGGATCATCTCGTCCACCTCCTCGTCGGTGAGCTTCTCGCCGAGGTTGGTCATGATGTGGCGGAGCTCGGCCGCCGAGATGAAGCCGTTGCCGTCCTTGTCGAAAACGCGGAAGGCCTCCTTAAGCTCCTCCTCGGAGTCGGTGTCCTTCATCTTGCGCGCCATCAGCGTGCAGAACTCGGGGAAGTCGATCGTGCCGTTGCCGTCCGCGTCAACCTCGTTGATCATGTCCTGCAGCTCCGCCTCGGTCGGGTTCTGGCCGAGCGAGCGCATGACGGTGCCGAGCTCCTGTGCAGGCAAGGGGCGTAGACGATAGCGTGCATAAGGCCGCGGCCGGTGAGCGACGCGCGTCGTGTGTCGCCGAGCGGCGCATCAGAAATGCGGCGGCGGGAGACGCGCGCGCGCGACACGCGCGCGAACGCGCAGCGCGTGCGCGCGACTGCGGCGTCGCGGGAGCGCCAATCGCGTGATGTGAAGCAGGCGCGCACCTTGGTGGTGATGGTGCCATCGCCGTCCTTGTCGAAGAGCGAGAACGCCTCCTTGAACTCGGCGATCTGCTCCTCCGTCAGCTGCTCGTCGTGCGACATGGTGCTCGGTAAGTTTTGGTGCAGTTGGCTTCAAACGGCCGCGCGCCGAGTTCGCGAGTTTTGCTCGGTGCAAAAATTAAAAAAAACCCAAAATATCGCGGCGAATTTCTCGCTCTGTTCAGTGTTGAGTGTTCACTCCTGATGAACGCTCGAGAGGACTGCGGACCGTCAGAAGTCAACCATCCATCGCGCCCCATGAATCGCATCGTCAAGCCACTCCGTGCACGCACGTGCACGCACGTTGAGTGTGGCCGGGCGGGACGAAGAGTTGGCGCTGCGCCCCTCACCATCAGCAGTATGTAAGCGTGGTCAACGCCTCATCAGGAGTGATCACTCAACACTATCGGCCATCGCGGCCCGCCCAAAGGACCATGACAACGCTGCGGCAAGCTCACTGGTCTACGCCTGACGCAGGCGTCACGTGGTAACCTAACGCGCACATCCCGGCTGCATCGCGCTCCATTTGAAGGTGGAGCTGAGCGCCAGTGGATGGCGTACAGAGCTCCCGGCCTACTTGGCCATCATGACCTTGACGAACTCCTCGTAGTTGATCTGGCCGTCGCCGTCGATGTCCGCCTCGCGGATCATCTCGTCCACCTCCTCGTCGGTGAGCTTCTCGCCGAGGTTGGTCATGATGTGGCGGAGCTCGGCCGCCGAGATGAAGCCGTTGCCGTCCTTGTCGAAAACGCGGAAGGCCTCCTTGAGCTCCTCCTCGGAGTCGGTGTCCTTCATCTTGCGCGCCATCAGCGTGCAGAACTCGGGAAAGTCGATCGTGCCGTTGCCGTCTGCGTCAACCTCGTTGATCATGTCCTGCAGCTCCGCCTCGGTCGGGTTCTGGCCGAGCGAGCGCATGACGGTGCCGAGCTCCTGTGCGGCAAGGAGCGTGGACGACAGCGTGCATAAGGCCGCGGCCGGTGAGCGACGCGCGTCGTGTGTCGCAGAGTGCACAGCGGGCATACGAGAGATGCGCGCGCGCGACAGGCGCGGGCACCCGCAGCGCGTGCGCGCGACTGCGGCGTCGCAGGAGCGCCAATCGCGTAGTAAGAAGCAGGCGCGCACCTTGGTGGTGATGGTGCCATCGCCGTCCTTGTCGAAGAGCGAGAACGCCTCCTTGAACTCGGCGATCTGCTCCTCCGTCAGCTGCTCATCGTGCGACATGGTAGATGTGCGTTGCTTGGTAGGCAACCGAGCAAATCGATTTGAACTTTTAGAACACGGCGTCACCGGCACGATGGCCGCCGTCCCGGTTTGAGTGGACGTCGTCGCGTGAGGGCGCGATGGCCCTGCATTTGCGCGCGGCTGGGGTGGTCAGCGTGGCGCTGTGCGTGGCGGTCGTTTCGCTTGCGTCTGGGGGTGAGCGCATCGCCCTCATCGTTGGCGAACGCGGCGCGGCTGGCTCCGCACCCAGCGCGTTGCGCGCGTCGCCGTCGCCGCATGCGCGCGCGAGCGGAGCCCCCGGCGGCAGAGCGGGCGCGAGCGAGCAGCGCGGCGCAAGCGGAGCGCCCGAGCTACTTCGCACCAGCGCGGCACTCGCGCCCGTCGGCTCGAGCCGCATACACGAGGCGGCGCGCCGCCATGCGGCGGGCGCCGTTGCGCCGCCGCCTCACTTCGCGCCGCCAGCCTCCGCCGGCTCGGCGCACGCGCGCAACTCCTCATCGCCGCGCCACTTCCTCGCATTCATTCACGTGCCCAAGATGGGTGGCACGTCCCTACGCAAGCTCTTCTGCGAGCTGCGCAGCGCAAGTTGGCTCTGTCCGTACTCGTGAGCGCTGGCGTGGCGCGCGTACGGCGCGCCGCGCGGGCGAGCGCCCCGCGCGCGGCCGCCATGCTGCTGCTGCGCGCGCGCTTTGCGCATATCGGCTCAATGCGGTCGCGCTGACTCGGCTGCGGCGCGCGTACGGTCGCGCGCTCCCCTCCCCACCCCCCACCCGCCCCCTTCCCGCCGCCCTACCCGCCGCGCCGTGCCGTGCCGTCCGCTGCCCTGCCCGCCGCGCGACGCGCCTCGCGCGCAGCTACTGCACCAACCCCGCGAACATCGTCGCCGACCTCGCGCGCGGCTCGGCGCCGTGGCTCGCCGACAGCCGCCATGTCTTCTTCGAGCAGCACTGCATGGACATTTTCCCGCCCCTCGTGTCGCGCCTCCGGAGCGTTTTCCCGCCACTCGCGGCGCGCGGCTTTGCGCCGCGCGCGGCGCTCTTGCTCCGCGAGCCGATCGCGAGCTCGGTGTCGTGGTTCTGGTTCTTCAACCCGACACAAGGCCCGCTCCTCCCGACGCTCGAGCGCTTTGCCGCCCTCCGCCCCGAATTCGCCCTCGCCTCGCTCCTGCACGCCTTCGACCAACTGCCGAGCGAGCTCGCGGCCGACGCGACCGTCCGAGCTCGGCACGGCGCGTGGGTGGAGATGAACGGCGCTGTGCGGCGCGCACAGTCCGCATCCAACGATCTGCTCGAAGGCTGGGCGCCACCGCTCCACCGCGCGATGCGCATCGGTGCGCGCGTTCTCGCGGCCGCTCACGACGATGAGGCGGATGCGTGCGGTGGGCTCGCGCCAAGCGCACGCGGCGGCGCGGGCGGAGTCGAGGTTGGGGCGGAGGGCGAGAAGGCGATGGGCGAGGCGAGCACGGCGGACGCCGCCGCGCAGCGCGCCGCGTGCGCGTCCGCGCGCGCGCGCGCCGCGGCGGCCACCGCGCGCGTGGACGCGAGCGCAGCGGCGCATGCCGACGCTGCGCTGCCGTGGACGCGTGCGGCGAGCGCAGCGTCTGAGCGCGCGGCGCGGCGCGGCGCGGCGTCGCTCGCGGCCGCGCTCGCACCCACGCTCGCCAAGGCCACGTGGCGCTACGGTCTTGAGCTCCTCGACATGAAACGGCAGCGCGATTTAATTGAGGCGGTTCACGCGCGCGGGCGCGCCGGCTGCGCGGCGGTCAACGAGCCGCTCGTCACGGCGATGCGCACGCTCGACCACGTTCTGCTCACCGCGTCGATGGGCGAGCACGTCAACAGGCTTCTCGAGCTTCTCGGCCAGCCCGCCGTGAGTTTCGCTGAGCTGCGCGGCCGCGCGCGCGGCGCGCGGGGCGCGCGCGCCGGCTTGCGCCACGGCGGCGACCGGCGGCGCCGTCGTTTGGCGAGGCGCGAGCTGCAGCCGGCCGCGGCGGCGGAGCACGCCGATGCGCCGCCGCTCGCTTGGAAGGGCGAACGCGAGGACCGTTTCGTTTTCAACCCGTCTTTTTACACGCCAACGCCCAACGAAACCCGCGCGCTGCTCGCCGCGCGCTCGCCGTGCGCGCTCGCGCTCCACGCATATTGGACGGCGCACGCGCCGGCCACCCTCGGTTTCGGGCCCGTGTCACTGTCCGAGGCACGGGGGCCGCTCGTGTCCGGCGGGCGCAGCGGCGTGACCGACGCGGGGTTCGGCGAGGGCGCACGCGCGGAGGGCGAGGTTCAGGGCCGCCGAGCGGAGCGCCCGCCAGCCAGATGACGCGATTGGCGCGGGCCTTCGCGTCGTTTCCAGCCCGGCCGTCAGTGGCCAGTGGGCCAAACAAAGTCGCGCATGCAGGCGCACGTCCAAAACTGGACGCGTGCTATTTTCAAGCGGCTGCAGCCGCTTGCGAATCACGTCCCTGGTCTCACACGCCCCCGCGCGCCTTCGCATGGCGCGCGCAGTCACGTTGCTGAGCCTGGCCGCGCTGACACCGCCCGCGCTCGAGCAGCAGAGCCTCGTGTCGCTAGCACGGCCGCCCCCACCGTCGGCGCTGCCGCCGCCGCGCACGCCGCCACCGCGCACACCTTCGAAGCCGACCGCTTTTGGGCTGCTGGTCTCCTTCACCTCCGAGAGCGCCCTGTCAGACTGGGCGGCGTCGACAGCCACCGGCGCCAAGCGCCGCTTGAAGCAGGAGATGGCGGTTGCGTCGGCGCTGCACCTGGACGCACACGCGGTGCGGACCCTCTACATCGCTTCGGGGAGTGTCGCGGTCGAGCTCGAGGTCACCATCCCGGTCTCCATCGCGCCGAGCGCGCAGGCGGCGCGGACGTTTGTGCAGCTGCGCGCGGGCATCGTGCGCGCACGCCTCGAAGCCGATCTCGGCTTCCAGCTTGCAGGCGATGTGCTGCTTTCGCCGCTGTCGCCGCCGCCGCCGCCGCTTCCGCCGAGGACGAAGCCCGTTGCGAGCGATGCGCCCAGCGATGCGCACTCGCGCGGCAAGGCGGCGGGCTCAGGCCCGGAGCTGCATGACCAAGAAAGTAGCTCGGCGTTCGCGCGGGCGCAGGCGGCGCAGCTTGCGTCGCTGCGGCGCACGCTACGCGCAGTGGGCTTTGCGTGCGGCGCGTTCGCCGTTGTCATCCTGCTCGCATGGTGCGCGCTCGAGCGGCCTTGCCGGCAGTGCCGGCGCGCCAAGCGCGGCTCCGACGAAGACAGCGACGAGGCGTGCTCGCGGACAGAATCCGCCGCAGAGTCCGCCGCTTTGCCGTCGAGGTGCTCGGGCGTCGTCGCCGGCGCGCGCGCGAGCCGGGCGGGCCGCTGCGATGGCGCGGGCGCACTGCGGCAGAGCGGCGGTGCATGCAGCGAACCGGCGCTCGTGCAGGCGCTGAGCTCTCTTGGCTGGTCGGGCGAAAGCGAGGCGAGTTTCACGCAGGGCGACGCGTCGCCGCCGCTCCCGCCGCGGCGCCTCTCGGCGCCTGCCTCCTGCCGCGCGAGCAATTGCGCGCAGCCGCCGCAACGTGCGGCGCCAGCATGCAGCCTGCCCGCGCCCTCGCCGCAGCTCTCCGAGAGCCCACGCGCGCGTTGGGCGGCGACACGCGCGTGGTGCGCTAGGCGCAGCTCGAGCACCCTCGGCGTGCCGCAGCCGGCGGCGAGCCCGGAGCTGCGCGAGCGCGTCGACGCGTGGCTCGGCGTCACGGGCGCGCCTGGCTTCGGTCTGGGCATTTTGCGGCCAACGAGGAGCATCTGAGCCGACGTGCTTACGCACCAAGGCATGAGGTGAGGCAAGACATGTAGGGCGAGACGCGGTGGGCGGGTGCGCGAGAGCGGTCCGCGCTCTGCGGCGGCGGCAGCGGCCCCTTGCGTCCTCTTTGAAACGGCTTTTCAGGGGCGGCCATCGTGAGCCCTCGCGGGCCGTCGGACGGCGAGGGAGAGGTGAGCCTCACGGCCTGGCTAGCCGCGAGATGGACCTGCCCGGGCTTGCGGATGCGTTTGTGACGCACAACTTCGGCCTCGTCGACGGCTTCGACGGAGCACACGCGCACGCCGAGCGCACGTCGCGCGTCGTGACGGGCTGGGCGGCCGCGTCGCTGTGCAGCTGCGTGCTCTTCCTCGGCTGCTACTCGGTGCTGCCCTCCGTTCGGCAGACGCCGGGCTGGCAGCTGCTTCGTTCGACGGTATGCGAGCTTATCGAATCGTCTCTTTGGCTCGCCATCTCGCGCGCGCACCACGAGTACATCCACCTCCTTTGGCCGCCGCTCCTCGCGTGCGACATTTCCGCGAACGGCCTCCGCCTCACCATGTGCGCGCCGCCGCGCGCGCGGCGCGCGCGAGCGGCCGGGGCTGTGCGCCGCTCTCCGCGCCGCACGCACCGCCGTTGCGCGCGCACCGTTGCTTCGCGTGCGTCGCGCCCCAACCGCACACGCGCGCTCCGCGCCGCCCCGCTCCGCGCCTCTACGCCCAGGTACGTCGATCTGCTCATTGTCTACCGCAACCCGTTCTCGCCGCGGCGGTACCGCCCGCTCTATTACTTCCTGATCGCGTGCGTCGCGCTTGGTGGCACGGCGTCCGCCGTCCTCGCCGGCGCGACGCCGCGCGCGTCGCTCTCCTCGCTGATTGGGCACAAGTCGATGGCGGCCGCGCGCGCCGCCGGCGCGTCGCATGCCGCGGCCGTGCGCGCCGCCGGCGGCATTGGAGGCGACGTGGGCGGCGGCGGCGGCGTCGATGGCGCGAGCGGCGGCGCTCGGCTGAGCGGCGCGCCCGACCTGCTCGTCTGGGACCTTGTCTACCTACCGTGCCTTTCCCTATGTTCGGTTGGCGGGATTCTATATCTGCTCATGCGCGCGCTCCTTTTACAAAGGCATAAGTCGGCGTTCGCGCACGTCTCCGACCTCGCGCGGCTGCGCGCCGTGCGGCACTGCGGCGCGTACCTCGGCCTCTACGGTCTGCTTCTCAGCGCGCTCGTCGTCGCGTACCAGCTCGACGTGGGCCATTGCGCCGCGGAGACGGTCGTGCCGCGCGGCTGGGCGCGCGGCGCCGGCGCGCGCGGCGCCGGCGCGCGCGTGGACTGCCACCTGCTGTGGCACGTGCTCGCCGCGCTCACCGCCGGCCGTCCCGCGCTCGCCTTCGTTGGCTGGCTCGCGATCAACGACGTGCCTCGCGCGCTGCGCGCGCGCTGCCGCGCGCGCCGGCCGGGCGCGGCTGCAGGTTTCCCGCCCTTTTCGACGATGCCGCTGCACGCGCTCGCCGCAGACGCGCCCAGCTCGGCGGGCTGGCGGCAGCGCGCGGCGCACGGCGCGGGCGCGCGCGCGGACGCGCCTGACCAGGGCGCGCGCCGGCCGACGCTGACGGGCGCGTCGGGCGCGTGCTCCGACGGCGAGAGGCGGCGATTGGAACGGGCGCGCGCCGCGTCGGCGTCGGACGCCGGCTGCGTCGGCGCGGGCGGCGCCGGGCTGCGGCAGGCGCTGCTCGGCGCGCCGTCGCTGCTTGAGGAGCCTCTCCTCGCCTCCGCTGCGCCCGGCGGCTCGCCCCACGACGGCGGCGCGCGCTGTGCGGGCGGGCCTGGCGTGGCTTGTGCTGGCAACGTCGGCAGGAAGTGCGGGCCTGGCGTGGCTTGTGCTGGCAACGTCGGCAGGAAGTGCGCGGCGCGTGCTGACTTGGAGGCAGCGTGGGGCACCGACGGCTGCTGCGGCAGCACGCAGCCGCTGTGCGCACGCGCGCGCAGCGCCGACGACACTGCCGCCGCCGCCGCCACCGCCGCGTCGGTGGGCGGCGCGCCGTGCGGCCGCGAAGCCGCGCCCGCCGCGGCCGGCGCGCGCGCCGGCGCGCTCGGCGGCGCGGCGCGCGGCGCCGAGGCGCGCGCCGGCGGCGGCGTCGGCAGCTTTGAGGAGGATCACGCGGGCATTGTGCAGCAGCTGCGGTATGAGCTCGTCTACGAGGCCATGACCGGCATTGGCGAAGCCGCGCGCCTCGCGCTTGACGTGAGCGCTGGCTCGCACGGCGCGGCGCGCGCGTGCACTTTCAATTGCGGCGGCTGGGGCGGACGGTTTGGCGGCGCGGCGGGTGGCATGTTTGTGGACGAGGAGGAGGCGGCGGAGGAGGCGCAGTTGGTCGTCGCCGAGGCGGAGCGCGCGGCGCGCGGCGCGGGCTCCGTCGGCGGTTACGGATGCGGCGCTGGGGCGGCCATGCTGGCCGTTTCGGCGGGCGATGGACTGGGCAGTCGCCGTTCAACGGCGCAGTCGCACCGCGGCACGGCCGGCGTGGCCGGCGCGGCCGGCACGGCCGGCGCGGCCGGCGCGGCCGGCGCGGCTGCCGTCACCGCCATCGGCGCCGCGGTGCACGGCGCGTGGCGCTGGCTCGTGACGAGCGCGGCAGCGCCATTCGCGCGCGGCGCGTCGGACGTGTCGGACAATTCCGGTGCGGCGCGCCGTGTCGGACACGTCCAGCGCAGCGCCTCGGACGTGTCGGACACGCGCACGTCGAGGTTGCCGACGGACGGGCGCGCGTCGTCGCCCACGGGCGGCGTGACGCACGCGCAGCAGCAGGCCGCCACGCTGCCCACCGTGGTGCCATTGCCGTCGCCGCCGCGGACGCCCAGCGTGGGCGTGAGCGGCGGCACGCCTCCCCCATCTCCCGCGCTTTCGGCGCGGCGTATGTCGACGCTCGCGTCGCGCGAGACGCGCGGGCGCGTGCGGCATTACGCCCGCGCCGATTTTGAAATGATCCGGCGCGCGTGTCGCATCGACCCGCTGCACTACGCGCGCGCGTTCCCGCAGGCGCCCGAGGCGCTGCTCGGGCCGGACTGGCAGAGGCGGCTTGCGGAAAGCGTGTCGGAAGGCGCAAGCGGTGCGCGCGCGGCGGGAACAGGCGCCGCACGCGTCGCGCACGGCACCCACCTACCACACTCATGACACTTGCCACTTTCAACACATTCACGACACTCACCACACCCACCACACTCACTGCGCCACTCATCCGCGTGCGCACCCGCATGCCGCACGCTCCGCCGCGCCCTGTGCCGCCTTCGCCGCCGCGACTGCGCGCGCCGGCGGACTTGGGTTTGTGTGCGCATGTGCGTGTTGTGTTGTCTTGTGTGTTGTGTGTGTGTGATGTGTTGGGTGTGATGTGTGTGTGTGTGTGTGGTGTGTGTGTGTGTTGTGTTGTGTGCTGTGTGTCGTATTGCATTGTGCATGGTGCGTGTGCGTTCTGTGTGCGCGTGCGTGTTTGTTTGGTGCAGGATGCTTCTTTTATCGCGTGCGCCACGCCGACGGCAGCGAGACGGGCTACCTCGTCAAGCAGATCACCGCGGCGGAGAAGCGCGCGCTCCTCCGGATCCTCCCGGCGTACCGCGCGTACGTGTGCGCGCGGCGCGGCCGGACGCTCGTGCACTACTATGGCTGCCATTCGGTGCGGCTGCGCTGGGTCGCGTCAGCGCGCATCTACTTTGTGGTGATGCGCAACCACGCGCCGCGCGCGCCCTATCTCGTCTTCGACTTGAAAGGCGCGACTGCGAACCGGCGCGCGCTCGCGTCGTCCTCGCTGTTCCGCACGAACACGGCCGCCGAGCCGGACGACGACGCGCGACACGGGCGCGACGGCGGCGGCGAGCGCGGCGCGAGCAGCGGCGGCGATGGCGGCGGCGCCATCAATTCGCTCAAATATGCGCACGAGCGCGGCCATCGGCCCAATCGGTCTAAATATGGGACATTGCGTGATTGGGAATGGATGGACGTAGCGATGGCTGCCGAGCTTGCGCCCGAGGACCAGCTGCGGCTGTACGAGCTGCTCAGCGCCGATTCCGCTTTCCTCGCGTCGCAAAAGGTGCGCCGCTCCTGCCGCCGCTCCTGCCGCCGCTCCTGCCGCCGCTCCTGCCGCCGCTCCTGCCGCCGCTCCTGCCGCCGCTCCTGCCGCCATTGCGACTGCTGCCGCCGCTCCTGCCGCCATTGCGACTGCTGCCGCCGCTGTTGTCGCCATTGCGACTGCTGCCGCTTCTGCGCTTGATGCCCGCTGCTGCCGCGGCCAGCGCGCGCCCACGCCCGCCGCATGGCGCCGAGCGCCCAGCGCGCGCACCGCCCCGCCAAACCCCCGCCCACCGCCCGCCGCACGCGCATCCGACGCGCGTCCCCGCCCGCCGCACGATGGCGCCTGCCGCACGATGGCGCCTGGCCGCACGATGGCGCCTGGCCGCACGATGGCGCCTGCCGCACGATGGCGCCTGGCCGCACGATGGCGCCTGGCCGCACGATGGCGCCTGGCCGCAGGTGATCGACTACTCGCTCCTCGTCGCCGTCGCGCGCGTCGCCGACGGCGTGCCGCCGACGGCCGCTGCGCCGCCGCCGGCGGCGGCGGCGGCCGGACCGCGGCCGCCGCCACTCGCGGGCGGGCGCATCACCCTCGACCCGCTCGAGAAAGCGCGCGTGCTCCGCCAGCTGCAGGCGGCGGGTGGCGTCATCTCGCGCGACAGGCAAAAGGCACGGCGCCTTGTGGCGACGCGGCGACGCGCCGCCTGCCCCGCGCCCGCCCCGCGCGCGTGCAGCGCCAGCGCTGCGCCAGCCGGGCCACTCCACAGCTGCGCCAGCCGGGCCACTCCACAGCTGCGCCAGCCGGGCCACTCCACAGCCGCGACCCACCAGCCTGCCAACCGCGCCCTGCCGCGCGCCATACTTCGCCGCGCGCAAATAAGCAGGTTTATTTTGTGGGCATTATTGACGCCCTCTCGCAGCATTCGTTCAGTTGGGTGCTGCAAGCAAACGCGCTGCGACTTTTCTACACACTCGCGTGCAGGCCGGCGGCGGCGGACGGGATCACCGCGCTGCCGCCCGCGCGGTACGCCGAGCGCTTCATGGCGTTCATCGTGAGCGAGGTGCTCGGCGTTGAGGGCCTGCGTGCGGCGAGCGGCGGCGGCGTCTGCGGCGGTGGGCTGAGCGCGCGCCAGCTCGAACTCGTGCAGCGGTGGAAGCATCTGTGGGTGCGCCGGCGGCATGGCCTTCTGCGCGAGCGGATCGAGACGGAGCGGGCAGAGCTCACAATGCGTATCGCTGAGCTCGAGCAGGTGATCGAGCGGCTGCACGGCGCGGCGGCGGCAGTTGGGCCCCCAAGGTCGTAGACTCGAGTGGGCGCGGCGGGCAGCCGTCTGCCGATGGAAAAGTCCAAAAGACTGGGGGTAAAAGTGATCCAGGACCTGCGCCCCTTTGCCAAGAAACTTCGCCCGCGCCCGAGGCCTCGCGAAGCCGGATTTGCAGCTCAGCGAAGTGCTGGAGGCAGGGGCGCCTCGTGAACGAGGGCCCTTCGGAGAACGCGGAGGAGCCATGTTCATGGAGCAAACAGTCTCGTCACTCTCGCAGCGCCCGCTCATCAAGCCGACGGCGGCCGCGCTCGCCGTCGCGGCCGAAGCGGCCGGGGCGGCTGAGTCGCAGCGGAGCAGCGGCGAGAAGCGCGTCTACCTCTCGGCGCGCGCGTCATCACACAGCTCGGCGCGCGGGCCACCACCACCCGCTGAAACGCCGCTCACCGTGTTCAACGCGGATTCGTCGTCCTCTTTGTCGTCGTCACCGTCGACCCTCCTGGCGGCCGACAGTATGCGGGTCGAGCGCGCGCGCGCCATGCCCGCTCGCGCCGCCGCCGTTGCCGAGCCCGCCGCGACGGACGCGGCGGCGCCGCGCGCGCTCACCGATCGACGCGTGACGCGCGCGCGCTCGTTTGACGGCGAGGGCCTCAATCACGCGTCGGCGCGCGCGCACGCGCGGGGGTCGACGCTCTTTGCCGCGCAGCTCGACACGCTCGACTCGCCGCCGCTCGCGCGCGCCGCGCGCGCGGACGCGTTGCCGCAGCACGCCGAGGCATCGGAGGATGACGAGCATGCCGCGCTTGCCGACGGTGTGGCGCGCACGCGCGCGTCACGCGCGGCGGCGCAAGTGCTCAAGGCGCCGGGCGAGCAGCCGGCCACCATTTTCACCGCGCCCAAGCAAGATGGGCTCAACGCGCGGTACGAGCCGCCATCGCGGCAAGACTCGGGCTCTATGTCCGCCGGCCGCGCGCTCCCGTTCTCGTCGTCGCGACCACCCGCCAACGTCGGCGGCGGCGGCGGCGGCTCGTCCTCGTCCCAAACGTCGGGACGCTCAGCAGCCAGCATGGGCGATGGCGGTGTGACTCGGCCCGTCGACTGGAGGTACCGGCACACGCTGGCAAAGACGCACGCGTGGCGGTCGTACGACGAGGGCGTGACGCACAAGCACGCGGAGGCGAATGCGCGGCCCGCGGTCGACGACGCGGAGCCGGCGGTGCGCACGAGCTCATCGTCCGGCCGCAAGTCGTCGGTCGCGGCCGCGACGGAGGGGCTGACGCTCGTCAAGCTGTGCGAGCTGCGCCAGCGCGGGCTGTTGACGCAGGTCGAGTTTGTGATGCTCAAGGCGGCCATCATGCAGCAGTTCATGCACGCCAAGGCGTGAGCCGCGCGCGTACGTGGTCTGTGTGAGTTTTGTACACAAAAATTGAGAAAACGGGTGAGCTTTAGCAGTTGGCACGAATCCCGCCGTCTTCCGCGCCCTCACCCGCCAACAACGGCTGCGCGTCGCCTTGCCACGGCTCGCCGACGTCGCCGCTCTCCACGTCCTCGTTAGCCCACGCGTCGTACGGCGTCCGCTGCAAGCCGCGCTCATCGTCGCCGAGGGCGAGCAGCATGTCGCGCACAAGGCGGTAGGCGGACGCCTTGCGCGCCTCGGGCTTCGCGAGCAGCCTGCGCCGAAAGTCGAGCAGCTCCTCGCGCAACGCGTGCTCCTGCGCCGGGCGTGCACAAGGCGGGGGAGGGGGAGGGGCGGGCAGGCGGTGGGCAAGCGGAGTGCATGCGTGTCGGCGTGGCGCGGGGTTGGTGCGTCGTTACGCCGCGCGGGCGCGCGCAGCGCCTTTATTTGGCCACCTCCGCCGCTGGAGCCCACGCCGCGCGCGCGCGCACCTGCGGCGAGAAGGTTCCGTCAAAGTTGGCGTCGAGAAGGTGGCGGGAGGTGGTAGAGGCAAGGAGGCTGACTCGGTCGAGAAAGATCTCGAGTGTGCGCGCGCAGTCGCTCTGCGGCAGCGTGTCGCCGTCCTCCATAGGCACGAGCGCGAGCTGCGGCCACAGGTCGTTTAAAAAGGGGCGGTAGTGGAGCGTAATCACCGTGCCGATCGGCGATCCGCCGGCGCCCGCCGCGCCCGCCGCGGCGCGTCCGCTCACAGCTGCGCCACCGCCCGCACCGCCACCGCCGCCACCGCCGACCACGCCCGCGTCCGCCGCGCGCGCATGCCCCGCGAGCGCCTTGTTGACCGTCGTCGCGACCTTGTGGAAGTTCTCGTCACGTAACGAGAACCCGACAAAGAGCATGTGTTTCGTGATGAGCATAGTTTGCACGATGCCGGTCAACGCTTGCCGCCGGTCCGAGTATTCGGACATCTGCGTGCGCGTGAGCACGATGTCCTCGGGGTGGTGCACGCACCCGTGCAGCTTTAAAATCCAGCGCTTCGCGCCGCGCGAACCGCCGCCGCCGGCGCTGACGCCGCCATCGCTCGCGCGCGCGCCCGCTCCGCCCGCATGCGTCCCGTCCTCGTCGCGCTCCTCGTCGCTGTTCGCCCAGCCGGGCTGGTAAGGCAGCACGTTGTAGCTCACCTGCGCACCGAGGCACGCCGTCTCGAAGAGGTCGTCGTAATTGGTCGTAACGACGCCATCGACGGGCAGAGCCGCGAGAAGCGCGTGTGTGAGGGAGTGGTGTGATGTTTGAAGGGCGGCGCAGACGGCGGCCTGGAGGCGCTCGGGCCCGCCAAGCCGGCGCTCGAGCACGAGCGCCTGATCAAGCGACGAGAGCCGCGAGAAGGCCGCGAGCTCCGCCTCGCCGCTCAGCTTGTCGCGCGCGAGGTCGATAAGTAACTGATTCCATTCCGGGAGTCCGGCACCGGCCGACGCGCCTGCACCGAGGAAGAGCGCGAGCTGGCCGGCGGTGGCGAGGCGCGCGAGCCGGCGTGCTGTGCTCAGCTGCGAGCGCGAGAGTGCGCGCCATTGCCGGTCCGCCAGCTCGCGGTCGGATGCGGCGAGCTGGCGGCGAGATGCCTGCGCAGCGGAGAACATGCGCGGCGACTTGACGACGAGCACAACGTCCATCTCGGAGGAGGAGGCGAAGGCGTAGAGCGTGCCGAGGAGCGCGGTCAGGATGTCGCCCGACACCTCGCGCGCGTTCTTCGCCCCCGTACCGACGACGGGCAGCGCGAGCAGATGGCGGACGCGCCCATTCTTCGGCGGCTCGCCGCTCGCGGTGATGTCCGCGTACGCGGCGGTGAGGAACTGCTCGGCGGCGGCGAGGAACCACGAGAGCGGCGTGTTCGGCTGCGGCACCGGCGCAAATTTGGAGTTGAGCTGCGCGAGCCACACCTGCGGGCCCGCGCCGCCGGCCGCGAGCTCGTCGGGTGCGTGCAGCTTCTGCACGCGCTCGTCCTCGGTGAACGCGTCCATCGGCGGCGCGATGGCGCCGGGGGGCGCGCCGTCGGGGAACCACAGGACGTTGTCCGTCGAGCGCGTCGGGTAGAGCACCGCGTCCGCCGATAGCTTGCGCAGGTCTCCCTGCACGACGAACACGTGCCCCGGCTCGATGCCCACCGCGAGCGCCGGGTCGGGCGGGTCGGGCGGGTCGGGCGGGTCGGGCGGCAGCGGCCGCGGCGGTTCAGCGGCGAGGCGCGCCGCGCATCGCGCATATCGTGCGGCCGCCGCGGCACGCGCTGGCGTCGCCGTCGGCACGCGCGCCGACGCGCTCAAGTGCGCGAGCAGGACGACGACGACCAGCGCCGCGGATGCGGCCATCGCTGATCGCTCCTCGCAGATTCGACCGTCACAGACAATGAACCGACTCAGCGACCGTCAATACATACTAACGACGCTTTCCGACGGGTCAACAGATGGGGTCAGGAAGTGCGCAGCGAGGCGCCAGGCGGAGCAGGCCCAAAGGCCCACACGCGCCTAGCCACCGCGCGCCGCCGCCCGCGCGCCGCCGCACCGGTGGCCGCCACTAACGACGCTTTCCGACGGGTCAACAGATGGGGTCAGGAAGTGCGCAGCGAGGCGCCAGGCGGAGCAGGCCCAAAGGCCCACTCGCGCCTAGCCACCGCGCGCCGCCGCCCGCGCGCCGCCGCACCGGTGGCCGCCGTCAATCACACCACCGGCCGACGCGCACGCGCACGCCGAGGCCCGAAGATCGTCGGCGACGACCGCCACCCCCGAGCCGCCGCCTGCCACGTCGCCAAGCCGCCCGCCGCCGCTGCAGAGCGCGACGCCCGCCGCCAGCGAGCCGCCGCCCTCCCCGCCGCGTCGCAGCCCCCTGCCGCCGCCGCGAAGCGTACATACACGGACACACTCGACATTCAGGCACGGCGTCCACGCCCGTCAACGGCTCATCGTCCGGCGCCTCACGTCGAGCGCACAATGCTCGCCGTGCGCGACAGCGTGGGCCCCGCTTCCTCCTCCGGCGCCGGCCGCCGCTCGCGCACGGCCACGTATGCGCGCGCCGCCTGGTCCTCGCGCATGCCAAGCGCGAGCCACAGGTTTGCGCGCGAGCACGGGTGGTCGGGCGGCAGGCGGACGGAGCTGGCGGCCTGCGTGGCGCGAGGAGGCGCACGCGGAGAGAGCGGAGGGCGGGAGGGCAAATGTCACGAAACTCGGAAATGGGCGCCAGCGGCCGGCGGATGCCACGATGGCGGCCGGGCGCGTGCGCGGCCGGGTCGGCACGAGGCCGGACGGGCGAGCGGCGATGCCGTGCGCACCTCAAACTTGGCGATGAGGATCTCCGAGTCCATCGCCGTCGCCAGCACGACGTTGAGCAGGGGCCTGACGAGCAGCTCGACCTGAGCGCGTGACAACCTGGCCGTGCGCGCAGCGCGCGGCACGCCAGGGCGATCGTCGCGGGTGGGCCCTGGGCCAGTCCGGGCTGGGCCAGTCCGGGGCGCGAGCGGCTGCGCGCACCGTTCTCCCTTGCCGTCCGCGCCCTCGCCTCCAGTGGCGAACACGTCGGACAAGCTCTCGAGATCTCGAGCGAAGAGCGCGTGGTCGTCGGGCCGGAACCGCCGCGCCGGCCCGCCGCGCATCAGCGCGAGGCGGATCGCGCGCATGAGCTCGCGCAGCACTTCGAAAATTGCCGAGCGGCACAAATTTGGCAGCGATCCGAGGTTTTCGCTAATCGAGCCCACGATCTAAAAGGCGGCGGGCGCGGGGCGGGCGGGGCGGGCGGGGCGGGCGGGGCGGGCGGGGCGGGCGGGGTGGGCGGGGCGGGCGGGGCGGGCGGGGCGGGCGGGGTGGGCGGGGCGGGCGGGGCGGGCGGGGCGGGCGGGGCGGGCGGGGCGGGCGGGGCGGGCGGGGCGGGCGGGGCGGGCGGGGCGGGCGGGGTGGGCGGGGTGGGCGGGGCGGGCGGGGTGGGCGGGGCGGGCGGGGCGGGCGGGGCGGGCGGGGCGGGCGGGGCGGGCGGGGCGGGCGGGGCGGGCGGGGCGGGCGCGGTTGAGCTCAAGCGCGAGCGCGAGCGCGAGGAAGGGGAAGAATATGGGGGAGAGAGACGGGCGCGCACGGTCGCGCGGCTGAAGGCGGCGCGATCGGCGCCGAGAAGCGGACGCACCTCGGACAGAGCGGGCAGCACGGCGTCGCGCACGCCGACGAGCCTGCTTCGCCCTCGACCGTCGTCGCCGCCGTTGCCGTCGGCGCCGTCGGCGCCGCGCCGCGCGCCCGCGGGGTCGATCACGCCCGTACCACCGCCATCGTTCACGCCATCGCGCGGTGCGGCCGCGGCCTCACCGCGCTCCGTGTAGAGCACGACGACGAGCGGCGTGAACAGGTCCCACCAGATCGCCTTGCGCGCGATCCACTGGACGCACGCCGCGAGCGCGCGCCCCTCGAGCGCGACGGAGTGCACCGGCGCCACGCCCGTCGGCGACGCGGCGGTCGGCGACGCGACGCCGTCGGCGCGCGGCGAGAGCGCCGCCGCGCCGACGGGCGAGACGGGCGCGCGATGAGCCGCGCCCGCGCCCGCGTGCTTGTGCGGCAGCAGATCGTCACCGCCAAGCAGCGCGGCAAGCTGCGCGCGCTCGGCGGAGACGAAGGCGACGCTCGCCGCGCGCACGCACAGCGACTGCACGGTGAGGCGATCGAGCTGTGACGGCGTCACGTGCGTGCACGCACGCAACAGCGCCGCGCGCAGCTCTCCAGGCGCGACGCGCGAGCCGCCCGCAGCCGCAGCCGGCGCGCCAGGCACGCCAGGCGCCCCCGTCGCGCCTGTCGCGCCCGTCGAGACGGCGTCGGGCACCGGCGCGAGCGCGCGCAGCGCCGTCGAGACGACGAGCTCGTCGCACAGCGGCGTGATAACCGCGAGCCCGCCGCACGGCGAGGCGGCGATGCTCACGTACTCGCGCAACGTCGCGTCGCACGCCGCGCCGAAGCGCGCGCACGCGAAACGGTCGGCGTCCGGGTGGAGCTGGAGGGAGCGAACGACGCTCGCGCACTGGCGCATTGAGGCGAGAAGGTCGGCGGCGGAGGGCGCGTGCGGCAGCGCAGGCGACAGCGGCAGCCATGGCTCCGCCTGCAGCGAGCGGCGCGAAGCTGTGCGAAGCCGTTCGTGCTGCTGCACCGCCCACCTGCGGATGGGCGCGCGCAACGCCTTCTCAATCCCGAGGCTCACCGCGGGCGCGCGCGCCGCTCCCTCGGCCTCAACGCTCGCGACGGGCGCGCGCGCCGGCGGCCGGTCCGGATCGTCGCGGCGCGCCGGCGGCGGGTCCGGATCGCCGCGGCGCGACGGCTCGACGGCGGGCGTCGCCGCCGTGCCGAGCCGCGGCGCCGCACTCGCGGGCGCGCCGTCGCGTTCGCCGCGCTCGCCATCGCCGTCGCCGCCCACAGCGCCGGACTTGACCGCGGATGCGCCAGCGGCGTGCATGTCGGCGGCGGCCTCGTCCGCGGCCTCGGCGTCGGCGACGGCCTGCGAGAGCGCGCGCTCGACGCGCGCTGCCTCAGCCACCGCATTTGAAAGCCTTCGCGAGAGCGGAGCGCGCGAGAGGCAGGCCGCGATCTCGTGGCAGAGGTGCGCCGCGTGCGTGCGCGCGCAGAGCGCGGCCGCGTCGGCGCAGCCGGGCGCGAGCGCGGGCAGGAAGGCGCGCTGCTCGGTCTCAAAGTCGACAAGCAGCGCCTCACAGAGCTTGTGCAGCGCCGTTGGACTCAGCGTCGCGCCGCCGCCGCCGCCGCCGCCGAAGCTCAGCCCACTGCCGCCGCCGCCAGTCGCCGCCGCGTGCGCGGCGGCGGCGGCGGCGGCGGCCGCGCTACCCGCGCCCGCGACGAGCAGCGCGCCCGCGCCGCCCGCCGCGGCGGCAGTTGCGGCCTCCTCGGCGCGCGCGGCATCTGCGGCGAGCTGCCGCAACCGCGTGTGCTGGGCGGACCACGCCGCGACGAGCGTCTGCCGCATCGCCGACGAGAAGGACATTTGAGGGCGGCGGTTACCGTCGCCGCCGCCGCCGTCGCCGACCTCGTCGTCATCGTCGTCGCCACCGTCATCGTCGCCGTCGTCGTCGCCGTCGTCCTCGCCCTCGTCGCGGCGCGAGTGCGATGCCGAAACCGACACCGGAGGCGGCGCGGTCGCAGGTCTCCAACCGCCGTCCGATTCACCAACGGCTGCGCCGCTCGCGGCGCGCGCCGCGCGCGCGCCGGCCGATTCGTCCGCGCTCGCCGCCGCGCCCCACACGGGCTCCGGCGTGCGTGGCGGCTCGACCTCACCGCGCGAGCCGTTGGGCGCCCACCCATTCCCGTCGTCGTCGTCGCCGCTGCCAACGTTCGCGCCGTCTGCCCGCGCGCCGTCGGCGGCGGCGCGCTCGCGCGCCGCGCCCGCGGCGGCGCGCGCGGCGGCCTCGGCGAGCGGAACGGCCGCGGCGCCGCCGTTGGGCGCGCCGGCCGCGCCTGCCGACGCCACCAGCCGCGGCTGTGCCGGACCCGCGATCGGACCCGCGATCGGACCCGCGATCGGACCCGCGATCGGACCCGCCGCGCGCGAGGCGCGGCGGCCGGTGCGGCCGCGCGCGCGGCGCTGCGCGCGCGGCGAGCGCGCCTCGTCGGCTCTCAGCGCGTGCGTTACGGCCGCAGCGAGGACTGGCGCCTCCGTGGGTTGCACGTGCGCGCGGTAGTTGGCGAGCACCTCAAGGACGGCCGCGGCGGCGGCGAAGGAGGCGGCGCGCGCGTACTGCTCGATGTCCGAGCGCTCGCGCAACTTGACCGAGGGGCTCGCCTCCTGCACGGCACCGCCCGGACCGTCTCCAGCGCTGCCGCCCGGACCGTCTCCAGCGCCGCCGCCCGGACCGTCTCCAGCGCCGCCGCCCGGACCGTCTCCAGCGCCACCGCCCGGACCGGCGCCGCCCGTGCCCGCGTCGCTCACGCCCGCGCTGCTGGCGACGTCGACAAGCGACCGAAGGAGGGCGCCTCCTCCGCCTGCGTTGCGCGCCCAGCGCGGCGCGGCGGCGGCGAGCGCGCGCAGGAGCGCGGCCTCGGGCAGCGGCTCAGCGAGCGCGAGGCCAGCGCGCACGTGCGCGAGCAGCGCCACGATGGCCGCCAGTTCCTCGCGAGGTACGAGGGCCCCGCGTGGCGCGTCGGGCGGCAGCGCGTCGGCCAGCCCGTGTGGCGGGCGAGCACTCGCGTGCACCGGCGAACACGATGGCGGCTCGAGCGCGCGACTCAAAGCGGCGGGACCCGATGCGCCGACGCCATCGTTCGGCGCGCGCTGCGGCGCCGCACCGCCGCCGCCGCCGCCGCCCGCGCGCGCGGGCGGCGGCGGCGGTGGCGGCAGTGCGAGCGCGCAGCAGGCGAGCAATCTCTCGTAAACGGCAATGGCAAGTGGGAGCGGGTAACGTAATTTCCATGGCTGCCCGCCTGTGCCGGCCGAGCGCGCATCGCGCGTCGCGCGCGCGGTCAGAGGGGCGCGGGGAGCTTGCTCGCTTTTTAAAGGTGAAGGAGGGGGGCAAGTCGATGCGCGCACGTCGCCATCGTGCACCGGCGCGCGCGTGCGGCCCGCCGGCGCTCGGCGACGTGGCGGCGCTCGGCGCGGCTCGCGCGCGCACCCGTCAACGCGCTGAGCACGCCGATCGCCGAGTCGTGCAGCTGGCGCACCGCCGCGCGGTACAGGTCGTCGTCGTATGCGGCCTCAGGAGCGGCGAGGGTGCGTAGGATTGCCATGTAACGCCTGCGAAGTAGCCAACGCGTTTCGGTTCGGGTAGGGCTGGTTGAGGCGGCGGCTGTGCGGCTGGCGAAGGTGGCGGTGGCGGCGGCGAGGCCGAAGCCGTCGGGAGGCTCGCCGCCGAGGAGGCCAGCCATCGCGACGGACGCGCCCGAGGCGGAGCGCGGGCTCGTGGCCGCAGACGCGCCGGCCGACGCGCTCGGCGTCGCGCAGTTCGCGGCAGCGGCGGCGGCGATGGCGGCGGCAGTGGCACTACGACTACCCGCGCCGCCCACCGCGCTCGCGGCGCCCGACGACGCGGCCGACGGCAAACACCGCGCGCGCGCCGCGCCGCCGTCGCCGAGGGCGGCCGCGTCGGCGAGCGCGAACAGCACGCCCGCCGTGAAGACGGTGGTCTGGCGGTTGGCCCAGTGGGCAAAGTCGGCGTACTTTGCAAAGTCGGCGCGGCGGCGGGTGAGAAGAAGCGCGAGCCGATAACTCAGCGCCGACGGCGGCTTGCCGCGCCGCTCGCTTGGCGAGTCGGAGGCTTGGAGCGCGCTCACGATCGCGAGGTGCCCATCGGGCGAGATGTGCATGCAGCGCGTGACGTGCGGGACGAGGCGGCGCTGCTCGGCGGAGAGGCGGTCCTGTGGGATGCAGCAGAGGAATGTCTCGTACGCCGCGACGTGCAGCTGCTCGGGCGAGAGCCCGCACGCCTCTGCCGTCGACAGCGCCTGCATGCCGCCGGCCCGGCACCTCTTGAGCCGAGCGCAAAAAAAACTAGTTAAAACTCGTGGCGTGGGGACAGCTCATCACGGCGGGCCTCATGCCGTGCTCGCGACTCGCGACGGTCGTGCTTCTCGCGCTGGGCGCGCACGGGCGCGATGACGAGCGCAGCCATGCGCTAATCGCGTCCAAGGTCCTTCGGCGCGCCCAGGCCGACGCGCTTCGCGGTACGCGCGCGCGCGCGCGCGTGCGCGCGTCTCACGCGATGGCGCGGCACGCGCCGAGCGTGCGCGCGGCGCGCGCTCGCGGCACGCCCCGCGCCTCTGCCCGACAGGCTGCTGATGCGCGCCGCGCTGCCATCGCACCCGTGCGCTCGTCCGTACGCGCGCAGGCGGCTCGTCGGGCAGCGGCTGGCCGCCGCCGGGCGGGCAGCAGCCGCCGCCGTACGGCGGAGCACCTGGCCAGCCGCAGGGCTACGGCGGCCCGCCCGCAGGGTACGGCGGCGGGCAGGCACCGGCGCAGGGGATGTACGGCGGATACGGCGGCGTGCCGCCGCCGCCCGCGCAGGGCGTCGGCGGCGGCCTATTCGGGGGCGGGTACGCCCAGCAGCACACCACGAATGCGCCGGGCGCCGGCGGCGGCCTGTTTGGCTCGCCGCCGCCGGCGCAGCAGCAGCAGCAGGTGCAGCAGCAGCAGGTGCAGCAGGGGCCACCTGGCGCTGGCCTCTTTGGCGTTGAGCCGCACATGGGCGGCAGTCCGGGCGGCAGTCCGGGCGGCGGCCTGTTCGGTGCGCCGTCCGGCGGCATCTTTGGGGGGCCACCGGCGGGCGGCGGTCCGGACGCGACCGGTCCGGGCGGCATGGGCGTGCTCGGCGGGCAGCCCGGCGCGTCGTACGGAATGGCTGGCGCACCGCCCGGCGGCTACGCTGGCACGATGCCGCACGGCCAGTGGGCGCCCGGCGGCGACGGGTTGATGCAGGCTGCGGCGCAGCCGCGCGCGCGCCTTCCAACGCCGGTCGTTGAAACGGTCGTCGATGGCTGCCGGCGCGCGGTGCTCGACTACTGGGATGCGCCGGGCACGGCGGCGTCGGGCGCCGGCGCCGGCGCCGGCGCTGGCGCGGCCGGTGGCGCCGCAGCCGGCGGCGCGGCGGGCGCGGCCGGCGTGGGCAGCGCCAGCGCGGGCGCGGGCATGGGCGCGGGCATGGGCGCGGGCGCGGGCGCGGGCGCGGGCGCGGGCGCGGGCGCGGGCGCGGGCGTGGGCGTGGAGCAGTATGCGCCACCTGGCGGGTACGGCGGCTACGGCGGCTACGGCGGCTACAGCGGCGGGGCGCCAGGCGCGATGCAGCCGGGCGGCGGCGCGTACGGCGGCATGCCTGGCGCGCCCCTCGGCGGCGGCGGCGGCGGTGGTGGTGGTGGCGGTGGCGGTGGCATGTCTGGGCTCGCCGGCGGTGTCGGCATGGCGCCCGGCGGGATGTCGGACGGGATGTCCGGCGCGGGCGCGGGTGGTGCGGGCGCGAGCGGCAGCTCGGCTGCTGGCGGCAGCGGCGGCATGGGCGGGCTTTTCTCGTCTATGCGGAGCCGTGTGATTAAGGTGCTTGCCGGGGACGGCGGCGGGAACGGCGGCGCGGCCGGCGGCGGTGGCGGCGGCGGCGGTGGCGGCGGTGGTGTCGGCGGCGCGTTCGGCGGCGGCGAGCAGGCGATGAGCGGCGGCGGGGCGGACGGCGGGTATGGCGGTTACGGCGGTTACACCAGCGGCGCGCAGGGGACGTATGGCGGGTACGGGGGGTACGCCGGCGGCGGGTACAACATGCCGCAGGACGCGGGCGGGCAGTTTACGGGCGGTGGCGGTGGCGCGTACGGCGGTGGCGGTGGGTACAGTCCGGCCGACAGTTACGCAGCTGGCGTCACTGGAGCGAGTGTCACTGGGCAGCAGAACGCGGCCGTGCCACCGTATGCGCCGCTGCCGCCGCACCAGCACCCGCAGCAGCAGCAACAGCAGCAGCAGCAGCAGCATCAGCAGCATCAGCAGCGGCCGCTACCGCCACCTCCGCAACAGCAGCAGGTGCAGCCGCACGCCAGCGGTTACGCGCCGCAGCAACCGTCGGGCGTCGGCTATGGCGGCGCGCCGGGCGCCGCTGAGTCGAGCGCTGGCCCGAGCGGCGGCGGGTACGGCGGTTACGGCAGTTACGGAAATGGGTACGCGCAACAGCCGCTCGCACCGGCCGGCGCGGCCGGCGCGCAGCCGCCGGCCGCGGGCTGGGGCCAAATGCCGCCGCAGCAGCAGCCGCCGCCACAGCCATGGCCGCAGCAGCAGCAGCAGCAGCCGCCAGGCGGCAACGGCGGCGGCTGGGGCGGCGGCGGCGCCGGCGCGCCACCGTCTGCCAACACGTTGCAGCAACCGCCGCAGCGGGCGGAGCAGCAGCAGCCGCAGGCCTTTGGCTCAAGCGTGCCGCCGTCCACCGCCCCGTGGGCGCCCGCTGCCGCGCCCGCGCCCGCGCCGCGCGGCGCGGCGGCGGCTACCGACGCCAGCGGCCTCAGTGCACCCAACGCACCAAACGGCCACAGTGCACCCGACGCACCAAACGGCCTCAGTGCACCCGACGCGCCGAATGGTGCGCGCACGCGCCACGCGTCGCGCGATTTAATGCCGCGCGATTTAATGCCGCGCGATTTAATGCCGCGCGATTTAATGCCGCGCGATTTGATGCCGCGCGATTTAATGCCGCGCGATTTAATGCCGCGCTGCGCGCCCTGACGGTCGCACGCGCGCCGTCGCGTGGAGGGCGCGCTGCGTGGGTCGCGCTGCCCACGCGCCGCGCGCCCCGTCACCGTCACGTTGCACGCTGAGCCCCCCTCCTTCCCTGCCCCATCTGGCTCCCGGCCACCGCGCCGCTGCGCCCTCGCCCCAACGCGCGAGCAGATGCGCCGAGTGTACCCACGGGCGCAGCTGTGCCGGGCCCAGTCAGCTGGGTCGCGCCCGTGACTGCGCACTCACCAGGTGAGCGTTACTGCCACCGCCGGCAGCCATCGCTTGTTGCGCTTCCGTAAGCGATGTCTGCGCTGGGCGCTGCGCGGCGGCGGCGCGGATCGCGGCGCGCATGCGCGCGCGCGCGCGTGCGCGCGCGCGGCGCGGGTGCGGTGGGCGCGCGCATGGGTATCCCATGAGTATTCGCGCCCCTTTTGCTTCTTGTTTGCGCCTGCCGGCATGGGATCGCCGTTGGGCAATGTGTCTGCGGCCGCCTTCGCCGGCGCGGCCGTCACTGGCTGCGTGCAGCACGGCGCACACTTGCGGAGCCCCACAGTCAAGCGCAGACTGGCATTGCCCAACACTGAGACCCGCTCACCCCACCGCGAGCTTACGCCAAGCCCCGAGTGGCCCGCCGCCCGTGTGCTGCGCCCCCCGTGCGGCGCTCAGATGTGGGCGGCGCAGGCGGCACGGGCGCCGCGGTTGGCGACGCGCAGGTCACGCCGCCACCGCCGCCACCAGCCAGTCAGGCGGGCGTCGACGACGCGCCCGCCGGCGGCGCGGGCGGCCGATCGGCAGAGGACGACGCCGCGGACGCGCTGCAGCGCGCGAGCGAGGAGCTTTCAAAATGAGGCGGCGAGTGCCGCGAGTCGAGGTATGGCAGCCGCCGGCGCGCTCACGAGGCCAGGCTGGCAGGCACGACAAACGGCGTGTTTTGCTCGCTCACGAGGCCAGGCTGGCAAACGGCGCGCTCACGAGGCCAGGCTGGCAGGCACGACAAACGACAAACGGCGTGCAGCGAACTTCCGACGCCACTTCTCGTGAGGAGGCCGGGGACACCCGCTCCCACTCACGGGATTGCGTGACAGCCTGACAGAAAGCCAAAAGTGAAAACTGCTCTCTCGCGTCGCAGGAATCGCAGTTGGCTCTGCACTCGGGGAGTGGGAGGGAGGCGTGCCGAGCGTCCAGGCCCCTCCGCGCGCGCGCCATGAGCGAGCCGCCGGCGTGGCATGCGGGGACGACGATCGGCGTGATCATTGGCGCCTTCGTGCTGATGGCGTGCGAGGTCTCCGCGCCCGACATGATCATGATCGGCGCGCTCGTCACGCTGCTCGTGCTCGGCGTGATCGATTCGTCCGAGGCGACAGCCGGCTTCTCACAGCGCGGGCTGCTCACGGTGATGGTGCTCTTCTCGGTGACGACGGGTCTCGAGCGGACGGGTGCCTTTGAGCCCGTGCGCAAGCTCATCATCCCGCGGCGCGGCGCGCGCACCACCTCGCTGCACGAGCTGCTCGCGCGGTTTGTGCTGCCGGTGACGGTCCTCTCGGCCTTCCTCAACAACACGCCGGTCGTCGCGCTCTTCATCCCGACTGTGCGCGACCTGGCGGTCAAGTCGGGGTTGCCGCCATCCAAGCTTCTCATCCCGCTCTCCACCGGCGCCATCATCGGCGGCACGTGCACGCTCATCGGCACGTCGACCAACCTCGTGCTTCTCGCGCTTGCGCAGAAGTCGGTCCTCGAGACGACCGGCGAGCGGTTCGAATTTGGCTTCTTTGAGATCGGGCGGGTGGGCCTGCCCGTCGTGAGCGTCTGCCTCCTCTTCCTCTTCACCTGCTCCGCCACGCTCCTCCCCTCGCGCTCGGTCGAGGAGGACGTGCGGGCCGACACGCGCGAGTACAAGGTCTCCGCTGAGATTGCCGAGGGCTCGTCGCTCGACGGCAAGACGGTCGAGGACGCCGGGCTCGCGACGATCGTCGGGTGCACGCTGTGCAGCGTCGTGCGCGGCGACGCCACCCTCCCCTTCCCCGCGCCCACAGAGCGCCTTGCCGCGCATGACGTGCTCGTCTTCAGCGGCCAGGTCGACGGCATCGTGCAGCTCATGCGAATGCCGAGGCGGGGCATTCGGGACTTGCTCCGCCTCACGCCGCCGTCGGTCGGCGCTGTCGCGTCATCGGCACTGCGCCGGTCAGGGCTGAGCGCCAACGACCTCGTGGCGGTCGATTCGACGCGCTCAGCCACCCTCTTCGCCGCCGACGCGGCGCAGTCCGGGCAGGGGGCGCAGTCCGGGCAGGGGGCGCAGTCCAGGCAGGTGGCGCCGCCGCCACCGCCGCCGCTGCCGCCACCGACGGCCGGCAGCTCAGAGGCTCCGCCACTGCCGCTCGCCGCCGCGGCCGACGGCGGCGGCGGCGGTGGCGGTGGCGGTGGTGGGGCCGCGCCGCCCGCAGACGGCGGGCCGCCCGCCGAAACCGGTCCGTGCGCTAGCGCGCAGGCGCTTGTCTCTCGCGCGCGCGCGCTCCTGTCGACGCTCCGCCCGCCACCACACCCGAAGCTCGTCGAGGTTGTGCTCGCGCAGCGCTCGCGCGTCTTGGGAAAGAGCGCGCGCGCGCTCGGTGAGCTCTTCGGCGCAACGGTGGTCGCCATCGCGCGCGACACGCGCCACTCGAATTCCACCGTCGGCGCGGTCGCCGCAGACTATGGCGTCGAGCTTGGCGACGCGTACATGTTTGCGCACAAGCTGCGCGACGACGCGGACATGGTCGGCTCGGCGCGCTCGACCGCCGACGTGCTGCTCCGCGGCGCCGACTCGCTGCTGCTGCTCACGACCGGCGCGTTCATCGAGGCGACACGAGCGGACGATTCACCCGCCGCGCCCTTCGCGTACGTGCGCGAGCTGAGCGACCACGCGCCGCCGCGCTCGAGCCGCGCGGCGATCGCGGCGAGCCTCGCGTTCGCGATGATCGTCACGTCCATCGCCGCGCGCGAGAGCGTCGACCTGCTCACGACGGCGCTCCTCTGCGTCGCGCTGATGCTCGTGACCGGCTGCTTGAGCGCCGACGACGCGCGCGCCGCCTTCCGCACCGACATCTTCCTCGTCATCGGCTCGGCGTTTGGCCTCTCGCAAGCGATGGTCAACTCGGGCGCCGCCGCGTCCGTCGCGGGCACGCTGCTCCTCGCCGGCGGCGCGTCGTTCGGCGGGACGGTCGCGTTGCTCTACCTCGCGACGGCGCTGCTCACGGAGGTGATCACGAACAACGCGGCCGTCGCGCTGATGTGGCCCATCGCCTACTCGGCGCACCTCGAGGCGCCGGACGTGCTCCCGCTCCGCCCGCTCGTCTACACGCTCATGCTCGCCGCGTCGGCGAGCTTCATGACGCCGACGGGCTACCAGACGAATTTGATGGTGTATAAACCGGGTGGGTACCGCTGGGCCGATTTCCCGCGCTACGGCGTGCCGCTCCAGCTCGTCGCGATGGGCGTGAGCGTCGGCGCGATCTTGACGATCGACTTTTGGTACTTGTGGGTCGTTGTCGCGCTCGGCGCGCTCAGCGCGTTCTTCGTCCTTGCGCGGCTCTTCCCCGTGGGCGGGTACATGAGCACCGCGTTCCGGACGGGCACCGCGCACGAGGTGCTCGTCACGGACGGCGCGCGCGCCGCCGCCGCCGACGCGCGCGTGTGAGGCGCGCGGTGGCTGTCGGACGCTGGATGTGGGAGGGGCGGGAGGGCCGAGGGCTTGGAGGCCAGCGGCGGACGGCGAGGTCATCGACTTGTCAACCATCCCGCGCCTCGGGCCTTCGGCCCGCTGCTGTCTCGGGCGAGAGCCCGGCCGGGGGACGGGAGGAGGGGAGGGGGGGCGAGGCGGGACGGGGGAGGCGTTTGGGGTGCATCGCGCGCAGGAGCTCGAAGCAGCACGGCCATTGCCCACCGCCCAGGCGCCCAACGAGTCAACGACCGGGGGATGCGGGGGTGGGCATTTTAAAATCAGGCGCCTCATAAAAACACCTTGGAGGTGGCGGGGCGCGCGCGCACGGCCGCACGAGCGACGGCGGCGTGGCCTTCTCTACGACGAAACCTTCGCTTGCGACGGCTGCGCCCTCGCGCTCTGCTGGCCGCGCTCCGCGCGCCCCGCCGCCCCTGCCCATCGACTGCGCCGGCACCGCGAACAACGTACTTTTCGCCCCGGTCGGTGGGTTTGGGGGTGGCGGGGCGCGCGTGCGCGGCCACGCGGCCAGCATCGCGGCGCTTGCCACGCTGGCGGCGGGTGGCGGTGCGCTTCGCCGCGGCGACAGGGGGCTGCGACGCGGCGGGGAGGGCGGCGGCTCGCTGGCGGCGGGCGTCGCGCTCTGCAGCGGCGGCGGGCGGCTTGGCGACGTGGCAGGCGGCGGCTCGGGGGTGGCGGTCGTCGCCGACGATCTTCGGGCCTCGGCGTGCGCGTGCGCGTCGGCCGGTGGTGTGATTGACGGCAGCCACCGGTGCGGCGGCGCGCGGGCGGCGGCGCGCGGTGGCTAGGCGCGTGTGGGCCTTTGGGCCTGCTCCGCCTGGCGCCTCGCTGCGCACTTCCTGACCCCATCTGTTGACCCGTCGGAAAGCGTCGTTAGTATAAAAACACCTGCAATAGGATTTCAAAGCCGCCGACCATTAACGGCCAGAGCGGGATGGTGCGCACCACGTTCGGCGGCGAGGAGCGCTTCCGCAGGCCCGGGCCGGCGATGCTTGGCGGAGTGCGCAAGGCGGGCGCGGTGGGTGTGGAGGCGGTTCACGAGCAAGCCAAGAGCCCGCGCCCAGACTTTGTCCTCGCAGGCTCGAGCGCGCCACGCACGGGCGTGCGCGCGAGCGCGCGGTACGCGCACGTCGGGACCGTCGCCGACGAAGTGGGCGGTGGCGAGGCGGCACGCACGGGCGCGTCTCGGCCGCTTTCGGCTGGTCGCGCGCGCCCTGCCGCGCGGCCCAGCGAGCCGATCAGCGCTGGCGCATCACGCGCCGCGGCCGGCGCCGAGCACGCGGGCATTTGGAGGTTCGTCGCGCGGCGTCGCAACGCGCGCGACATGCTGAGCGCGTTGCGCAGCGCGTTGCGCCGCACGTTGCGTGCTGGTGCGCAGCGCGACGCGCACTTACCTCGTCGCGCCTGCCCGCCCACGCCGCGCAGGCCCGCGACGGCCGCGCCCACGTCTGCGACCGGCGCGGCCGCGCGCATCGCTGACTTTGGGATCGCGGGCGCGCCGGCCGCAGCGTTGGGCGGGGGCGCGCCCTCTCGCCGCGCGGCGGACGGCGCGCCGCGCAGTGATGTTGGTGCACGTGGCCTCACGCCTTCGCGCTCCGTCGAGGCGCTCCGCCAGTCCACGCGCCAGATGCGCGGCGAGCGCGACAGCGCGCGAGGCACGGCCGGTTTGGGCTCGGGGGGCAATGCGCGCGACGACTGGACCCGGACAGCCGTTGCCGGCCGGCAGCAGAGCGCGCGGCTCGGCGGCGGCGCCGAAGCACTCGAGGGCGACGAGCTCGAGGCGCCCGGGCCTTCCGAATGGCGCAGCCGATTTGGACGGCGCGGCGCGGACGCCATGCTGCCACCCTCCTCGTGCGACGAGCCGTTTCGCGGACGCCCGCTGACGTGCGTGCCGACCGCGCGCGCCCTGCCTTCTCCTCTCCTCCTCTCCAGACCGACACGTCACACCGCGCGCCGGCTCCAACTCACGCGTGTGGTCCCGGCTCTCGTCTCGCGTCCGCGCGCCGCTCGCCACGCGCAGTTCCGGTCCGGACGATGCGGTGCCCTTGGCCGGCGGCGCGCGCGGCAAGTCTGCGCATCTGCCGGCCGCGCAGCGGATCGGCGCGCGGCGCGAGTACTTGGAGGGCGCGCCGCTCGGCGGCTCGCTTGCGGCTGCCGCACTCCAGCGCCCCGCCGACATGTCCGCGCACGAGGCCGACGGCGAGAGGGAGGCGGCGATGGGCGCCGAGCGGGCAAGCGTCGGCACTGAATCGCGCGCGAGCTCGTGCGCACTCGGCGGGGCGCGCGCGAGCGGCGCGAGCGCTTGGACTTGCGCTCCGTCGCCCGCGCCTGCGCTCGGCGGAGCGCACGGCGGCGCGCGCGCGCGCGCAAGCGTCGGCTTGGGCTCGGAGGAGGCGGAGGCGGAGGCGGAGGCGGAGCACATCTTCGCCGAGTGGCTTGCACGCCGCGACGCCGAGGACCGCGCCAGCTCCTGCGCGTCCGCGCTGTCGTGTGCCGACGCGCCGCGCCGGCCATCGTCAGCGACGCCGCAGCTCAGCATGTCGGGGTGCGTGACCGGCGGCGCGGTGGCCGGCGGCGCGGCGGCGAGCGGCGTGCTGGCGTCAAAGGCACCGCGCACTGCGGACGGTGCGCACCACGCTGCGGCCGCCGGCATGTATGACGGGCGTGTGGCTCAGCGCGGCGCGCTTGCAGGCTCGGGCGCGCCCGTCGCGCGGCTGCTGCTGCCCGCGTGGGGCCAACGCTCCGCCTCGCCGCGCACCGGGGCGGAAGCCATCGTGCGGCAGGATGGCGGCGATGGCGGCGACGCCGACGCGCCGCCTGCTCGGCGGCATTCAATTGACGCAGACGGCCGAGCGTCTGCCGACTCGACAGGCGAGTCGGATGCGGCGCGCGGATTCCCATCTCGTGCGCGCGACACATCACCGCCTGGCGCGCGCGCGCGCGCCGCCGTCGGCGCGGCGTGCGCGGCGTCGCGGCGCGCGAGCAGCGGCAGCGACGACAGCTTCATGGGCTGGGTCTCCGCCCGCTCGTCTGGCGCCGCCTCGCCGTCCGCGTCCGCGTCGACGTCGTCTGCTCTGCCGCGCGCGCGCGCGCCGTCGCGCGGCGAAGACCGCGACGAGGCGATTCCCGGCTACGCCCGACCGACGTCGCGCGGCGAGCGCGGCGATAACCGCGACGAGGCGATTCCCGGCTACGCCCGACCGACGTCGCGCGGCGAGCGCGGCGCAGCGCGCGCGGCCAACGTCGCGTGGGCGCGGCGGATCGCGTGCGGCAGTGCGAGCAGCTCGTCGTCGCTAGGTGCGTTGGGAGCCGGTCTGGCCGGTGCGCTCGGCAGCGCCTACGGCGCCGCGCGCGCGCTCGGCGGTGCGCGCGGCGGCAGCGCGGCGGCGCGCGCGCGCGCGCTCGACGGCGGCGGAGGCGGCGGCGGCAATTACGACCCTTCCGGCGATTACGACCCTTCTTCTTATTCTGCGGCGGCGCGCGGCGCGAGCGCGGGTCGACTGCGCGCCTCGCGCGGCTCGTGGGCCGGTGACTCCGAATTGGAGGACGGCGGCGCGTCGCGCGCGAGCTCCATCGGCGGTTACGGCGGTTACGGCGGCGGCGCGCAGGGGACGTATGGCGGGTACGGGGGTAACGCCGGCGGCGGGTACGGCCGTTACGGCCTCGGCGGGTATGGCGCGTGCAGCGGCGGCTCGTCCGACGATGACGCGACCGACGAGCGCGGTGGCGAGCGAGGCGGCGAGCGCGGAGGCGAGCGCGGAGGCGAGCGCGGCGGCGAGCGCGGCGGCGAGCGCGGCGGCGAGCGCGGCGGCGCGAGCGCGGCGGCGACGACGACCGAACACGGCGGTGGCGGCGGTGGGGCGGCGCCCGCGGGTAGTCGCAGCTGCCGGCGCGCGTCGGAGCCGTGCGCGCGCTGGGCTGCCGGCTCGGCGGAGGCCTCACTCGGACCGCCGCCGTACCGCGCGGCGGGCAGCGCCGGCGCGGAGGTGCGCGTCCGCGCTGCGCTCGGCGGCGTCGGCAGCCATGCTGGGCTGTCCGGAGCTGAGCCGGACCTCCGGACCGAGGCGGACACGCCGCCGCGCCGTGCGCGCAGCGCGGACGCCGAGCGTGGCGGCGCGGCGAGCGGCGTCGTGCAGCTCGGCGGCAGCCCTTCGCCGCCACCGGCGCTCGCCGGCGCGCCCGCGCCCGGCGGCGCCGCCGCCGGCGCTGCGGGCGCGAGCTCGGCGGACGGCCCGACGGCGGGTCCGGTGCGCGTGTCGGACTTTGTCCGACGCTTCCGAGAGGCGCCGCCCATGTCAGCGCAGGAGCGCGCGGCGGCGGCTTTTGGCGCGGTGGGCCTCGACCGCGCGCGCGCCGCCGCCGCCGCCGCCTTCTCCCCTCCCATCGGCGTCGCCGCGCGCGGCGGCGTCGACGCCGCCGACGGCGCCGACGACCGCGCCGACGACCGCGCGGCCACGAGTCGGTCTCCATCGACGCCATCGCCCGGCGTCCTTGAGCGGCAGGGCGGACTCGCGCGGCGGCTGCGCGCTCCACGCGCGGATCCCGCCGAGCCGAGGGATGACGAAACTCGCCGCCATGCTGGCCGCCAGTGCGCCAGTGCGCTGGACGACGCGGCCGGCGGTCGCTCGCGCGGCGCGGATGGCGCGCAGCTCGAGCAGCATGGCGGCTCCCACGCCTCCGCCTCGCAGCCCGCCGCGCAGCTCGAGCAGCATGGCGGCCTCCACGCCTCCGCCTCGCCGCCCGCCGCGCAGCTCGAGCAGCATGTCGGCCCGCACGCCTCCGCCTCGCCGCCCGCCGCGCGCCTTAGCCGCGCGCTCGCGCGCGCGGAAGAGGCCGCCGGCAATGCGCCGCTGCCCGCGTCGCCCATCGTGGCCGCCATGCTGTCGTCGTCGCCCGCCGCGTCGCGAGATTCACCCGGCGGCGGCGTCGCGCGCGTCCTTGGCGACGCGCGGCGCGGCGCGGACGAGCGCGTGCGCGCGGCCGCGCGCGAGGCGGTGGCCGAGGCGGAGGCGCGCGCGTCGATCGAGGCGAAGCTCGCGGCGCTCAGGCGCAGGTATGGGCTCGGCGGCTCGCTCGACGCGCCGCTCGGCAGCGTCGGAGGCGCGCAAGGCGGCGACGGCGGCGGCGACGGCGACGGCGGCGGCGACGGCGGCGGCGACGGCGACGACGGCGGCGGTGACGGCGGAGGTGGCGACGACGTCGCGCGCGTCGCATTGCACGGCAGCGTCGACACGACGAGCGCGCACGGCGTGGCGTTCGACGAGGCGCCTGGCGGCGCGTCTCGCCTCGCCCCACGCGAGCACGACCCGGCCGCCGATGCGGTAAGCGCTCGCAGCATGGCAGAAAGCGTAACGGCCATTTCGATGGCGGCGCATGCTGATCGCACGCGCGCGGCCGGCGACGCCATGCTGATCGCAGTCGACGCGCTCGTTGCGCGTGGAGCGTGCGCGAGCGGCGCGGCGACTGGCGCGCCCGCGCCGCTGGGCGCACGCGCCACCGCAAATGCCGCGCACGCCCGCCAGCCCGACGCGCCGCTCGCCGACGGCGCGGACGGCGGAGTCCCAACGGGCGCGCGCGACGCCGCGCCCGCGGCGGGCGGCGCGCTCCGCGACGGCGCAGCCGCGCGGCTGCAGCGGCGCTGGCGCGGCGTCGTCGCGCGCGCGCGCGCACTCGGCGCGGCAGCGGCGGCGCTGCAGGCCGCCGAGCGCCGCCGCCGCAAGCGCCGCGACGAAAGCGCGCGCGCGGCCTGCGCGGCGACGGTCCAACGCCATGCGCGCGGGCGCGCGGCGCGCTTGGGGTTTGCGGCGGTGCTCGACGCGTGCAGGCTACTGCAAGCATTTGCGCGCGCGCGTCGCCGGGCGCGGCGCGGCGCGCTGACGCACGTGGCGCCAGACGAGCGCGCGCGCGGCGCGCCCGACGACGCGCGCCCTGAGCCGCAGGCCGCGCCGCTGCGCCAGCTCGCCGCCTCGATTGGCATGCGCCCGATCTGCCTCTCCGCCATCGACGACGAGGCCGACGTGCACGCGGCGGGCCCGCACGCTGGCGCGGGCGGAGTGCGCGCGGGCGAAACCGACGCGCATCCACGGTCTCCGCGCTTTCTGCTCCTGCCCGCGCACGCGAGCCCGCCGACCGCGCTGCTCGCCGGCGGTGGTCGCGCGCGCTCGCCGACGGCGGCTGGCGCGCGCGCGCTGCTCTCGCCGTACGGCGCGCTCGGCGCTGTGCGCTCGCCGCGCTCGCCCGGCGCTGGGCGACCGCCATCGTCGCCGCCGTCGCTCTCGCCGCCGGCCGAGGGCAACGCGGTGGCCGCGTGGGCGGCGGCGGAGGTGGACGCGGCCGTGGACGCGCTCGTGCGCGAGACGGTGAGCGGTTGGACCGTTGGCTCGGCGATGGGTGCGGAGGCGCGGTGGGCGGCCACGTTTGGAGGCGGGTGGCTGGCAGAGGGCGGCGGCACGGCGGACGGTACGATGGCGGACTGTGCGATGGCGGACGGTACGATGGCGGACTGTGCGATGGCGGACGGTGCGATGGCGGACGGTACGATGGCGGACGGTGCGGACGGGAGGCTGGAGCGCCTCTCTGCCGGTGCTGGTGAGCTTATCGGCGGCACACAGCGCGCGCGCGCCAGGCGCGCCGACGCGGAGTGCGAGAGCCCGACGCATCCGTTGGGTGAGGCGTTCGGCTTCAGCGCAGCGGAGCTCGCGGAGCTCGCGGGCGCGGCGCTCGTCGCAGTGGCTCCGGGCGCAGCCGAGCGCATCGCGCACGTGCCGGTGGGCACGCTCTGGCCATCTTCGAGCGCGCGCGGCGTCTCGGCCGTTTCGCCGGACATTTCGCCGGCAAAGTCGCCGGACATTTCGCCGGCAGGGCCGCCGGCCGGGCCGCTGACGGCCGGCGCGGCCGCGGCGGTTGCGCCACGCGCCGCGAACACGCCGCCTACGTCGCCGCCATCGCTGGACGTCGGCGCGACGGGCAGCAGCGCGACGGGAGCATCGACGCGGCCGCCGGAGCCGTCGCACGGGTCGTCGCCCACGTCGGACGCGGAGCGCGACCATACGCCGCGCGAAGGCGAGCACGAGAGCAATGGCGGAGTCCGGGAGCGCAACGTTACGGGCGGTGACGTTCCGGGTGCGTGCGCGCGTGACGGGCCATGGGAAGGCGAGGGCGTGAGCGAGTCGGAGGGCGGCTCGCCTGCGCTCGCGGGCGCGCCAGGCGCGGAGGGCGGTGCGCCCGCGGCACGCCGCAAACTGCAACCGAATGCGCAGCAAAGTGCAACCGTCGCGTGCCCGCCGGCAGGCGCGGCCGGCGCCGCCGCGCTTGGTGAGCCGGGCGTGCGGTCGAGCAAGGGGACGGCCGTTTGCAATGCCGCGCCCGGCGGCCACTCGCTCGCGCGCGGCGGCCACGCACAGGACGACGCCGTGCTGCGGCTGCTGCGCGAGCGCGAGCGCGAGTGCAAGGAGCGGCTTGCGGCGCTCGCGCGGCGCGGCGGCGGCGCGGCGGCGTGCGAGTGAGTGTCGGTTGTTGCCTTCGAGGAACATTCGCCCGCAGTCGCCCGCAGTCAAGTCATGGCGCATCTCATTCAGTAGGGCGCGCACCGACGAATGGCCTTGCCTTCAATAATCTCGTTTTGCCGCCAAAAATGCGAAACCAACATGAAAGCGCTCAAAATCTGCGTCGCGCTGTTCTCGCTCGCGAGCGGCCGGCGAGAGCGGAATCGCGTCCGGCTGCCGCCATCGCCGCCGTCGTCGCCGCCACCGACGCCGCCACCGACGCTCTCCGATCTCGCGTGCACGACGAAACCGCCGCTCTCCGGCCTGTGGCAGTTTGAAGGCACCGTCGACGCGGACGCGCGTGAGCGCGGCGCCATCCAATAGGCGCCATTGCCCACCGCGCGTGGCGGCGCCGGGGCGATGCGCGGGGCGCGCTTGACACGGTCGTCGCACGAGTTTTTGAGTGCGCCGCTCGTGCCGTCCAGCGCGCTCGGCCTGCCGAGCGGCTGCGTCAGGCGCATGTTTCTCCTGTACGTCCCCTCCGGGCACAGCGCCTCGCGCCGCTCGTCGCTCGTCGTCCTCAACCCTGACATAGGCCGCTCGCCGATGGACAAGCTCGTGCAGGAGGTATTCACAGTGGCCGAACGGTTGAACAGCCTGCTCGTCGTGCTCGATGTCGTCAGGCATGCGTTCAACGTGGGCGCAGATGCGCAGGCAAGCGGCGAAGACGACGTCGCCTACGCGCTCGCCGCGCTGCGGAAGGTGGCGGAGGCGGTGTTCGTGGACGTGCGCCGCGTGTATTGTACGGGGTACTCGCGCGGAGGCCGCTTCTGCGCGCAGCTTGCTTCTGAGCTTCCCGCCCTTTTCGCCGCGATTGCGCCCGTCGCGTCCCTCCGGTACCCACACCCGAACAACGCTACACGTCCCATCAGTGTCATCGCATTCCACGGCACATCGGACCCGATCAACCCGTGCGCGCTTGAGCGGCGCGGTGTAGCGCCCGTTCAGCGCACGTGCACGCGCGCCACGCGCGCCAACGTCCCCCGCGCGCCGGCGCCCGCGCACACGTCCCCTTTGAACCAACCGTCCCTGCGTCCCCTCCGAACCCGCCCCGCGCGCGGAGCGAAGGTACGGTGGGGGCGGCTCGCCGTACTGGAAGACGAACGTTTCTGCCGCGTTCGAGGGCTGGGCCGCCTTCGACAATTGCACGACGCGCGTGACCGAGCGCGAGGAGCGGGGCGTCGCCGTGCAACGGAGCGGTGGCTGCGCTGACGGTGCCGAGGTCGCGCTGTACACGGTGCAGCACATGGGCCACGTATGGCCCGGCTCGCTGTACGACTTTGTGCGCGCGGTCGGACCGCCGTGCACGTCGCTCCACGCGCTGTCGATCATCCAGACCTTCTTCGCGCGCCACGCGCTGCTCGAGCGGTACGCACCCGCCGCCCTCGCGCTGCTCGACACGCCCACAGCTGCCGTCCGCGCGACGCGGCGCGGCCACGCAGCGGGCGGGTCGAGTGGACGAGCGCGCGCGCGCACGAGCCGCGCGCCCACCGCCCCAACGGCGATCGGAGACGTGCGGCCGGGGGGGGGGGGGGGGGGGGGGGGGGGGGGGGGGGGGGGGGGGGGGGGAGGAGAGGAGGGAGGCGGCGGAGCGAGCCGACAATTACAACGGCACGGCCGCCATGCGCATGGGCCCGGAGCCGGGGTGACGCCGCGGTGGTGACCGTTGCTTTGTTGCGGCGCTGACCACATCACGCCCCTGTGGCTACTTCGCGGCAGCGGGCGCGGGCTGCCCGTCGCCGACGGGCACGTCCGAATCGTCGTCGTCACTTCCGCCGCCCGGAGTGTGCCCACTGATGGAGACGAGATTGATGCAGTAGCGCGCGCCCTTGCGGTCGGGCAGGTTGTGACCGAGGTGCGTGCCGTCGACCGAGACCGTCTCGCCGTTGGGCAGCACGCGCACGTTGGCCCAGACAACCTCGTTCTGACGGAAGCTCGGCCAGCCATGCTGGCGCGACTCGGCCTCAAAGTCCGAAAAGGAGCGGCCGACGGGCGCGACGAAGAGGGGGCGGCCGGTGACGGGGTCGCGAAAGACCGTCTTCTCGCGATTCGCCTCCTGCGATGGGCGGCGCGGGGCGGGCGCGGGCCGTGTTCTTGGCGCAAAACGGCGGCGATGCGCAGCCGGAGAGAGCAGTGGCGTGCGGACGGCTTTGATGTCACACCTTGAGGAAGGAGGTGGCCGCCCAATAGCCCGACCTCTCCGCGAAGTGGCGGTTGAAGCAGCAGATGTTATCCGCGACCTTGCCGTCGCAGCCCCAGCGCAAGCGTGGCTGTACGGGCGCGACGCAGCTGCGCGCTCGGGTGCGGCGATGCCAAAGTGGGGGACTCGCGCGGCGCGATGGCGTGAATGCACAACGCATCGGTGTGTGTGTGCGCGCGCGCGCGAACGCGTGCAGGTCCGCGCCGGCGGATGCGCATCCGCCTCGCACCTGCCGTGCGCCTTGCCGGCCATGAGGGACTCGTCGCCGTACCGGATCGGGCCACCAGTGGCCGCCATGAGGATGGGCGCGCCAGGCGACGCGCGGCGTGAGGCAACGACGGTGCCGAGGCCGACGAGCATCAAGGTCGCGAACGCCATGCCTGCGCGCGTCGCAGGCGACGCACGCCGGGAGTCGCGCAGGAGCGGCGCGGCGTTCATGTCGAAAACGTGTGGACCAAGTCCAAGAGGGAACGGAGGGCGCGGGAGTTGCTTTTGAACCGAGGATGGCGACGTTCGAAGTGTGGACGACGCCCATCGGACGCACGTCCGTGGACGAGGAGGCTGAGGTCTCGCGCTTTCTCGCGCGTCAGGCGGCGTACGACGAGGATATTGAAGCCGCGCGCGCTGCGGGGCGCGAGCAGGCGCTCGAGGCAAATGCGCTCGCGCGAGCGCAGGCGGACGCGCGCGCGGCCGCGCTCGCCGATGCGCGGCACCGCGACGCGCTCGGCGCTCTGCTCGACGCGCGCGACGAGTTGCTCGTGGCGGAGCGCGATCTGGATGGCTGCGCGCATGACGTACACGACGCGCTCGCTGACGCGTGGCGTGAGGCGGACGCGGCGCGCGCGCTCGCGCGCCGAGACGAGCCGCCTCTGCCCGGCAGAGCACGCGGCCGCGCGGCGGATCGCGGTGTCGCGTCAGCTTCGGCACTCGCCGCGAGCGCGATGGCCCACCTCGGCGCCGTACCGTCGCTGCGCGCGCCGCTCAACGCGTTCGTCGCCGCGACGCTCGGCGCGTCGCCCGCGAGCGTAGCCGTGGCGTACGGCACGGACAGGGCCCTCGAGCCGACCGGTGCGGATGCGGCGCGCGCGCGCGTGGAGGGCGCGTTCGACGAGCTGATGGCGGCGGTAAGGGCGCTCGCCGACGCGGGCGCGGCTGCGCATGCGCTCGGCGCTGAGAGCGCCGGCGTGCGCGTCACGGGCGGGGCGGCGCGCGCAACGTGGCCGGCGCGCGCCGGCGCGGGCGGGGCGCGCGTCGACGGCGCGGGCGCGGGGAGCGCGGCGGTCACGCCTTCCGCGCATGAAGGCCGGCGCGCGCTGGCCGACGAGGCGCGCGGTGCGAGATCACGGCTTGATGCGCGCCACGTGGCGCTCGCCGCCCGGCTCGGTAGCGCGCGGCGCGCGACCGCCGCGTTCGCCGCATGGCGCGCGCGCGCGTTTGTGCCGACGGCGCGCGCGCGGCTGCGCGATGGCGCGCGCGTTTTGTTCCGCCGAGCGGCGCTCGCGCGCGCGTGGCGCGCGCTCGGCGGCGCGCTCGACGCGTGCCGCCGCGCGCGCGTGCGGCGCGGCTGGCGCGCGCTGCTCGACGCCGCCGGCGTAGCCAGCGCCGCGCGCCGCACGCGGCGCGGCGCGCGTGCGCGCCCGTGCGACGTGCTTGAGCGCGTGCGCGACAAGCTCTCGCGCGCGCTCGCAGAGTAGGGGCGATGGAGCTCAGTGGCCGCCTGCCGCTCGATGAGGCCCAAATTCCCAATGTAGAGGTGCTAAGGCCCGATCTCCGCCGGGCGCGCGGCGTCGATGTGCAGCATGGGCACAGATCGGAGCGTCATTCGCTCCGTCGTGCACCCGCTCGGTTTGCAGGCTACAGTCGTGCGCGGTTCTGGCGCGCACGACTGCGTGTGCGCGGGCGCCGCGCTAGGACCGGCTGGCGCGGGCGAGTGCTGAGGCGCGGACGAGCGCGGTGGCGACACTGACGAGAAGGCGGACCACGCCGCGGCGCACGCGAAATTCACCTGCACGCTGCGCCTCGCGCCGAGGCTGACGCACGTGCGCCGGACGAGGCGGCCGATGTGGGGCGCGGTCCGGGCCGTCCGGCCAGTAGGGGGCTGAGAGTACGCGCCCAGTCGAAGTCAAGCCGCCTTCGACTGGGTCGATTGCCTCGGTCTCGCGCCGAGATTGACGTGGGTGGGGGGGGGGCCGGGGGGGGGGGGGGGGGGGGGGGCATGCTTTCATCCGAGGCCGTACTCGTTCGCTACGCGGCGCTCGAGCTCGGCCGCCTCCTCGGCGATCCGCCGGTTCTGCGCGCCGTCAAACGCGAGGACGGGCAGCAGACAACCAACGCCGGCGGCGCCGACGATCAGCGCGCGCGACGGCGACGCGAGGTCGCCGCACTCGTCGCCCTGCGCGGTGAGGAGGAGCTGCAGCACGAACGTGAACGCCACCTGCAGCACGTTGCTGCTCGTGAAGAGCAGCGCCGTCGGCGCGTCGGGCGGCGCCGGGTACGCCTCCTCGACGGCGTTGGCGATTAGCACCGGCAGGGCGGCCACCGTCCACGCGCCGAGCAGCGCGGCACACACGAGGAGCTCGGCGCGCGCGCCGGGCCGGATCGCGCGCATGAAGAGCGCGCCTGAGCAGCTCGAGCCGAGCGCGACCGCTCGCAGCGTCGCCTTGTACGCGCGCGTACGGTCGAGCACGCGCGCGGCGACGAACGCGCCGGCCGCGCCGGCGAGCATGAAAAGTCCGGACGCGTCGCCGGCGATTGCAGGCCCGTAGCCGCACTTCTCGACCATCTGGCCGAGGAGGGTCATGATTGCCGCTGCGATGCCGAGGCCCACGTTGAACGCGAGCAGCAGCAGCAGGAACTGCGGCCGGCAGAGCAGCGCGCGCCAGATGGCGAGAGGCGAGCCCGCGCCCCGCGCGCCTGAATCGTCGGGGTCGGCGTCGAGGCCGGCGATTGGGTCGGCGAGCGCGCGCGTGGAGAGCGAGGCGGCGCTCGCGCTCAGCTGTAGCGTCGAGCGCGAGCCGCCGCGCTCGCGCGCCGCGCTCGCCTCGGCGGCGCGCGATGGCGGCGTCGGCGGTGCCGACTCAAAGCCCACGTACGCCGAGAGCGCAAGTGCGGAAGCGAGCGCGGCCTGTGCAAAGAGGAGCTGAAAGGTGCCGTCAGCGCGCGCGCCGGAGATGAGCGAGCCAGCGAGCGCCGAGCCCGCACCCTGCCCGAGCAGCGACGAGATCGTGCCGACGGCCTGCGCGAACTCGCGCCCGGACGGGTCGAACCACGCCTCGGCGATCACCGGCGGCAGGTTAAGGAACACTGGCGCGGCGAGGGAGGCGAGCGCTTGGCCGGTGCTGAGCACGGCAAAGGCGGCGCGGCGTGACACCGTCTCACGCACCAGCCCGTCCGCGACGCAGCGCACCAGCGCGCCGACCGCCTGCGCGCACGCGGCGAGGACGACGGTGCGGCGGAGGCCGACGGCCGCGAGCGCGCGCGCGCACAGCCACGCGCCCGGGACGAAGAGCGCGGCGGCGCTCGTATTCAGCGAGGTGATTGCGAGTAACGGCACGTTGAAGCGCGCCGCCACCTCCGCCGCCGTCGGCGCAAACGACAGCCAGATCGCCTGGTTGACGAAAGCGCACGCGCAGTAGATGCCGAGCACGCGCCAGCGCGCCGCGTACACGCGAAGCGACGGCTCGGGATGCAGCGAGTGGCGATGGGAGGAGGGCGAACGCTCGGTCGCGGCCGACACGCGCGCACCAAGGCCGGCGAGCGGCGACTGGCCCTCGCCGGTGAGCAGCGGCTCCCGTAGGCTGCTGCCACCGGGGCCATCCATTTTAAAAACAAACTCCTCCTATCCCCAAAATTCGAATTGTTCATGGTGAAAGCCGCAAAGACGCCGCAAAGACGCTGGCGCGTTCGAAGCCACTGCGCCTGCGCAGGTACTTCTCCGTGCGCAATTCTCGCGCACGTGCGATACGCCCCAACCTTTTCACCATCTGCACCAACGTGTCTTTTATAATGTGAAGCGGGGGGGAGGGGGGGGGGGGGGGGGGGGGAAGGGGGGCTTCACGCTGGCTTCACGCCTCCTCCAGCTCCCTGCTGTGTGTGTGGGAGGAGAAGCGTGGCCTCCTAGCTAGGCCGAGCAAGCGCAGTGCGTGTGGTGGCGGGCCGATATTGCTGCACGTCGTTGCCGCCGCGATGCAGGGTGCCCAGGGCGTCACGTCATCCTTGCCGCGCGCGCTCGGCGGCTCGGCGCGCGCACGGAGCGTCGCACGTCGCCGCCGCCGCGATGCAGGGTGCCCAGGGCGTCACGTTATCCTTGCCGCGCGCGCTCGGCGGCTCGTCGCGCGCACGGACGTGGCTGCGCACGGGTGCGGCCGACGACGCCGCTGGTGGATGCTGCGCGCCGCCGGCGGCCGAGCGCGAGAGCGCGGACGGAGCAAGCGGCGCGCTGTGCCGCCCCTTGTGCCGGTGCACGTGCGTGTGGAGCGAGAGGATGGCGAGCTCGGTCGAGCCTGCCGAGCTCGACAGCTCGCGCAGCCGGCGGATGTGCGGCCTCAAGAGACACCTGCGCGTAGCGCCCGCGGTGGGCGCCGGGCATGCGTCACGGTGTGCCTGGCGGGCGCAAGCGGCGACGTCGCACGCACAGCTGCGCGCATGTGAGCGGGGCTGTGCAGCAAGGTGCGCCGCACCGCCAGATGAGCAGGCCGATGCCAAAAAGCGCGGCGGCGACCAACGCCTCGGCCAGGGTGGGCGGGACGGCGCAGTCCGCAAAGACCTGCTCGCGCATCGCATCGCCGTCGCGGCCCCGCGATGCGGCGCTCGCGGACGCGGCACGAGCGATCGTCAGGCAGTCTCGCCGCGCGCGCACGATGTTGAGCGAGCGGTGGGTGACCTCGAGCGTCAGGTAGGCAAAGTGCGAAACCACGTGCACATTTGCGCCAAGAGCCGAGTCCGCCGCCGCAGCGAGTGCGCCGGTCATCCCGCTTACCACGAGGGTGCCGGCGCGCGCGGCAACGAGCGACGAAAAGCCCGCAGTACCATGCGCGGCCAGGATGCACCCACCACCAACGACCTGCGCAATGCAGAGCGCGCGCACGGCCGTTCGCTGGTCGATGCTGCAGAGCGAGTCGTCCGCAGGATCTCGACGGCGAACGTCGAGCGCGCCCGCGCCGTTTCGAGCGGGAGAAGCCGCACTGCGCTCGTGCGTAGGCGGCATGCCGCTGGATGGCGGGGCGTCGGCGTAGCTCAGCCGAGGTTCGCTGGAGCTAAGTCGAACATCATTCAATCCTCTGCTCGTAGTAACGACGTGGTGACGAGTAGTCAATAGTATATCATTCGTGTATAGTCAATGCCAATGTGTTAGGAATGCTCCCTTTTCCCCACCCCATGGGCAGCCCGCATGCAGCGCAGGCCGTTCGGATGAGGATCCGTGTGTGGGAGCTCCACAATCGGCGAGCGCTCAAACTAGGCGCGGCACGTGGCGCGCGCGGCACTACTTTCAAGTGGGCTCATTTTGCCATCAGCGCACATTTCTTGCAGTCGAGCTTCCATTCAGCTCTGCCTCTGGCTCGCGCACGCGTTGCTAGCATTGACCTCCGCGATAGCCGCGTTACGGCGCGCAACGTGCACCTCCAGCCGAGGACATGAAGCAGGTGAACTTTGACATGCCCGCAAGCTAGGCATATCTTATCACAGCGCTTGGCCTGGTCGGATGCGATTCGGCATGCCGACGGCCTCTTAGCGAAGTCGGCACAGTAGACGTAGCTGCACGTTGTGGCCCAACGTGCCTTTTGGCGCGATCAAACAGCGGGCGGTCAACACAGCCCAACCTTGCCCCCCCCCCCCCCCCCCCCCCCCCCCCCCCCCCCCCCCCCGGCCGCTGTGCGCCCTCGCAAGGAGCGAACGCGTGCGCGCGCGCCTCATCGTGCATTGACGATGACCAGCTCGGGCACAGCCCATGGAGGCAGTCGCGCGCCGCGCTGCCCCTCGCGCGCACGTGCGCGCAGCGCGACGGACGCGCGCGTCCACGCGCCGACGAGCGTCACAACCATGCGCTCGGCAAGCGGCTGCGCGCAAGCCACGTCTGCTGCGTCGAGCTGGCGCATGCAGACCGGGCAGATGACGTGCCCACGCTGCGCCCTCACCCACGCGGCGATGCAGTTCGCATGGTACGTGTGCGCGCAGCCCGGCAATGTGCGCACGAGCTCGCCCTCAGCGAGCGCGGCCAAGCAGATGGCGCACGCCTCCTCCAGCTCCCTGCTGTGTGTGTGGGAGGAGAAGCGTGGCCGTCTGGCTAGGCCGAGCCAAGCGCAGTGCGCCGCATGTGCGCCGAGCGACGCGCTCGTGGCGCTGCCAGCCGTGCTGCTCACGCCCGGCAGGCCACGCAGCTGCGCGCGGCGCGCACCGGCCGCATCTGCACCGATTGGCGCGGCGTGTGGTGGCGGGCCGATATTGCTGCTCGCGGTGGCGCTCAAAGGCTGGCGCGCGCACCGTGCGGAGCGTCGCACGTTGCCGCCGCCGCGATGCAGGGTGCCCAGGGCGTCACGTCATCCTTGCCGCGCTCGGCGGCTCGTCGCGCGCACGGACGTGGCTGCGCACGGGCGCGGCCGGTGCTACCGCCGGTGGATGCTGCGCGCCGCCGGCGGCCGAGCGCGAGAGCGCGGACGGAGCAAGCGGCGCGCTGTGCCGCCCCTTGGGCCGGTGCACGTGCGTGTGGAGCGAGAGGATGGCGAGCTCGGTCGAGCCAGCCGAGCTCGACAGCTCGCGCAGCCGGCGGACGTGCGGCCTGCAGAGACACCTGCGCGTAGCGCCCGCGGTGGGCGCCGGGCATGCGTCACGGTGTGCCTGGCGGGCGCAAGCGGCGACGTCGCACGCACAGCTGCGCACAGCTGCACGCATGTGAGGGGGGCTGTGCAGAAAGGTGCGCCGCACCGCCAGATGAGCACGCCGATACCAAAAAGCGCGGTGGCGACCAACGCCTCGGCCAGGGTGGGCGGGACGGCGCAGTCCGCAAAGACCTGCTCGCGCATCGCATCGCCGTCGCGGCCACGCGATGCGGCGCTCGCGGACGCGGCACGAGCGATCGTCAGGCAGTCTCGTCGCGCGCGCACGATGTTGAGCGAGCGGTGGGTGACCTCGAGCGCCACGTAGGCAAAGTGCGAAGCCACGTGCACATTTGCGCCAAGGGCCGAGTCCGCCGCCGCGGCGAGTGCGCCGGTCATCCCGCTTGCCACGAGGGTGCCGGCGCGCGCGGCAACGAGCGGCGAAAAGCCCGCAGTACCATGCGCGGCCAGGATGCACCCACCACCAACGACCTGCGCAATGCAGAGCGCGCGCACGGCCGTTTGCTGATCGATGCTGCAGAGCGAGTCGTCCGCAGGGTCTCGACGGCGAGCGCCGAGCGCGTTCGCGCCGATTCGAGCGGGAGAAGCCGCACTGCGCTCGTGCGTGGGCGGCATGCCGCGGGATGGCGGGTCGTCGTTGGGGCTCATCACTCCCCCGAGGATCACCGAGCTAACTCGATCGTCAACTCTTTTTAGGCCATTATTAGGCTTGGTGTTGAGACTCCGTTCGTGATCCTCGGGTCGTCACGGGAGACGCCGCCCCACGCACGACCTTGCGACGTTCTACAGGTCGTCGTTGGCGGGCGCAAGACTTCGAGCCCGTATCGGCACGCTGGGAATCGTCTTAGGCCCACAAGGGCATCGTCTCATGTATGGGGCCTGCCTTGCGCAGGTTGAGCTCGAAGATAAGCGTTGCGCGTGCCATTTTGGCATCGTGGATCACCTGCACGCCTAAGGCGAGGCGGGGCGCCGGGTGGTGAGCGCGCCCCGGCTGCTGCCCGTCCAGAGGCAGAGCGCGCGCGAGCGCATCGTAAATGCTGTGCGACGCGGCATGCGCGTCCATGACCTGCGGCGACTGTTGCCACTGCTGGCGAGCGTGGCCTCGCGCGCCGCATTCACGCGTTTCGGCTGAAGCATACCTCTACGCGTGGCCTCGCGCGCCGCATCCACGCGATTTCGGCTCCTTGTCGCGATGAGGACCGCCGCAAAAAGCCTCGCTCAATGAAAGCATTTTGGTGAACGAGATCTGAGAAGGCTCCTGACCCCATCTGTTGACCCGTCGGAAAGCGTCGTTAGTATTATAATTAGTGTAAAGACGTCGACAAGCGGCGACGCGTCCCTCGTTCCCGGCAGGCGCCGCGGCCTCGTCCACGTGCGGCCGCCAAGGTGTCATGGTTAATCCCTTGACGAGCTACGTATACCGCTCCACTCGCCGTCGCTCGTGCCGCGCGCGCGCCGCGCTCCTTGCAGAGGCGTGATTGCATTCACAAGTGCTCGGCTGGGGCCCCTGCGGCGGAGGGCGGCGCCGGCGCGGCGTGCGCACGGGCGTGAGTCGTGACCGCTCGCACGACGACGCTGGTGCTCAGTGCGCAAAGAGAAACAATATCACACATCAAGTCCGCTGTCGCTCGCGGGCGCTGCAATTGCTGCCGCCGGCGCCCCGCTCTGGGTGTGGCGCGCCGCGCGCCGGGGGCGCACGTGGCGAGCGCCGCCGCGCGAGCCGCGCGCGTGCGAGGCGGGGCGCCTCTCGGTGATACTCATTACTAAAGTCCAGTTTTAAGTTCGTACGTCGTGTTACAGTTTTAAAAAGATTACCCCATGGAGCCAAGAGTAACGTCGCTGGTGCTCCTCCCCGACGCGCGGCGCGCGCGGTCGCGCGCGCCGACCGCCGATGCGAGCGCGAACGCGCTCGCGTGGTCGGTGGCGTGGCAGCACAGCGCCGTGCGCAAGATCCCGCAATACGACGCGCGGCACGACGCGTTCTGTCCGCTCGCTGGCACGCCGCTCTTCCTTGCGCACGTCGCGCGCGCGGACGGCGAGCAGCCGGCGCGCGCGGCGGCGCGCGGCGCGCTCCCGCACGCCGCGCGCACCGACGCGCGTGCCTGCGCGTGCTCGCCGCAGGCCCCGTTCTGGACGCGCGAACCGCCGGCACCGGGCTCGATTGCGCGCTTGCCGGCGACGCCGTCGAATGCCGGGCCGGGCGGGGCGCGATGGATGCCGCCCGTCGTCGACCTGCGCTCGCGCTCGCCCTACGCGGACTTTGCCGAGACGCTCGGCGCGCCGCCCGGCCGCGCCGCGTGGGCCGACGCCGGTGCGGCCGGCGGATGCGTCTGTCGATTCTCTACATGCGCCTCGACGTGCGCATCTCTGCCGAGCCGCGCGAGCGGCGCTTCTGCCGCGCCTTTGCTCGCGCGCGCGACCGTCGTCGCCGCGGGTTCTGGCGCGCGCGGCGCGCGCGCCGCGCGCTCCGCATCGGCGCCGCTCGCGCCGCCGGCGCGGCGTGGGCCGGCGCTGCGTGAAGCCGCCGCCGAGGCGGCGCAGCTGCGCGCGGCCGCCGAGCGCGCGGCGCAGGCGCGCGAGTTCGCCGTCGACGAGCTGTACGGGTGCCTCGCCGCGCTCGCCACGGTCGACGCGGCGGCGCGCGCGCGCGGCAAGACGGGCGGCGGCGGCTCGAGCGGCGCGCACACGCCGGCCGCCGGCGCGCGCAGCGCCCGCCATCGCGGCAGCGCGGGCCGGCATTCGATCGCGCGCCAACTGACCTCGTCCGTCCTTCTCCCTCTCCACGCGCGGCTCCGCTCCGAGGCCTTGGACGCCCGCCTCGTGTCGGCTGGCGGCGCGAGTGTCGGCTCGCGCGAGGGCAGCCGCCGGCCGCTTCACGCGGACGGCACGGGCGTAGCGGAGGGCGGCTATGCGGCGCGCGGAGAGGGCGGTGCGGTGCTCGGCACGCCGCGCGGGTCCTCGCCGCGCGCCGCCGGCGCGATGCCCGCCGCGGTCGCGGCCGCGCTGCCCGCCGCCGACGGCGCGGCCGCGCCGCCGGGCGCGTCACCGATCGACGAGCGCGCCGCAGCGCTGCGCGCGGACCTGCTGCGCCGGCTCGCGACGGTGCGCGTCGCGACGCTGCGCGTCGTCGAGGCGGTCACGCGCTGGCGGCGGCGCGAAGGCGCGCGCGCCGCGCCGCTCGCCGCGTGGGCGATGCCCGCAAGCGGCGACGGCGATGGCAGCGTAGCGGAGCGCGGTGGAGCGGCGCGCGGCGCGACGCGGCGCGACGCGCGCGCGCCGCCGCTCGAGCCCTTTCGCTGGCACAGCGTCGATTACTGTAAGCACGCGCTGACCGACTGCTACTTTGCCGGGCTGGGCGGCCCGTCTGACCCCCTCTTCCTGCGCACGTTCGGTGCGCGCGTCGCGCGCGTCGCGAAGCGGCCCGCGCCGCCGCGCGCCGCGGTGCGAGCCTGGCCGTTACGCGCCGCGGTGAAAGCCTGGCCGTTACGCGCCGCGGTGAAAGCCTGGCCGTTACGCGCCGCGCTGCGCGCCCGCACGCGCCGCTTCCCGACGCGGCGCGCCGACCGCAGGCATGTCGCCGCCGCCCGGCGCGGCGATCGAGCCGCCATCGTGTCTGCAGCTACCGCCGCCGCTCTGCGTTTCAGACCGGTCGGACGCGCTCGTCGATCCGTCGAGCGCGCACCCCGCCGCGCAGCACAACGCCGCCGAGCTGAACGGCTTCTGGGCGGCCGAGGCGGTGCTCTTCGCCGAGGCGGAGCGCGCGCCCCCTCCGCTGCCGAGCCCGGCGTCGGTGGTGCCGCACGAGGCGCTGCTCTTCGCCGCGCACCGCGCGCTCTTTGATGAGAGCGGTCACGCGGAGCTCACTGAGCAGGTCGAGCGTCTGCGGTGCGCCGCCGCAGACCACCGCGGACCACCGCGCCGCCGCGCCGCCGCGGGCTGAACCGCATTGGCGCACGCGCCGCGCTGGCGAAGCAGCGCAACGCGCGCGCTCCCGCCGGCCGCGCTGCGCTGCGCGACGCGCCGCGTCGCGTCGCGTGCGTCCGTGCGCGCGACTGGTCGCGCCGCCCATGCCGCCAGCATCGCCCCTCCAACACCCACCCCCGTGCGATGATCTGGCCGCCCTGCGCATCGCCATTTGGCTGCTTCGCCGCGTCGCGCCTCGCCGCGCCGCCCTCGGCGAGCCGCGCAGGTCGCTGTACCGCGTGGAGAAGGGCGAACCGGACGAAGCTGCCGCGAGGATTCAGGGCGCGTTTCGCCGGCACCGCTGGCTGCGGATCGCCCAGCTTGCCGTGCGCGCGCAAGGAGCGGAGCTTCAGGCCAAGGACGCGGCCGAGCGCAAGGCGCGCCGCGCCGCGCGCGCCGCCGCGCGCGCCGAGCGCCGGCGCGCCAGCTTGCGCGGCGGCGCGCGTGGGCGAGCGCGAGCCGACGGCGCGGCCAGTGGCGCGGACGATGGAGAAGCGACGTCGTCGCAGGCCGGCGCGACCGAGGCAACGACGGAGGAGGCGGACGACGACACGCATGGCGGCGATGGCGACGGCGAGGCTGACGGCCACGACGACGGCGACGAGCAGGATGGCAGCGGTGACGGTCACGGCGGTCGCGCTCACGGCGACGGCGAGGCTGACGGGCACGACGTTGGCGACGAGCAGGTCGGCGGTGATGGTAACGGTGGCGGTGACGGTCACGGCAACCGCGCTCACGGCGACGGCGAGGCTGACGGGCACGACGTTGGCGACGAGCAGGTCGGCGGTGATGGTGACGGTGGCGGTGACGGTCACGACAACCGCTCTCACGGCGACGGCGAGGCTGACGGCCACGACGAGAACGCGCCCGCCAGTGGCGAGGTGGACACTGGCGCGGTCTGGCACTCGCTCGACGCGTGTCTGGACGACGACGCGGACGCACACGGCGGCGAGGGCGGCGAGGGCGGCGAGGGCGGCGAGGGCGGCGCGACGTCCGAGGCAGCCGCGGGCTTGGACGCGGTGAGGCGCTCGACCGTCGCAGCGCGTGCCGACGCGGTGATAACCGCGCTGGAGCGCAGGCAGGCGGACGCGGAGCGCGGCGCGCTGCTCGGCGCCGTGACGGTTGGACTCAGCACGTTACACGGTAACTATGCGCGTTGGGAATTGGAGGGGCGCGCGAGGCAGGCGGGCGGCGCGACGCGCGAGGCAAAGGGCGCTGGCGCCGAGCGCGCGCGCGGCGAGCGTGGCGCTGCGCGCCGCGTGGGCCCGCTAGCAGAGCGGCTGCGCGAGCTCGCGCGCGAAAATGGCGCGCGACGAGCGGAGAAGGCAGCGTACACGGCAGCGGGAGCGAAGCTTGCGGCCGAGGCGATGGCGGGAAGGGAAGCACAGCCGCAGCTTGCGGCCGAGGCGATGGCGGGAAGGGAAGCACAGCCGCAGCCGCAGCCGGCGGCGGGCACGGAAATGCGTGCGGCGGCAGAGGCGGGCACGGAAATGCGTGCGGCGGCAGAGGCGGGAGCGGAATCCTTTGCGCCGGCCGAGTCGCACGCGGAGGTGGAGGAAACGCTTTTGCCGCTGCAGCAGCAGCGACCGCTCCATGCGTTTGGGGACGAGAGAAACCTGCCCGACATGGAGGCGGGGGCGGAGGCGGAGGCGGAGGCGGGGCCGCACGCGCAGGCGGCGGAGTCGGAGCAGGACGACGCCGTCTTGGCGACGCGGGACAGCGCGCCCGGCGTCGCGCCAGCGGAAGCCGCCGACGCGCCCGTCGTGCTGGGCGGCAACTCCTGCGCCACGCAGAGTCACCGAGCTGCGCCCGCCGCCGCCGCGCCAGCCGCCGCGCATGCCGCGGCAGCCGACGGCGCACGTGCCTACGAATACGCGCCGGCTGCCGCGAATTGGGCCGCCGCGCCTGCAAGCAATTCCTTCTTGGGCGCGCACGCCGGCGCGCCTGCGGTGGAATGTGGCGGGCCCGGGGACGAGGCGCCCGCCGATAGCGAGCCGCGCAGCGCGCCGGTCGCCGCGCACGCGCGTGCGCTGGCCGTCGCTTCGAGCGCGCTCGACGCAGACGCCGCGCCGGCCCGTGCGCCCGCGTCCGCCGCCGCCATGCTGACGTTCCGATCGTCGGCGTGCGCGGACGCGCCGGGCGCGCACGCGGCGCGCGCGCCGCCCGCTCCGCGCACGAGCGCCGCGGTGCAGCCGGCCACGCACGCGCGCTACGCGGACGCGGACATGGACGCGGACGACGACGTCGACACGGACGCGGACATGGACGCGCCCGGGGCGGACGACGACGCGGACATGGACGCGGACGCGGACGCGCCCGGGGCGGACGACGACGGCTGGGGCGCGCCCAGCGACGGCTCGGACGAACGGGCGCGCGCCCAGGGGCTCCCGCCGATTTTGAATTGGGGTGCCGAGCCGGTGCGCCCGCCGGCGGATGGCTTGTACGAGCCTGGCAAGACTGCGCAGGCTCAGCGCGCCGACGGCGACGGCGATGGAGGCGTGCGCGACGACGGCTTCGGCGGCGACCAGCTCGGCGCACGAGGATCTGCAGCCGACGGGCGCACGGCCACGCCGAGCGTCGGGGCGGCATGCGACGAGCGGCCTACCAGCGCACGCGCCGCCGCCTCACCGGCCGTCGCGCAGTCGAGGGCGCCCGCCGCGCTCGCCACGTCGCCCGCGCCGGAGCGTGCGCTCGAGCGAGCCGCGGCCACGCGCGGGGCGACGGCCGACGGCGACGGCGGCTCCGACTCCGCCGCCGCGCACGCCGCGCACGATGGAGCCGCGCCGCGGCGCGCGGGCGAGCACGAGCTTGGCGCTGGTGATGGTGGTGGCGCGCGTGCGCCAGCAGCGCGTCCGTTTGCCGCCGCGAGGCTGGCCAAGCTCGAGGTGCCGCGCGCGCTCATCGCTGTGGACTCGCCGTTCGGCGACGCGCTCGACGGGCTGACGCGGCTTGGGTGGAGCCCGTGGCGGTGGCTGTGAGGGTGCGCGGAGGCGCAGGACGGGGCGAGCTGCGCCACGCCATTCGCGCGCGTACCAGCCATTCAAGCGGGATCGCTGCGCCTGATTAATGATGCATGCGGCGGGGCAGGGCCGCAGGGGGGGGGGGGGGGGGGGGGCAGCCCAAGCGACGCCGCGCAGCGAGGCGACCGGCGGAGCAGGCCCAAAGGCCCTCTCGCGCCTAGCCGGCGCATGCCGCACACGCAGAGACCCGGAGGCGGCCGGCAACTCTTTCCGCCCCCGCGCCGACGCCGGCCACGCCACTCGCCTCAAAGTGGCAATTTCCACAGTCAACGAGGCTTTTAGCGCCGCCATTGCGCAGCCGGCCGCCCAAAGATGCTGCTCGCGGACAAGCGGCAGGTGCGGCTCGCGCTGCAGGTGGACCTGCTCAACCTGCGCAAAAAGGAGGTGGACCACTTCGTCACATGCTGCATGACGCTCGCGCAGCCCGCCGCGCTGCTCGCGGGCTTCGCCTACACGGGCATCTCGATCTCCGTCTGGGTGCCACGCGGCACGCACTGGGCGCCCGAGGTGCTCTACTACACCTTCACCGTCGCGGCGATGGTGCTGCTGATGCACGTGACCGTGCGCGCGACGATGGTGGCGGTGCTCGGTCCGACGCTCGCCCTGCGCGGCAAGGACGCCACGTCGCCGCACCGCGCGGCCGATGAGATGGAGATGCTCTTCATCGGTATGGTCACGCGCTTCGCGCTCGGCGCGCTCTGCTGGATCTTATCGACGATGATGCGCGTGTACACGCAGCTGCCCCTGGTGCTCGCGCTGCTGCTCATGGCTGGCATCGCATCCTTCCTCCTCGCGCTCGGCGCCGACTTTGCGCGCGTGGCGAACCGCTTTGCAATCGCACCGGAGGCGATCGAGCGCGGTGGGTATTCTGCCTACGACATGGCGAGCATGCGCTTCCTGCGCAGCTCAGAGGAGCACCGGCGCGATCTGAGCTCGAACCACGCGCACACGGCCATCCCGCCGGGCGACGAGCCCGACGACGACGTGCAACAAAGCGCACACATGCTCACAGGCCGTGTGGGCGGAGCGCCGTTGGCGGGTGCGTGCGCGCCGACGGGTGTCGGCCCCGCGACGAACCCGGTTGCCGGCGGCGCGTGGGGCGCCGCGCTCGGTGCCAAGGCTGCCGATTGCGGCGCTGGGCCCGTCGTCAGCAACGGCGCCCGCGGCGGCGCGTCCGCCGATCGCGGCGCCGGCGGATGCAGCGCACACGCCGCCAAGGGCTGGGCGTGGAACGATGGCGGCTACGAGAACGATGGCGGCGCTGCGGCCGCAGTCGACGAGCAATGGCGGAACGTGAGCATGGCGTACCCGCACGCGCTCGCGTCGCTCGAGCTGATCGAGGCGGTGGAGGGGGCGGTGGAGGACGCACCCGTGCCGCGCCGCCGGATGGGCGCGCGTGACGCGCGTGACGCGCGTGACGCGCGTGACGCGCGTGACGTGCCGGGGAAGCGAGACGGCGGCGCGGGGCCGGCGGACGTCGCGGCCGCGAGAGCGCGCACCGACGCAGCCGACGGTGGCGGCTGCGGCAACGATGGCGGCGGAGTGCGTGGCACGGCAGCGGGAAAAGGCCCCTTGCCGTTACATCAGCCGTTACAGCAGCCGTTACAGCAGCCGTTGCAGCAGCCGGTCGCCCGCTCGACGGATGGCGCGGGCGTGCGAGCGGGCTGCGGGCGCGCGCTGTTCGGCGTCGCGCCGGCTGCGCGGCGGCAGTTGAGCAGCTCTTCGTTCCAATCAATTGCTGACCTCTCATTCGGCGCAGAGAAAAGGCGACGCGGCGCGCGGCGCGTCGCACGAGCAGGCAGCGCGCGCGCGCGCGCGGGCGGCACGGGTGGCAGCATGCGGCAGATGGGCGACACGGAGGAGGAGCCTGAGACGGCCGAGGTGTCCGTCATTGTGACCGTGCGCCACGGGCCGCGGCTCAGGTGCGCGCGCGCGCGCACACACGCACACGCGCGCGTGCGATCGAGAGCAGGACAGGGGGCGCCGCGACTTTTCGCATTTGCATTCCTACCGGAAACGCGCGAAACACGCGTTATCGCCTGCGCGCCAGCTGCGACCGCGCGGGGTCGCACGCCGCGCGCAGAGCGCTGCGATTTGCGGTTTTCTATGCGCCGTCGTCCCTACGACGGGGGTCGCAACGATCGCGCCGCTGCGCAACTGCCGCCTTTCGCGCGGCGTCCGTTGTGCGCGTAACGGGCGCGTAACGGCTGGCGCACGGCACGTGGCGCCCACCCGTGCCCCCTACCGCCCGTCGTGCGCGCGCGCGCGCGCGCGCGCGCGCGCGCCGCGGCGCAGGTGGCGAGTGGATCGGGGCATGACGGTCGAATTTGTCAGGCGGGAAGCGGAGATGCATTTCAACGCGGTCAGTGTCGCACGATGGCGCCCTCGCCCGCGCGTGCCGGGTGTGCGGGCGGGGCCTTGTGTGCCCGTGTGCCTGCGTGCGCTGCGCATGGCACCGTCCCTCCGTCCCGTGAGCTTCTTTCAAGCCGAAACACGGCGCCCACAGCATAACTTTGTGTGGCGCTTCACACGCTCCCCCCTCAGCCCCCTACCCCCCCCCCCCCCCCCCCACCCCCACCACCACCCCAACCACCCCTCACACACACCCCTCGCCCTGCTTCGGCCATTGACCCTCCTTCTCTTATTCCTCTGCCCCCCCCCCCCCCCCCCCACCCCCCCCCCCCCTTCCCCTTCCCCCTCCAACCGCCACGACCCCGCCGCTCGTAGTCAATCGCCTGCCTGCGCTCGGTGACGGGCGCCGCCATCGAGCACCCCGAGCGCGAGCGCGTGGGCGAGCACGTGCACGAGCTCGACCAATCGCTCGCCTTCTTCCAGGCGGTGCCTGAGGCACTCGCGCAGCAGCCCGCGACCACGATGATGCAGTCGCTATGGGACACATTCGCGAACGGTGCGGGGGTGGGTTAGCGTATAGATGGTCAAGCCAAATCCGATCAGGGGCACGATCGCGCCCCGAGTGCAGCGCGGGCCGTTCGGAAGGACGTCCTTGTGAGGGAGCTCTTCGCGTTTGGCGAGCGGGGGAGCACGACGCGCAGCGTTGCTGCGGCGGCGTGCGGGCGGCGAGCAGCGGTCGGGCTGCTCGCGACGAGGCCGGAGCAGACGGCGCCGTGGCCGCCGGCGCAGGTGACGCGCGCCGACGAGCCGTAGCGAGCGTCCGTGATCCGCACGGCGGTTGGAGCGGGCCGGCTGGTGCGGCGCGCTCGGCCACGGGTGGCGGCGTGCACGGTCGTGCCGCGCGCGGCACGCGTCGCCAGCCGCGCGCGACCTGGGCAGAGCCCGCAAAGCGTCGACCGCTGCGCGGCTCGGCCGTGCGTCAACGCCGGCCGCGCTTCGGCCCGCGCGCGCTGCCGCCGCCGGCACTGGCGCTGGCAGCTCCGCGGGCGGGGGTGCGGGCGCGAGAGCCGCCGCCGCCACCGCCGCCGCGCCCGCCGCCGTCGTCGCCACCGCCGTCGCCGCCGCCGCCTCCCCCGCCGTCATCGTCGTCGTCGCCGCCGCCGCCTCCGTCGCCGTCGCCGTCGCCGTCGCCCTCGCCGCCGCCGCCGTCGCCGCTGCCATTGTCGTCGTCGTCGTCGTCGCCCTCGTCGTCGCCCTCGTCGTCGCCGTCGCACTCGTCGTCGCAGTCGTCGCCCTCGCCGTGCACCATGCGCTCCTCACGCTCCCACACCTCGCCGCGCGCCCACCAGGCGAGCACGAGGGCAAAGCGCTCAGGCGTCGACGTGGTGTCGCGCCCGGCCGCGTGCGCCGCCATGTCGTGCACGTCGTAGAAGATGTTGCGCGCGGCGTTGTAGTCGCGGTGCACGGGCTTCTTGCCGCCGTTGCACGCCGGGCAGATGACGAGCGCGTGCACCGTGCGCGTGCCGCCCTTTGCCACGGGCAGGCGCGGGTTCTGCGCGAGCTCCGCGCCGCAGCGCTGCAGCCTGCCGCCCTTGGCGAGCCGCGGCATCGAGCAGTGCATCGACGTGTACGGCTCGGGCACGAAGACGGCCGCGACGCCGCGCCGCCGCAGCTCGCGCAGCAGCCCCACCTGGAAGGCGGGCGGCGCGCCCTTGGGCTGCGCGCCCTTGTGGTCGCGCAGCCACTTGCCCACGCACACGAGCAGCCGGTCGCGCGTCACGCCGTCGACACAGTGCGCCGCGATGAGCGCCTCGGCGACGCGCGCCGCGTTGGACCGCCCGCCGCTGTCGCGCCGCCAGCGCTCCTTCCGGCGCGCCGGCGCGTCGTACACGTGCTCGGCGGCGCGCTCGCGCACCCGCGCGCTCTCGCGGTGGAAGGCGATGTATTTGCCCGCGTCGAGCACCTTGGCGCTGTGCGCCTCGCCAAGCCGCGCCTCGTCCGCCTCCACGCTGAACTCCTCGCCGCGCCCGTCGGTGCGCACGCGCCGCCGCGCCGCGTTGGTCTTGGCCGTCTCGCGCGCAAAGCCCGCGGCGCGCGCGCGCGCGCGCTGCGTGAACTGCCGCCAGACGGCCGCCCGCCCGACGTGCGCAGAGTAGGTGGTGATGTTGCCCATGTTCGGGTCGGCCGCGACGACGACCGCCGCCTCGACGTCGATCGCCCGCCGCAGCTCGGAGCCGAGCGCGACGGCGATGCGCCCGTCCGGCCGGCGCCAGCGGTGCAGGACGCCCGAGCCGCCGGCCGGCGCCTGCGCCTTCGGCACGAGGACGGTCCCGACGGCGTGCACGGCGACGCCATCTGTCACCACCGACTTGACGGGCTGCCGGCCCGGGAGCGGCACGCGCGGCAGCGGCGCGAGGCCAACCCACGAGCGCCGCGCGTGCCACGGCAGATCGGCCGGCGGCCGCTCGCGCCCGGCGTAGTCGAAGACGCGGTTGGAGATGTCGAAGCGCGTCGCAAAGACCGCGTACCTGACGCGCACGTCCGACATCGGCGGGGTGTTGCCGTTTGTGCCTGTCCACTTGATCGGCTCGCCATCGTGGTCGCGCAGGTCCAGCGCCTTGAGCCGCGCGCGCAGCTCCTTGCGCTCGTCATCCGAAAGCGTCACCCAGATGGCGCTCGCGGCGAGGCGCACGTTGCGCGGCACCTGCGCGCAGCGCGCGGCGCGCGAGCGCGCGGGCGCGTGACCAACCTGGCCGCGGGGCGGCGCGCACGGCGGCGGCGCGCGCGCGCTTGGGCACTCGGCGGCGGCAGCGGCAGCCACGCCTCGCGCGCACATTGTGCGTGCGCAGCGGCGCCACATTGTACCGCGGCGGCCGTCCGGTCAGCTGCGTGTGGATGTGCGCGAGCCGGCAGAGCAGCGCCTGCCCCTCGGCCACGTGCTGCAGGGTGCGGATCTGCACGAGGAAGTAGCGCGTCGTGTGCCGGTCGTAGTTCCACCTTTTCGTGGGCGTGCACTTGTAGTCGATCTTGTGGAGGACCATGTCGGGCAGGTGGCGGTCGAGCGCGGCGGGGCAGCCGACGCGCGCGCCCTCCACGTCGCCGCGCAGCAGCCGCTCGCACAGCTCGCGCACGCGCGCGTTTCGCTGCATCTCGGGCAGCGCGACGAGCGCCTCGTCGCGCTCGACTGCCGCGCGGACGACGTCGCGGAGCAGCCCGTTCACGACGCGCGATGGATGCATCAGGCACGCGGTGGACACCTGCGTCGCCTCCGCCTCGAGGATCTCCGTGAGGCCCACCGCGCAGACGGGCTGGACGCCCTCGGCCATCTCGCCGACGGCGCGCGCCGTCGCCGCCTTGGTCTGCGCGGCGGCTTGCTCGGCGGGCTTGCCTCGGGGCGCTGCACCGTACGTGCTCTCGTCCTTGTGCCAGCCGATGGCCGAGAAGATCGCACGGACGGTTCCCTTGTCCATCGTGGTCGACGTGTGCACGCTGGTCGACGGGCCGCCCGACGCCGCGCCGACGGCCTGCGCGCTCGCCACCGCAGCCTCGTCGCGCACCACCTTGTTGATGACGCGGTACGCCTGTGTCGTGAGCCTGTGCACGGCCGCCGCGATGCGCCGCAGCTCCTTCCGCGCACCGGGCTGCGCCGTCACCGCCTGCGGCCCCGCGTTGAGCGTCGAGCGCTTGACCACGAAGCCCGGGAGCACGCTGCCGCGCGTGCGCGCCGTCGCGCCGCCGGCGGCGCGCGCGCTCGGCGCAGCGGGCTCGTCCACGCGCGCGCGCTCGACGCCGCGCGCGCGGGGAACGCTCGGCGCGCGCGCGCCCGCGGCGTCGCGCGCGCTCGCGGCGGCACCCGCCGCGGCGCGCTTGCCCGCGGCGCCCGACTCGCCGTGCGCGCGAAGCGGCGCCGACGCCAATGCCGACGCCGCGCCCGCGCCGCCGCTGCCGCTGCCCGATACGCCCGCGCGCCGCTTCTGCTCGTCGCGCGTCTTGCGGAACTGGGCGACGAGGTCGCTGCTCACGTTGGCCTCAGGCTCCCACGTGTCGGCGCTCTCGTCGTAGCCCCGCCACCTGATCCGGAACTGGAACGTCACCTTCTTGCCCGCCTTGCGGCGCTCGTCGACGACCGCCTCGACCTCGTACGTGCGCGCCTCCTCGTCGACGCTCGCGCCCGCCGCGCTCGCGCCCGTGTCCGGCCACCCAGCGACCGTGCCGCCCAGCCTCTCGGCGGCCGCGCGCAGCTGCCGCTCGCGCTGGGCGGCCGCGGCGCCTCGCGCGACCAGCGCGGGCAGCATGCCCGCGCCGCCCGCGAGGCCGTGCGCGCCGACGCTGGCGGTCATCAGCGCGTCGAGGCACGCGAACGTTGCGAGCGCACGCGCGCCATCGTCGCCGCCGCGCGGCTGCGAGCGCACGACGGGCGATGGCCGCGGCTCCCCCTCGGCCGCGAGCAGCGGCCAGATCGCACTGGCCAGCGCGACGGCATGCGCGCCGACCGCGACGGCCACGTCCGCGTCGAGCGGCGCAAAGTCGTAGCGCACGAGCGCGGCCGGGCGCGAGTCGTCCGTCGGCCGGTCGGCGACGAGCAGCCCGACCGGGCGCGGCGGCTCGCCGGACGGCGCGGCGACGGGCACGCAGAGGAGCACGACGAGCAGGCGCGGCGTGCCGCCGAGCAGCGCGCGCGCGGCATCCGCCCCGTCGGCTCCGCCGCGCGCGGCCGCGGCGAGCAGCTCGGCCGCGCGCGTCGGGCCCAGCGCCGTGCGCGCGTCCTTGCGCGCGCGTGCGCGGGCCGTGTACGCGGCGCAGGCGTCGTCGAGCACCGCCGCGCTGGGCGCGGTGCCAGTCGTCGCCCACGCGCGCAGCGCGTCGCGCACCCGCGTGACGATCGCCTGGTCGACCGCCGCCTCGCCGGCAGCGTGCGCCGGCGCGCACGCCGGCGGTGCGGCGGCAGGCGCGAGCGCGGGCGCGCCGTCGGCGCCGTCAACGCCGACGGCGCCGTCGGCGCGCCGCCACGCGAGCTTCGCCTCGATCTGCTGCCGGACGGCGTGGCAGTGCCGGTCGATGCCGCGCGCGTCGTCGAGCGCGGCCAGCGCGTCCTCAGCGGCGGGACGGCCGCTCGCGTCCGCGACGGCCTGCAGGCAGAGCAGCGCGGCCGCACGCGCGTTGCACGCGCTCTGCGGCTCGGGCGCGAGCGCGAGCTCGAGCTCGAGCGGCGACGCGCCTCGCGCCGCGGCGATCGCGTCCATCAGCACGTCCAACCGCTGCACCAGCGCCCTGTGCGCGTCGCGCGGCGCGCCCGTCGACGGCGCGCGCGAGCGCGTCGCCACGAGCCCGAGCGCGCGCGCCGGCGCGCCCGCCGGCGTGTGCAGCACGAGCAGCGCCGCGCCCGCCAAGCTCGCGTTGCGCGTGACGAGCGCGAAGATGCGCGTCGCCTCGTGCGCGCCCACCGACGCCCAGATCGCAGCGCGATCGGCGTCCGTCTGCGCGTCGCACAGGTCGCGCACGTCGTCCGGCGCGAGCAGCGCGCCGCCGCCGGCGGAGCGCGCGACGATCGCCCGCGCCTCCGCCACGAAGACGGCCTGCGGCAGGTCGGCGTGGCGCGCGTCGACGATGGCGCGCGTCGCGTGCACGCCGAGCTCCACGCCGCGGTAGAAGGCGCGCGCGTTGGCCGCGCGCGCGTGCGCCGGCCGTCCGTCCGCGTTGCGCCTCGCGCGCGCCTGCTTGCTCGTGCGCGCGAGGCCGTCGCGTGGCGGTGGCGGCAGCGTGGCGAGGAAGCGCGCGGCGGGCGGCGGCGCGCGCACGCCGCGCTGCCGCCGTGCGATGGCCGCGAGCCGCCGGCCCGCCGCGCTGCCGCCCGCGCCGACGTGCTGCCGGCGGCCGAGCGCCGCCGGTGGCGGCGGCGGCGGCGGCGCGGCGGCGGGCGGCGGCGCGACGGCGGGCGGCGGCGCGGCGGCGGGCGGCGGCGCGGCGGTGGGCGGCGGCGCGGCGGCGGGCGGCGGCGCGGCGGCGGGCGGCAGCGGCGGCGGCGCGGCGGCGACGGCAGCACCAGTCGGCTTGTCCGCCCACGCACCCGAGACTCTGTCCCAGACCTTGCCCCATGGCGCGCGCCCACGCGGCCGCGCGAACTGCCCCGGCTCGAGCGCCTGGCCGCGCTTGGCGGCGGCGGCGGCGGCAGGGGGCGGGCGGCCGGCGCGCCAGTCGAAGACAGGTGCAACCGTGGCGGCAGGCGCCGAGTGCCGCGCGTCGGTCACAGAGCGCGTGGTGCGCGCGGCGACCGTGGCACGCCTGGCGGGCGGGCGGTGAGCAGCGCCCGCCGGCGCGCCGGCGGGCGCGGCCGCCTCGAGCCCGGCGGAGGCGCCGCGCTTGCGCTTGCGCGTGCCGCCGCGCGTGCGCCTGCGCGCGCGCCCGCCGCGCGCCCGTTCGGCCTGCGCGTCGCCAGCCGCGTCGCCGGCCGCGTCGCCGCGCCGCACGTAGACGACCGCGAACGCCTCCTCGCCGGTCCCGTCGACGCCGCCGCGCGCGCGGCGCAGGACCGACCGCCACTGCAGCCGCCGCGCGCGGCCGGGCTCGCACGCAAACCAGCGCCCACCGCGCCTGACGACGGCCACAAAGTCGTCGTCGCGCCGCCCGCGCCGGCGCGTGCGCAGCAGCACGCACTGCACGTCGAGCCAGCCCTCGTGCCAGTCGGCCGTGCTGGGGGCGACGCGAATCGACTGCGGGAGCTCGACGCCAAAGCCGGCGAGCCGCACGATGTGCGCGACGATGACGCTCGAAATGGCGGGGGCGCTCGACGGGTCGCCCGCTGCAGCGAGCACCGCCCCGCCCCAGTGCTCACGCGTGACGCAATCCGCGTCCTCGACGTGCACGTGCGCCACGCTCGCGCCGAGCTGGTGCAGCAACGCGCAGATGTCGGCGTCGACCGTCCTCTCCTCCTCGGCCGCCTCGGCCGTGCCGCGGGCGGCGGCGTCGCCTGCCGGCTGCCCGAGGTACGCGATCGCCCGCTCGACGGCCGCGCGCTCCGCACGCGCTGCGCTGTCGATCGCCGCATTGCCGACGGGCGCGCGCAGCGCCGCGATCGCGTCTTGCAACGCCGTCGCGTCGCCCGTCGCCGCCGTCGCCGCCACCGCCGCCGCGCTCGCGGTGCCGTGCGCGACGGCGTGCAGCGCGGCGGCGCGCGCGGCGGGGATGCGCCCGTCCAGCGCGAGCACGAGCGGCGGCCCGGCCGGCGTCTGCTGCCGCCGGTGCCGCCGGCTCGCAGCCGGGTGGTCGGCGCGCGCGCGCTCGAGCCGCGCGCGCCGCTCGACGACGCGCGCCCAGAAGGCCTGCACCCTCGGCTGCGCGAATGCAAGCCAGCCGACGCCGCGCGTCACGACGTGCACGACGATCCGGTCCTCGTGCCTGAGGTACTGCACGTAGAGCGCTTTGCGCACGCCGAGGACGTGCATGCCGAGCTGCAGCTGATCGCGGTGCGGCTGCGGCGGCCCGTCCTCGTGCGCCTTGGCGTCCGCCTTGGTGAGCGTCTTCACCTCGACGAGGACCTGCTCGTTGTCTTCGGGGAGGATGGCGAGCCCGTCCGGCGAGAAGGCGAACGGCGCGCTCTTGTCGTGCGGGTCCGCACGCACCATCGGCAGGTTGCACACGACGGTGATGCCGTACGCGGCCGCCAGCTTGCGCAGCGCGACGGCCTCGCCGAGGATGCCCGCGGTCGTCGCCTTGGTCCGCACCTCGCGCCGCCGCCGGTGCACGTACTCGTCGGTGAGCGTCTCGTGCGCGACGCCGGCGTTGTCGTTCACGACGTCGCCAACCTTGCTGCCCGTGACCTCCTCCCATCGCTCGTCGTGCCAGCGCGGGCTGCGCTGCGCGGGCGCGCCCGCGCCGACGGCGTCGAGCACGCGGCGCAGCGCTGTGCCGTCGGGCGCAGCAGGCACGCGCGCGCGGTCCTGGGCCTCGCGAGCGTCGAGGACGCAGCCCGTAGTGGAATCTTGGGGTAGGTCGAGCTTGCTCGCCTCGCCGTAGCGGCTCTCCAGCTGGCGCGGTGCGTCGGCAGGGCCGCCGTCCGTGCGCGCACCCGACGCGCCCGCCAGTGCACGGGGCGCAGCGTCCGAGGCGCCCGCCGCGCCCGCGCCGCCGCCAATCGCGCCAGCGCACGCGCGCGCCGCGACCTGCGGACGGCCAGCCGCAGGGACCTCGTCCGCTCGGCCGGCCGCTGCGTCGGCCGTCCGCTTGGCCACCTCGCGCACGTCTCCGAGCGCGAGCGTGGCTGGCGCCGTCGAGCTCCCGTGGCGTTTGTTCCAAAACTCGAGCAGCCCGCCAAGGAAGGGCGTGCCCGTCGGGCGGTCCTCGGGCACCTCCGCCAGGATCGCGTCGACGCGCAGCGCGGCCGCCACATCGCAAAACGCGCGCGCGGCGCGCGCCATCCGCTCGGCGCGCGCGCCGCCGTCGTCCGCCGCGCGGCGGATGGCGTGGCTCACGTGCGCGACGCGGAGCGAGACGACGGCGTGCGCCGGCGCGTCGGCGCCCGTGCCGAGCGTGTGCCGCCGGATGGCCAGCTGCCCATCGCCCATGCGCGGCGGGAGCGACGCGCACGCCGCGACGGTCGTCGTGCCGGCCGCGCTGTCGCACAGCCAGCTCGCCTCGCCGCCGCCCGCAAACTCAAAGGTCGCGAAGCCCTCGCGGCCGAAAAGCGCGACGAAGTGGTCGAGCACCGCCTTGTTGATCGCGCGCGCCGCCGGCCGCGTCGATGCGCCGCGGGCAGCGCCACCCGCCGCGCCGCGCGCATCGCTGCACGTCGCAGGGCAGGTGCAGCCGGACGCGCGCACGCCGTCCGACCGCGTCCGCGGCAGCTCGAGCTCGCGCACCTTGGGGCAGAACCAGAGCGGGTTGGACGCCTCGAGGCACAGCACGACGAGCCGCCCGTCCGTGCCGGCCAGCGCGCGCGCGTCGCGCAGCAGCTCGACGGCGAGCTCGGACGTCGCCGCGTGCACCGCCGGCTCGCCCGTCGCGCGGTCGGGCGGGAAGAGGCCGCCGCCGACGAGCGGGCTGGGGCAGCGGCCGAGCATCACGAGCAGCGGCGGCGGCGGCGTCTGCGGCGCCTGCTGCCCGACCGCAGCCGCCGTCAGCCCGGCCAGGTCGGAGCTCGTGCGGAGGGCCTTGAGCGCGACGCGCGAGCCGGTGCCCGCCTGCTCGGAAAACGTGGCGAGCATGGCGCACGTGCTCGCCCTCGCGCCGCACTGCCAGCTGACGCGCGCGAGGAGGCCTTCCAGCGTGTCGTTTTCGCGCGGCCGCGTGACCGCGTCGAGCGCCGCCGGGCCGAGCTGGAGGCTGCCGGGCGTGACGCACAGCACCGCCTCGTGGTAGGCGCGCAGCAGCTCCCTCGGCAGCTGCTCGGCGGGCGTCGCCGCCTGCCCGCCCACCCACCGTGCACCGTGGCCGCCGTCGCCCGCGCCCGCGAGCCGGACCGCCGGCCCGCCCGTGATCGCCGAGGTCGGTGGCGTGCCGAGCGCGTCGACGAGCGCGCGCACGGGCGCGACACGCCTGCGCGCAGCGTCCGCGCCGACGGCGAGCGCGGCGATCTGAGCGCCCTCCCATGCGCGCTCCCTCGCGTCGTCCCGCGCGGCCGCCGGCGCGGCGCCCGGCCGCGCGCCGTGCGGCACCGCGCACGCCGCCGCGACGACCTCCGCGCGCGCGCCGGCGGCGTCGGGCGCGTGCAGCTGCGCGAGCGCGCCAAAGAGCGCGGCGGCCGAGCGGTAGCGGCCGTGCGCCGCGACGAGCGCGTAGAGCACGCGCAGCGCGGCCACGCCCGCCTGGTCGGGCGCGTCGCCAGCGATGCGCTCGACCTCCCACGTGCGCGTGGGCGGCGGGCTGCCGTCAGCCGGGTCCGGACGCAGCGCCCACGCGCGCTCGACGATCGCGTTGAACACGCCGTGCGCGGCGCCCTCGTCAAACTCGGCGGCGCCCGCCGCGTGCGCGCACCACCCGTGCACGCGCGACGTGGGCGCGTCCACGGCGCGCTGCACGACGAGCACCGCCGGCCGGTCGACGCAGCCGAGGCTCACCGCCGCGTGCTTGCCCTCGAGCAGCGCCGCCGCCGCAGCCTCGACCAAGGCGTCACCAGGCGCGTCGCCGACGACGACGGCACAGCCGTCGCCGTACTCGGCCTGCATCGCGGCGACGCACGACGCGACAAAGTCGCCGCCCGCGGCCGCCGCGTGTCGCGCCGCCAGCATCCGGCGCGCGATGGCAAGCCAGACGTACTCGGCCGGCGCGCGCGCGGCGCGCGCGCGAGGCGCGCCGGCCGCGCCGCGTGCGCCCGCGCGTGCGCCTCCAGCGGCCGCAACGGCCGAGGCGGCTGGAGCGGCGGTGAGCGTGCGCCGCGCGCGCTTCGCCGGCCGCGTGATGGGCGATGCACCCGCCATCGCACCGCCCGCAGCAGCCGGTGCGGCCGCCACAGCGCCCGCCGCAACGCCACTCGTCACGACGCCCGTGGCGGGCGGCGCGGCGTCGGACGCGGCCGCGTCGACGGGCGTCGCGCAACTACCGCCAGCGGTCGCGGACGCGCCCGGCGACGCGTCGGCGAGGAGGTGGCGCAGCACGCCGCGCGCGAGCGCGACTCGCACGGCGAGCGTCAGCGCGCGCAGGCGGTCGGAAGGCGAGGCGTCGCGCTCGGCGTCGGCGGACGTGGCGGCAGCAGGCGGGGCGGCGGGCGGCGCGGCGGCGGACTGGGCGGCCGCCGGCGCAACCTCGTCGGCCTTGGCCAGCCAGACGAGCCCGGCGACTGCGAGCACGACGCTGTACGCGCCGACATCGTCACCCGCAACGCGCGCCAGCCGGGCGTGGGCGTCGGCCTCGGACACGGCGACGCGGAAGAGCACGTCGTCGCGGGCAGCTTGCTCGGCAAACTGACGCAGCTGCTTGGCCATCGTCACGCCGGCGACGCACGCCTCGCCCGCCTCTGCCTCGACCTGCTCGTCCTGGCCGATGGCGGACGCGCCGGCCTCGGCGCCAGCGTCGAGTGTCCGGCGGCGCTCGAGGGCAAAGCCACGCACACAGACGCTCTGGAGGCCGCCGAGCGCGCCCGCCTTCTCGTGCAGCGCGCACGACAGCTCGACCACCGAGTCCACGCGCCTCGCGGCGGCGCCCCCCCGCTCGCCGCGCGTGGCCGCGCGCACGACGAACACCGTGAATTGCGCGCGCTTCGCCGCGCGCGCCGACGCGCACGCGTGCTTCAGGAGCCGGCAAAGCGCGGGCCTTTGCGCCGCTGCGCCCCGCGTGCACAGCAGCAGTTGGCCGCGCTCGTCGCCCAGCTCCTGCTCGACGGCGGCCTCGAGCGCGTCGTCCGTCAAATCGCCGTGCTCCGTCGAGGCGAGCGCGCGCGCAGCCGCGAGCGCCAGCTCGCCTGCGCCCGCGCGCCGCCGGCGGCGCGCATCGGCGGGCGCGTGCGGCGCCGACGCGTGTGACGACGCCGCCGCGTCCGCGCGCGCACACGCGGCGCGCAACGCCTCGCGCGCCGAGGCGGCCGCGCGCGCCCTGGGCGCGAGCTTCAAGAACGTGCGCGCGGCGGCGGCGGCGGCGGCGGCGGCGGCGGCGGCGGCGGCGGCGGCGTCGCCCTCGTCGCCGGCACGCGGCGGCGGTGGCGGCGGTGGCGGCGCGGCCACGGCGGCGGCAGCAGCGGCAGCGGCGGTGGTGGTGGCGGCGGCGGCGCCCAGCGCGGGCGGCGGAGGTGGCGGCGGCGGCGGAACGGCGGCAGCGGCGGCGGCGTCTGCGGCGGCCTTGGCGCCGCGCGTCTGCCGCGGCGCTTCGGCAGCGCGATCGCGGCTGCCCCCGCCGCGCACCGCGCCCGCCCCGGCGCAGGCGCCGCTCGGCGCACGCCCGCTGACCGCGCCAGTCAACGCGACGCGGAGGTGCTCGCCAACAGCGTACATGTCCGCCACGCTGAACGTGCGCGGCGCGGATGCACCGCCCGCCGCAGCGAGCGCGGCGTCGTTGAGCGCGCCCACCACGGCGAGGCCGCACGTCGCGCCACGCTGCGCCGCGTTGTCGAGCAGCCGCGCGCGGCGCACGGGCAAGACGTCGAGGCCCGCCGCGTGCAGCGTGGCGGTTATCGACCTGGCACGCTTGAGCGCCTGCCTGCTCGGCGACGCGAGCGTGTCGACAAGCACCGCGTCGTAGCGATGCTCGCCCGCGCGCGCGACGCGCACGAGGCGCAACGCGGTGAAATGGCCGGAGGCGGGCGGCGTGCCATCGTCACTGCCCGCACCGCCGCGCCCGCCCGGCGGGCTCCACATGCCGATGACCGCCTGCGTCGTCGCCTCGCTGTGCAGGCGGTGCAGCAGCGCGGCGCGCTCGGCGCCGTCCTGGAACACCGCGGGCTGAGCGGCAAGCGGTACGTGGCAGACGCGCCCTTCGCCGGCCTGCCCGTGCACGCGCAGCACGACCTCGCAGCAAGCGTCCACAGTGGAGGCGAGCATGTCGCCGCCCGCAATGCAGTCCACCTCTGCCTGCGGGATGCCGGCGCGCGCGGCGGCATCGGCCAGCCGGAGCGCAGCCGCGTCGCCCGCCCACGCGAGCAGCGCCGGGGCGGCGGACTGGACGTCGCGCTGCGCCACGGCGGGCTCGGCCGCGGCGGGCTGGGCAGCGGCTGGCTCGGCAGCGGCGGGCTGGGCGGGGGCTGGCGCGGCGGCGGTGGGCTCGGCGGCCGACGATTGCGTGGCAGGCTGCGGCGCGGCCAAGGCGGCGGTCGGGCGGGCGGCGGAGGCGAAGGCGGCCCATGCGGCGGCCGAGCACACGGCGACGAGCCAAAAGGCGGTGGCTGCAGACGGGCGAGCGGCCGGAGCAATGGCGGCCCGGACGGCAGAGGCGGCGACGACACTCGCGAAGATGCCGACGGCGCACCGGACAGTGGCGACGGCGACGGCGGCACCGGCACACGGGCGGCGGTGGGGGCTGTCGGGCTCGGCGGCAGGCTCGGCGGCATGCTCGGCCGAGGGCCGATCGGTGCGCGACGGCGGGCTGCGACTCGCGCGGCGGAGCGGCTGCGGTGCGTGCTGGCCGCCCGTCGCGCACCTGCGCTTGCGCTCGCGGCGCGCGTCGCCGCCACGCAATCGGCGGCCGACAGCCCGCTCTGACCTGTCGATTGATCTCCGCAGCCGGTCGCGCGCGCGCTTTGCCGCCCGCCGTGCGCGCCGCGGCGGTGCGCGCGGGCACTGGTCGGGCGAGCTGCGCGCGGCAGGCTCGCAGCAGCCGCCGTCGCGTGCGTGCGCGCAGCCTCGGTCGCACGGCGCGCAAACGAGGTCGTCGGCGCCATCGACGCCGTCGAGGCCGTCGCCGCGCGCTGCGGCTGCGAGCGCGCGTGCCACGCCGTCGTCGCCGGCCGCCGGCGCCGCTGCGGCGGCCGCGGCGTCGGCTGCACGGCGCTCGGGCTGCGGCTCGAGCGGCGGGACGGCGCCGGCCGCCGCGGGCGGCGCCGTGTCGAGCGGAGCAGCCGCGGCGCGCGCGCGCGCGCGCGCGCACCCTTTGCGCCTACCGCGAGACGCCACCCGCGCGGGCGCCACGCGCGCCGCGGCTCGGCGGCCGCGCGACCGGCGGTGCCGGGCGTGGCGGCGAGCGCAGCGCTCGAACTTGCGTCTGGCTCGGTGGCGGCGAGCCGGCGCAGTTGCCGCGCAATGCAGGGCTGCACGTCGAGGTGCGCCTCGTCGAGTCGCGAGAGGAGCTCGCGCGCGCGAGTGCCGAGCGCGGCGCCGTCGCACTCGGCACGCGCGCCCGCCGGAGCCACCGAGCCTTCGGGGTCGCGCGGCGCGAGCAGCTCGCGCGCAGTCGCGAGCAGCTCCGCCTGCTCGGCGGTGGGGATGCAGGCGCGGCGCAGCGCGAGCTCTGTGTGCGCGGGCAGGTGGGCGCCCACGGCCTCGGCGTGCATGAGTAGCGCGCGCGCCTCCGCAGGTGCGTCCGCCTCGCCCATCTCGGACGCGGCGAGCACGCCCGCCGCCTCAGCGGCGAGCGCGAGCCGCGGCGACGCGAGGTCGCGCAGCGACCGCAGCAGGTGCGGAGGCAGCGCGTGGCCACGCGCCTTGACGCGCTCGAGCAGGGCGCGCGCGCGCGCTGCATCGTCCGCAGAGCCCAGCGCGCACTGCTCGATCAGGCGGCCGGCCGCGCGCTTGTCCTCGCGAAAAAGCTGCTCGCGGTGGAGCGCGCGGCGGGTCTCGCGCTTGGCGAGCGCGTCGGCACGCGCCCTGCAGCCCTCGTCGGCGGCGGCGGCGAGCTCGGCAACGCCGCCAGGCTCGGTGGCGGCGGCAAGCGTGGCGGCGACGGCGCCTACCTCAGCGGCAGCAATGCGGTCGTCAGCGCGCTTGGCGGCAGCGCATTTGACGGCGGGCTGGTCGGCTGGCTTGGCGTCAGGCACGGTGGGAGGCTGGGCCGTGGACTGGGCGGCGGGCTCGGCGGTGGGCTTGGCAGCGGCTGGCTTGGCGGCGGGCTCGGCGGCGGGCTGGGCGGCGGGCTGGGCGGCGGCGGGCTCGGTGGCGGGCACGTCCGCCTCGGCCAACAAGAGCGGCTCGAAGCGGTTGCTCGCGCGCATGCTGGCGCGCGGATGGCTCGGCGGCAGAGCAGCGGGCCGAACGCCAGCGCCCGCGCCGAGGCCTGGCCGCGCTGGCTGCCAGGGCTGCTCGCGCTGCTCGCGCTGCTCGCGCTGCACGCGCTGCACGCGCTGCTCGCGCTGCTCGCGCTGCTCGCGCTGCTCGCGCTGCTCGCGCTGCTCGCGCTGCTCGCGCTGCTCGCGCTGCTCGTGCTGCGGGCACCACGTGCGCTTGCGCCAGTTGTGCTGCGCATCCCCGCCCTCCGCTGCCGGCTCAAAATTTGCGCATGCCCAGATTTGGCCGCGCCCAACAATTGGCGTGCGCTGGTCCTGCGCGCGGCCGGCGGGCAAGAGGTCGGGCGGGCGGGAGGCGTAGGGGATGCGTGAGGGTGCTGCACGCTATACGCGCAAACTTTACCTGGCGCGAACGCAAGCGCCGGGCGCCACGCTGTGGACAGCGGACGGCGTGCGCGTGCGAGGCACTCACCGCCATTGGCAATGCGCGCGTCGCGGAGACAACTTGGCGGGCCTCGCACGCAGCTGGGCCGATCGCCGCCGCAGAGGTGTCTGCAGCCGTCTCCGCGATGCCGATCGTCGCATCTGTTGGCACCGCTGCCATCTGCCGCACCCGCGACCAGGCTGCCGACAGGGTCGGCGCGTCGGGCGCCGAGCTCGGCCACGCAGGCGATGCGGCCGACGGCGGTGACGCTGAGCCCAGCGCCGGGTCCAACGGTTCCGCGTCGAGCCGGCTGTAGAAGAGCATGCTCGCACCACTTGCCCACGCCAGCGCGTCGGACTGAGACAAGTTGTGCATCTGCGCGGGCAACGCGCGTGCGTGCGGCAGGCGCGCGGCGCGAGCTTTCAGGCCACGCGCGCGTGCCGCGCGGGAGGACGGGGCGGCTGCGGCTGCGATCAACCGCCGGTCGCGGCGCCAAGCGGCCGTGCGCGCCGCCGCACGTTGTCGTCGTCGCACAGAAACCAAGCCCCGTTGCGGAGCACGATGGCGACAAGGTGCCCGCTCGTCGACTCCTCGCCCAAGTGCACGACGGCGGCGACGAGGAGGTAGTCGCGCCCGCCGAGTAGCAGCCGCGGCGCGCACACGAACGCGTGCTTGTTCTTGCACTGCGAGCCATTGCCGCGCGTCGTGCGCGGCACCTCGACGGCAATGCTGGCTGGCATGAGCACGTCCGAGCGGCACGCGTCCGGGCTGCCACCCTGCGGCGGCCCAGCGACGCCCCCCAGAGCGTGTGCGAGCGTGCGCGCCGCATCGCCGCCAATGCTGACGAGGATGGCGATGCCCTCACCGCGCTCGCTCGAGGCCACAGCGATCGGCTCGAGCACTACGCGTCTGTCGTCTTCGAAGGCAGCAGCGAGCCCGGGCACTCGGCCGAGTAGCATCTGGAAGAACTCAGCAGCGTCCTGCTGCGTCCCTCGCGTGCCACGGCCCAAGATGACGTCGACGACGGACACAAGACACAGCTGTGCCGGCGCCTCGGTGTCCTCGAGCAGCGTGCCAAAGTCCCGAAAAAGCGCCTTCTCGACTCTTCCCGCACGGCGCGAAGCGGAGCGGGGCATCGGACGGAGCACGTTCAAGGCGACGAGCGATTGCGCGAGGGCGTTCACGTAGCACGCGTTGCCCTCGTTTTTCACGCCTGCGCCGCGCCGCGCAGCGCCGGGTGTGCGGGGTGCGCACGCAAGGTTTACGGCGGGTCGGAGAGAGGCCGACTGGGAACGCGCCGAACCCGGCGAGCCGTGCAGGCGCTCACCACGCGGCACGTCGGGCACTCTCACCGGCCACATCGGGCCGATGAACGCGCCCCCCACAGGCTGCCGGCCGACGACTCGGAAGTTGCTCCAGGCGCTGCGCCGTGCACGCGTCATGCGCGCGCTGTTGCGGGCTACGCAGCAGAAACGACGGGGGAATAGGCGAGCGAGGGTTGGGCGCAGATCAGCGTGGTGGCGCGGCAAGACGAGCGCGCGCCGGGCGCCTGGCGCGGAGGCGCCCCGCGCGAGGACGCGAGCCGCTTCTCGCACCGGACGGGCGCCCACGCGCAAACCGGCTTTAGAGGGCCAGATGGATGGTGGCCGATGACGAATCAGCGCGGCACCCGCCTTTGAAAAAGGGCGTCGCGGCACTGCCCGAAAGCGGTACGGACGAGCCGGGCGCCATGCATGGAACGATGCGACGGCGGCGTGAGCGCGGGACGATCTTGCCCAGGCAATTGTGCGCGTTCAGCGGGCGGCGCGCGCGTTGCGCGTGACGGGGCGCCGAGCGGCACACCGGCGGGGACCCGCTCGCCGCTGCCGTGGCATCCTCCGCTGCCGGCGTGCTGGCACGCACGCGCATTGCCGGCGCGAGGGGACGGCGAGTGCGCCTCGGCCGAACAGGCGCGAACGTTACGCCCGAGCGCGTGGCCGAGCACCGGATGGAAGCATGCTTCGTCATGCGGCGGCGACCCGCGCCGATTGCACGCAGCGCCGGCCTAGGCGCGCATCCGCCCGACGCGGATTTGGACGACGCGTCGACCGGCACGCCGAGCGTCTGCGTCTGCCTCGCGGCCGGTCGCGCCGGCCCCTCTTCGGCTCGCGGCCGCACGTGCGCCGCGCGCCGCTTCGGCGCGCGGCGCGGCGCGCCTGGAACGCGCGGAACATACGCGCGGTGCGCGGGCACGCCCGCAACGCGCCATTTTAGCGCGAGCAGTTCGGCAAGCTTGCAGCTCGCGAGCAGCCGGGCATGTGCCGCGGACACACAGTTCGCTGTGTGCGCCGGCCGCGACGACACGGCGTAGCGGCGCGAGGCTGGCGGCCGGGGCCACGGGCGTAATCGTGGCGCGACGCCATGGCATGAGTAATAAATCCATGAGTAATAAATCACGGGCCCAAGCTCACGCGCTGTACGGCCTCTCCCGCATGGCGTGTCGGATCCGCCCCGCAGCCAGGACCGCATTTTCGCTCGGCCACGCAGCGGACCACGGCGCGTTGTGCGCGCCCGGCGCGAGTGGTGCGAGTGGCGGGCCAAGCCGCGTCGCCCACGGAGCCCGCCCCCGGCTCGGCGGCACCGCTACCGCTTGCTCGCCGGGCCGCGCACCGCCGTCGCCGCCGCTGCGCGCTTGCCCTGCTTGCCGGCAGGCGGCGGCGGCGGCGGCGGCTGAGGTTGCGGCAGCGGCGCGAGCGCGACGCCGGACGGCGGCAGCGCCGACGGCACGCGCGCGGCGGCGACCCACGCGGCGTCGGGCAGCGCGCCGGCTTGAGGCCCCTGCTTGCCGGCCGCATTGGCGCCGCCCTGCGCGCCCTAGAAGGGCGCGCAGGTACGCGGGCCAGTCGCGCGGCGCGCGGTGTTGGCGAGCACCCGCCGGCTGCGCGTCGGCCGCGAGCGGCGCGGCGGGCGTCGCGCCGGCGGGTGCTGGGCAGCACCGCGCGCCGGCGTCGCGCCCGCCGCCAGCGCGCCGCCCGCCGCCGGCGCCGCGCGCGCCGTCCGAGCCGCGCCCGCCGCGCCCGCCGCCACCGCGCGCCGCCGCCGCGCATTCGCGCGCGGCGGCGACGGCGGCCGCGGCGAACGCCGCCGCCGCCGCCGCCGCCTCGCCACCGCTGACCGCGCGGAGCACCTCTTTGAAGACGACGGTGCGCGTCACAGGGTCCGGGCCAAGCGCAAAGCGGATGCGCGACGCGTGCCCGACGCGCGAAGCGGCCACGTAGAGCTGGCCGTGCGTGAAGCACGGCTCGGCGAGCCACACGCCCGCGCACCCGAGCGCTTGACCCTGCGCCTTGTTACGCCGGCCGCACCGGGAACTGGCGGTGCAGCCATGCAAACGCGAACGTGCCCTCGTCGGGCGAGTGGTGGTCGATGCGCGCGATGAGCACGGTGCTGTCGCGCCCGGCGGCCGCGCCGGGTCGCGCGCACTCGAGCAGCCGGCCGCCGGCGCGCACGCCGCGCACGACCAGCCGCGTGCCGCTGCACAGCCCCTCGCCGAGCGAGAGGAGGCGAGTGGCTACGAGCTCCGCCGGGTAGGCCGAGACGCCTCGGGCAGCTGCACGGGATCGAGCGGGAATGCGCCGGGCATGGCCCCCGCAGGCGGCACCGCCGCGGGAAAGGCGCCGTCGCCGAGGCTGCGCGGCAGCTTCGCCCACTCGCCCGCGCCGAGCGCGTCGCCCGTGTCGCGCGCCGCGTTCGAGGCGCGAGAGTTCTCGACCAAGGCGTACGGCCGATCGTGCTGCCACGATGCCGAGTACTCGAGGCAGGAGCGCACGATCTGCGCGCGCGAGCCGCGCCGCACCACCGGCAAGCACTGGCAAAAGTCGCCGGCGAGCAGCAACGTCTTGCCGCCGAAGCGCTCGTCGACGCCCGTCACGTCGCGCAAACACCGATCGAGCGAGTCGAGGCGGCCCCGCTTCTGCATCGGCGCCTCGTCCCCCACGATCATTCGCCGCGGCGGCCACGGAGCGCCCGCGCTCGGAGCGCGGCACGCCATTGAACGGCTTGCCCGTCCGAGTCGGCGCCGACGGGCACCTTGAAGGTCGAGTGGAAGGTGCGGCCGTCGGGCAGCAGCGTGGCGGCGACGCCCGAGGACGCGCACACGACGACCGCGTGCCCATCCGCGCGCACGGCGGCGATGATGGCGCGCTCGACGAACGTCTTGCCCGTGCCGCCCGGCGCGTCGCAAAAGTGCAGCCGGTCGCCCACGCCGCGCAGCGCCGAGTCGACGACCGCGCCGTGGAGCGCGCGCTGCTGGCCGGTCTCGGCCATCGCCGCGCGCGCCGCCGCCGCGCTCGCAGCCTGCTCGGCGCGATCGTAGCCCTGCGCGCGCGCGAGCTCGCGCCCGCCCGGCCCGGCCGGCGCGCGCGCCGTGCGCAGACCGGCCACCGCCGCGAGCGCCGCCGCGCGCTCGCGCTCGTCGGGCACGTACAGCCCCGTGGAGTCGAACGTGTCGGCCCAGGCGGCCACGCTGTACGAGGCGAAGGCGTCCGAGCCGGGCTGCGGCCGCTGCTCGGCGCGCTTCGGGAGCATGACCCCGCACACGTTCCACTTGGTGCCAAACATCGAGCCCGTGAGCCCCGTGTAGACGCAGTCGAGCTGCGTGGCGATGGCGCAGACGTCCTCGTGCCGGATCTCGTCGACCGGTTCGCCATCCGTGGCGTCCAGGATGGCGACTGCGCCCGGGCCGTGACGCCGCGGCGTCGTTCGGCTGCGTCACGGAGGAGCGCCATCCGTGCGCCACGGAGGAGCGGCAGGACCACGACGCGGCGTGACGCTGGACGACGCCATGCTGTCGAGGCGCCATGCTGTCGAGCCGCCATGCTCCGAGGCGCCGCCGCTTTCTAAAAGGGTGTAGGGTGTAGGGTGTAGGATGCAAAACAAGCCCTCCCCACATTTGGGCCCGACGTCATTCCTTCTTTCGTCACAGCGTCATTCCTTCTCCCCCCTATGGGACTTTCATAACCGTACGTATCCTACACCCTACACTATGCAAATACCTAGAGAATAGATACATCCTACACTAAGTAAAGGTACTCGTATGTGAGTAACGTCACGGCTTCGAAGAAGGAATGACGTCGGGCCCAAATGTGGGGAGGGCTTGTTTTGCATCCTACACCCTACACCCTACACCCTTTTAGAAAGCGGCGCCGAAGGTGGGAGGATGCCACCCGTATGCGCGCGTTTGAACGTGCGCGGACGGCCGTTGGCTTCGCGCCCTTTCGCCCACGGTTTGCGCGCCAACGGACCAGTCCTCCGCGGGCGCCGCGCATCGTCTCAGGGGCGGTCGGTGTGGTACGCCGCGCGCATCGTCAGCGCCGCGGCGTCGAGCTCGGCGAGCGAGGGCGCGTACGTGACGCCGCTCAGCACCTCGTCCGCGCCCGCCCTCGTCGCGCTCGCCGCCTCCGCAGTGCGCGCAGGCGGCTTCGTGACGGCACGCGAGGCCACGCCGCGCGCCGCAGGTGCCTTCGCGCGCTGCATCGTCTGTCTGCCGGTCCGACGCGCTCTGCTCTGAACGAACGGACGGCACGCCCGACGAGATCTCGTCGCGTGCACGCTCGCACAGCATGTACCCCCAGAACGTCTCCGAGCTGCTGCCCGACGAGATCTTCGGCGACGAGCTGCTCGTCGACCGGCACTACCGCGTGCGCATCCTTCAGCGCGTCGCCCGCCGCCGCGATGCGGCCGAGGCCAACTTTTGGCTCGACGGCGGGCCCGCCGACTCGGTCGTCGGCGCGTGCATGTGCGGCCGAATCTACGCGCTCAAGTGCATGGGCCGGCTCGTCCGCGGCGCCCGGATCCTCGCGCTGCTGCGCAAAAATGTGGCGCTCGCCACGTGCCGCGCACACCTCATGGGCCACATGCTCCAGCGCATCGTCGGCGACAGCGGCGTCGCGCGGCTGCTGCAGCTGGTTGCAGCTCGTTCGCGAGGATCACGACACGCTCAACGCCGAGCACCAGGCCTTGGAAGCACAGCATGACACCGGCCAAGTCATGCGACGGCATGTGCGCGCGCGCCGACGCGCTCTCCAAGGACCTCGCACGGGCGCACGAGCACGCTCACAAGCTCGATGGCTATCTGGTGTGGTGCAGCGAGCGCCTCGGTGAGAGTGACTCTTTCAACGGAGCGCTCGAGAACCTGAACACGCGGTGCAGCATGAGATGTGCTGGCTCCACGCCGAGATGTCGTCGCTCGTTGCGAGTTCGCCCGAGGCTTACGCGAACGACAGCGAGGCCACCGACTTCAAGGACCACGGCGTGTGCGTCGAGTTCGATGTCTTCAACCGCGACGGGGTCGAGGGCGCGCCCGTGCCCGCGACCGCGCCCACGAAGGCAGAGCCGGGCATCGAGTCCGAGTGCATCGCGCCCGCACAGGCAGAGCCGGGCAGCGAGTCCGAAGCGTCGCGCCCGCGCCCGCGCCCGCGCCCGCGCCGGCAGAGCCGCGCACCGAGCCCAAGTGAGCCAACGTGCCGCCGAACTCGCCCAAGCTCTCGTCGGTCGACAGTCAGGCCACCGAGTACAAGACCTCCTACGCGAACTCACGTGCTCGCCACCTGCAACGCCTCGAGTTTACGCACGCGTTCGAGTCTGTGCAGGCCGAGGTCGCTTAGCCAAAGCGCGCCAAGGTTCCGGCCACCGGCGCATCCAGCCGCTGGCTGCGCAACACGGCGGTGCGCAACACCCGCAGCTCGGCCAACGGCAAGTAGCGCGCCGGCGCAGCGCACGGTATGCCGCGGCGAGCTCAGTCGCGAAGAGTGTCCGACTGGCCGCGCCCTCCACGGGGTGCACGCGCACTCGGCGCGGTCCGGTCAGTCAGGGGGCCTCAGCTTGCGCGATGCCAGTTGCGAGCCCCCCCGGAATCCGCCATTCTATTCTACTAGGCGTAAATCACCCAAGCCCTTCCGGTCGCCCGCATTCCGGGGTCGGACCCTCCGTCGGCCCGGCTCGGGCCCTCCGTCCGCCGCGCCCGCTCGACCCCGAATTCTACTCCAAATCGGCCGGTCAGGAGGGTGTCTCGGTCCTAGGCTCGTCATAAGCCTCGCCCCGACCCCTCGAGCGCTCATTGGCTGGCTTTTAACCCTTGATTGTACGACCCGGGTCGTACTCTCAGCCTTACACTGGCCGGACCAGCCCGGACCGCGCCGTATATAGAATACAAAACTTTACAAGAGGTGAAGAGGAAATCAGGCGCGCAGCTTGAGTTGCGTGAGCGCGCCACCATGCGCGCGACGCGCGGCGAGGAGCCACGCGCCGTTCGCGAGCAGCAGCAACGCAATCACATCGGACGCGACATGGAAGCCAAAGCGGCTCGCGAGGACAGCGCCGCCGATCGGCCCGACGAACTGGCCGAGGGAGAAGCACGAGGTGAGGAGCGCCGACAGCTCCTCCGTCGCTTGCTCCTCGTCGCCGCCGTCCGCGACGACAACCTCCCTGCGCGCACGCGCGCGGCCGAGCGCGAGCGCGATCGGGAAGAAAGACACAGGAGAAAAAAAAGGGGGGGGGGGGGGGGGGGGGGGGGAGGGCAAGAGATGCATGGGACAAGTGAGGCAGACAATTTCGTCTCGTCAGGGCGCAGGCACGCGCACGCGGTGCCCGCGCCCTTGTACAGCGCACGCACAGCATGGCGGCGATGAGGGGCGCCATCGCTAGCGCCTCGCCCACGCCAAGGAGCGCGAGGCCGCCAAAAAGCAGCGGGCGCGTCGGCGTGCGCGAAATGGCGGAGAAGATGGCGGAGGGGCCGACGAGCAAGTGGCCGATCGCCTGCACGCTGATGCCTGCCGGGTGTGCGCGCGTGGGGCCAAAGGTAGCGAAGATGGCGTCGGGGGGGGGGGGGGGGGGAGGAGGGGGGGGGGGGAGTGGCGCGTGAGTGCTTCGCTGGATTTGCGCGCGCGCGCCGAGCGAAGGGAAGCAGGCGGTTGCAGGGAGGCAGGCGGTTGCAGGGAGGCAGGCGGTTGCAGGGAGGCAGGCGGTTGCAGGGAGGCAGGCGGTTGCAGGGAGGCAGGCGGTTGCAGGGAGGCAGGCGGTTGCAGGGAGGCAGGCGGTTGCAGGAAGGCAGGCGGTTGCAGGGAGGCAGGCGGTTGCAGGGAGGCAGGCGGTTGCAGGGAGGCAGGCGGTTGCAGGGAGGCAGGCGGTTGCAGGGAGGCAGGCGGTTGCAGGGAGGCAGGCGGTTGCAGGGAGGCAGGCGGTTGCAGGGAGGCAGGCGGTTGCAGGGAGGCAGGGCGTGTCTCGAAGCGGCGTCGCGAGCGGCGAAGATGGCACCGGCGAAGAGTGCACAGTCACGCCGCTTCCGCGCAACGAGCCGAGCCCATGCCCCTCCCCTGCCGCTTCCGCGCAACGAGCCGAGCCCATGCCCCTCCCCTGCCGCTTCTGCGCAACGAGCCGAGCCCATGCCCCTCCCCTGCCTCTTCCGCCGCCCCTCCCTTGCCGCCGCCTTCACTGCGGCGCAAAGCGCGCGCAGCACCTGCCAGCAGCGCCGCCGTATTTGAAAAGAGCGGCCTGCGCCCCGCCGCGGCGCTGATCGCGAAACCGACGGGCGGCGAGCACAGCATGTACGCGGCCGAAGGGAGCGCGAAGAGGAGACCTGCCGTCGCCACCGCGGCAGCAGCAGCCGCGGCAGCAGCAGCATGCGCGCACGCACACGAGGGTTAGGGTTAGGGTTAGGGTTAGGCGCGGTGGCGCCACAGCGGGGGCGCGCGCAGCGAGGACACGCGCGCGTGAGAGGCGCGCGGAGGTGGGCGGGGGAGGCGCGGCGCGCGGAGGTGCGGCAGCCGTTGGGCAGCCGTTGGCCTTGGGCCCGTAGAGGCGGGAAAACAGAAACCAAAAAGAAGAGGAAAAGAGACAGACGGGAGCATTTCTGTCCCCTTCGGTTGCGAAGGGGACAGAACGACACACGCCGCGCTGGAGCTGCGCGCCGCGCTGCAGCCCGCGGCGACAGCCCAGCGTCCCGAAGCGCGCGCGGCGCGGCGAGCGGCGCACAGCCGCGCCGAGCGCGCCGAGCGCTCACCGACGAGCGCAGGCGTGGGAGCGACCGCGTGCGCGTGCATCGCGAGCGTGGGCTCGAGGAAGGCGAAACTGCATGTGGCTGTTCGGCGGGTGAATGGCAAGCATGACGGCGGTCGAGGCGCGTGGGCGCGTGAGCAGTCCGCTCGCGACAAGCGAGACGCTGCATCAAAGCCCTAGCCAGACCCCCTCCTCATCCCCCCCCCCCCCCCCCCCCCCCCTTCCCAAACACCCTCCCCTTTCCCAAACACCCTCCCCTTTCCCAAACACCCTCCCCTTTCCCAAACACCCTCCCATTTCCCAAACACACGATGAGCGCTATGCGCTGCGCTCGGCCGGCGGGCGGGCAGCGAGCGAGCGGGTCGCGCCACGGCACGGCAGCCACGGCGAGCGCCGTCGGCGCGCGCTCGCTCGCTCGCTCGCTCGCTCGCGCGCGCGCGCACAGAGGAAGCCGACGGCCGCGATCGCGCCAACCGTGTTGCGCCGAACCATGCGCCACATTGGAAGGAAAGCGACGCGCAATGCCGACGGCAACGCAGATGACACGCGAGCGCGCCGTTGCCGCGCGACGGAGGCGCATGGCGCGGGCTCGGCGCGTGGGCGCGGCAGTGCGCGCGCGGGCCGATCGTCGGGCACCGTCGCGCGGCCGATGAGCGCCGCGGCGAGCATGCCCGCGCTCATGGCGACGAAGGGCAACTCGACGCCGCCGCGCGAGAAGAGGAGGCCGCCGACCGCAGGGCCGAGCATGAGGCCCAGGCCGGTGCTCACCTCGCACAACGCGAGGTTGTACGACATGCGCGCGCGGTCGATGCCGACGACGAGCACGTATGCGGCCGACTCGGCGAAGGCCATGCCGAGGCCTTGCACGGCACGCAGCAGCAAGCATGCGGCGGTGTACGTGCGGCGATCGGCGAGCGCGATGCGCTGCACGAGCGCGAGGCTGCCGGTCGAGAAGGCGAGGACGAGCAGGCCGCCGAGATACACGCTCCGACGGCCGCATCGTCGCATCTGGGAGGGACGAGGACGATGTGGCGTGGCAAGCGTGCGCCGGAAGGGCGCCGCGGCGGCGCGCGCCGGGCGCGTGCGCGACGGGCGAGGCGTACGGGTGGGCGCCTCTTTCGCTGCGCATTGGCGGCGCTGCCGACGCGCCGCGCGGCTGCGCGCGCGCGGCGGACCGGTGCGGTCGCAAACGGCGCGGCGATGAATCCGACAATCGCAAAGATGCCAAAGATCATGCCGACGGTCATCTCCGAGAGGCCGCGCGCCGCGGCCATCTGCGGGAAGAATGCGGCGGGCACCGACAGCGCACCGTGGCAAAACATGTTGGTCAGATTGATTGCCGCGAGGTTGGCCAGCCTGCGGGGGCGCACGACGAGGGCGCGGTGCACGATCACGCGCCCTGCGCCGAGTGGAGGCGAATGGCCGGCGGCGCTCACTTTGACATCCGATCGCGCTCGGGCAGTGACGCGCCGAGCTTGTCGTTCGTGCCGGTCTCACTCGCGGCCGGGCCGTGACGCCGAACGATCGTGTGGCGCACTTGACCCGCGCGCGGCCGAAGCGCGCGAGCGCAGCTCGCTGTCACGGCCAGCGCGAACACGACGCCGACCCACTGTCGTCTACACGCCATCATTTTTCGCGCGAAAGGTGCCCTCTTCCGATTCTATAACAACTTTATTAAAAAGGTTGATTTGAACTTCGCGCACGTTCGCACGATGCGGACAGCGACGCGGACGGTTTCGATTGCCGTGCTGCTCGCGCTCGCGGCCGCACACACGCACAGCGCGCCCGGCGTGCGGCTACGCCCAGCGCGGCGCGTGGCGCACACCAGGATGCTTGTCGAGTACGGCCCCGAGATTCACCCCGAGCAGCTGTACGCGTTTGGCGCCGTCACAGGGATGACAGCTGTGGGGTACCAGATCTGGGAGAAGGTCCTCGTGCCGCAGAAGCGGCTCGAGCTGAGCCGATCGAAGCGGGGCGGCGAGGTGAAGCAGCTGCTCGACGAGATTCAGGACGCGCCCTCTGAGCGCGCGCTCGAGCGCTGGTTCTTCTCCGACTGGCTCGAGGCGCGGAACGGGACGCAGGTCAAAAAGTCGGCCGTCCCATTCCTCCCGAAGAGCAAGTTCAACTCGGGCGACAACCCGGTGATCGGCGCGGTGGCGGCCATCATGGTAATTGGCATCCTCTCCTCGTCGCTCAAGCAGGCCGTGCACCTGCTGACGAGCTGACACCGCGTCGGATTGTCGAGTCACATCTCGCGAGAGGAAGTGAATGTGCGCGCAGACTGATTTCAGGGTCCATCGTGCGGTCGCTCCCGGCCTGCACATCAGACCGCGCCCTCGGCTACACGCGGCGTGTCGAGCAACCGCTCGCGCATCGCCGCATAGTGGCCCGTGCGCTGCTCGTCCGTGCGCTCGAGCTCGGCGAGCCACGCGGCGCCGCGCTCGCGGCACTCGGCGTCGCCGAGGAGGCTGCACACGCGCGCGCCGGTAAGCAACGGCCACTTGGCGCCCGGCTCGAGCTGCAGCAGCTCGTCCACCATGCTGAGCTCGCCAAGCAGCGCCGAGCGCACCGCCTCGCCGCGCGCGCCGTCCGCGCGCGCGTCCGCGTCGGCGGCGGCGTCGGCGGCGCGCGCGAGGAGCCAGCGGTGGTAAAACCACGCCGCCGAATCCTCCGGCGCCGTGTAAAAGGCGTTGCGCACCAGCTCGAGCTCGGAGCTCAGCTCGGCGAGATCGACAGGGCTGCGCGCGAGCGCGAGCTGGCGCGTCCGTTCGTGCCATGCGGAGTAGTTGGAAAAGTCGTGGAGGATCTGGTGGTCGAGGAAGGCGCGCATGTCGGCGGGCGAGAGACGCGCGCGCTCGGCGAGGAAGCGGCGGTGCTGCCAGCAGTGGAAGTTGCGCGCGTCGAGTGCGAGGAGCTTGTCGCACAGCCGGATCTCGCGGCCGACGTGCGCATCGAGCGGGCCCCATTCGATGGCCCAACGGCGGTGGTGCCAGCAGCAGTACGACTTTGGGTTGGCCATTAGCCCCGCCTGCGCGAGCTGGAGCTCCGCGAGTAGCGCCGCCTCGCGCGTGGGGCCCGGCTCGGCGTGATTTGCGACGCAAGCCTCCTTGCGCCAGTTCCACATCGTCGCGTGCTCCGGGTTGAGCGCGATGACCTGCGCGCTCAGGCCGAGCGACTCGGCGTCATGCCGGTGCGCACGTCGCGCCGCGAGCGCCTCGCGCGACAGCGCAGTGTACTGCGCTGCCTTGGCGCGCATCGCCGCCTGCTTCGCCTCCGAGATCGAGCCGCGCTTGACATTGTGCATGGCGTCCGATCTTGACGAATCTAGCTAGGGAGGTCCCTATCTAGACTTTCACTCTGCGGAACATCATGGGCGGGACAGACGGGCCGCGAGCGCAGCCGACGCGGCTGGCACGCCATACGCCGCCGCGCCAGACGGCCGACGGCCATGCGCCGCATGCCCCGCCATCGCGCCTCCGCCAGGCGTCATGCCGTGCGCGGCGGCGGCCGCCGCGGCTCGCGCGGCCGCCGCAGTGGACACCGGCGCCGCGCGCGCACCCGCTCTCGTCGGCACGAGCGGCTGCCGGCCGCCACGGGGCGTCTCTCCACCAAACGCCACTTCTTTCGTGGGCAATGGCTGCCACGCGCCCACGCCCGGCCGCGGGCGCGCGCCGCTCGCACGCGACGCGGCGCGCTCGGCCAAACGCGCCTCGGCCTCGTCTGCGCGCTCGGCGAGCTCGCGCGCCCGCGCCTGCAGCTCAGCCATGGCCGCGCGCGCGTCCGCAGCCGCCGCCGCCTCAGCGAGCGCGCGCGCATCGGCCGCGTCGGCCGCGGCAAGCGCGTCGCGCGCGCGCGCGTCGGCAATGTCCCTGCGACGTGGCGCGGCGGGTGGGCGGGTCGTGGGCCGGGCGTGGGCACGGACGCGCGGCGCGCTCGCCGCGTGCGGATGGGCGGCCGGCCGAGCGAGAGGGCGTGACGGCGTGCAGAGGAGCGTGCGCGCGCAGTCGCGCGACGCGGTACGCTCGTACGCGCGCGTGCGCACGCACCTTTCCTCGACCGCCTTGTTGTGGTCGAGCTGCAACCTGCCCAGCCTCCCGAGCGCGTCCACCAGACTGCCCTCCGCTTCCGCCGCCGCGCGCTCCGCCGCGTCAGCACGCGCAACCTGCTCGGCGGCGTGCGCGCCGGCCGCCTGAGCGTGCGCGTTGGCGCGCGCGCAGCCTGCCTCCGCCGCGTGCTGAGCGCCGCGCGCATCTGCCGCGTCCGCCTCCGCCGCCACGGCGCGCTGCTCGGCCGCCGCGCGTGCCGCCTCCGCCGCCGCGGCCGCGCCGCGCGCGGCAAGCGCGTCCGCCTCGGCCGCAGAGCGCGCGCTCGCCTCGGCGTCGCGCGCGCGCGCGGCTTCGTCCGCGGCGCGCGCTGCACTCGCGCGCTGCGCGTCGGCATCGCGAGCCCGCTCCGCAGTTCGCTCCGCCTCGGCCGCGCAGGCGTTCGTCGCCTCCTCCGCCGCCGCGTGCGCGCGCGCGAGTGCAGCGCGCGTCGCCTCGGCGTCGGCGCGCTCCGCGCGCGCCGAGCCGTCCGCCGCGGCCACCGCGGCCTCGGCGAGCTCGGCGCGCTCGAGCGCCGCTGCACGCCCCGCCTCGGCCTCGAGCAGGCGCGCGGCCACATCGTGAAGGCGCACGCCAATCTCCGCGCGCTCGGCGTCGGCCGCGCCCGCCGCGTCGACGGCGGCGCGCAGCTGCGCCGCGAGCGCGACGCGCTCGGCGACCGCCGCGCGCGCATCCGCGTCCAGCCGCGCAACAAGCGCCGCGCGCTCCGCGCCCGCCGCCAGCTCGCGCCCAGACGCGTCGTGCAGCCGCGCCTCGAGTTGAGCAACGGTAACGGACAGAGCACTCAATGCACTCGCTGCCTCGGCTTGCGCGGCCGCGGCGCCGCGCTCGACGCTCGCCGCGCGCGCCTCTGCAGCCTCGACACCGCGCATCGCGGCGTCAAGCTCTCGCTGTTGCGCTGCGCGCGCACACTCGGCGGCCGCGGCCGCCTCCGCACGCTCGCGCGCGTCCTCACGCGCCACGCTGGCCTCGTCCGCAGCCGCTGCCGCGTCGGCGCGCGCGGCGCTCGCGCGCGCCTCTGCCTCTGCCGCGCGCGCCTCCGCCCCTGCCGCGCGCGCCTCCGCCCTCTGCACCGCCTCCGCGGTCCGCGCGTGCGCGCGCGCCACCTCGTCGGCCGCGCGCGCCGTAGCGGCCGCCGCTTCCACCTCCGCCGCGTCCGCGCGCGCGCGCGCGCGCTCGACGGCCACGGCCGCCGTATCTGCGCTCGCGCGAGCGGCCTGCTGCGCGCTGGCGAGCTCAGAGCGCAGCGCGGCGAGCTCGGCCGCCGCGCCGTGCGCGCGCGCATTGCCTCGGCTGCCACTCGCAACGTCGCTGCAACCGTCACCATCGTCACCATCGTCACAACGACCGTCACCGCACGTCGGCCAGTCACCGCCGTCACCGTCACTGTCGTCGCGACCGTCGCCATCGCGGCCGACGGCGGCTGACCCATCGTGCGCGTCGGTCGGCATGTGCGTCGGCTCGGGCGATCGCGCGTCTCTCATCCGCTGCAGCGCATGGTCAGCTGTCGGCGCGACGCGCGGCCGCAGCAGCGAGATCGGCGGCGCGGCCGCGCCGCAGTGCTCGCGCGCGCCGCCGTCCGCCGGCGGCGGCGCGCTGACGAGCGGCGCGTTCGGCGCGCGCGCGGCCTCGGTGCGCGCGCACGGAGCACTGTTGCTTTCGGCGTAGCGTAGGTTCGACGCGGGCAGCGCGACGAGCGACAGTGCAGGAGGCACGCTCACGAGCGCGGGCGACGGGCTGAGCAGAATCGACGCCCTGCGCTGCCCCGGCGGCGGGAAGAGGGCCAACGAGCCCGACAGCGCGCCGCACGGCGCCACGCGCTGCTCGTCGTCGCGCACGCCGCGCGTGCCGGGGGCAGCGTCGCGGGCAGCGTCGCGGTCGGCATCTGACGCGTGCGCGCCTGCACCCCCGGCCACGCCGCGCTCCGCGTCGGCCGCGCCGTGCTCGGCCTCAAGGCCGAGCATCGCAAGGACCGCGCCGCGGTCGCGCGTCCACACAGCCCTTGACCGCCGGTCGGGCGCTTGCGCGCCGCCACCAGCCGGACCCGCGCCGCCGCCATCCGGACCCGCGCCAAGCCGCACGCGGCTGCCCGACGCGCGCTCCGGACTTGCGGAAGACGCGGCGGCGGCCCCTCGCGAGACCGCGCGCGAGCGCGTCGAGCACTCGGACCACACGCCGTTGGACTGGGCGTCGTTGACGACGGCTTGATCTGCACTTGCCGCCCGCACGAGCGGGCCAGTGTGCGTGACGTCCGAGCGAGCAGGCCTTTCAAACGAGTGGCGCCGCCTTTCAAACGAGTGACGCCGCGCGTATCGCCCGCCGCCTACGTGCGCGGCGCGTGGCGGCAGCTCGCCCACAATGCTCACGCCGAGAGGGTCGACCGTGCCGTCCACGCCGCCCCCTCCGCCGCCGTCGCCGCCACTGTCCGACTCGACGCCGCTCGACGTGCCATCGCCGGCGCGCGCGCGCGCGCCTTGCGCGTACGCACCGTTGACGCCGCCGTCGCCGTCGCCGGCGGCGGTGCGCGCGCTGAGCGGCGCGCACGCGTGAATGGACGGCGCGTACTCCGAGCCAACCGATTCGGCGTATAAGCTGGGCTCGGCTGAGAGTGAGCCGTCCCAGCGCGCCTCGTATGCATCGTCGTTACATCCCGCCGGGCACCCGCCGGCGCGCGCGCCAGCGGCGTAGCCTCGGCCGCCGTCCGAGCGGGGTGGTGGCGGCGGCCGATGCTGGTGTGGATTCCAGCCATTCGCATCACCACCACCGCCGGCCTCGCCCCAGCCGCGCCGCCACGCGCCACCGCCCGGAGGATCGGCGGGCTCGGATCGCGCGGAAAGCGGGGGACGTTGCTCGTGCGCACGCAGGTGCGAGGGCGGCTCTTTGGCCGTGACCTCCCACCCCCATCCGCCCGCGCCAGGCGCGCTCTGCCTGTCCCGCCGTATCTGCTCGCGTAGCTCGGACGCGGCGGCATGCGCCGCGCGCGCGCGCTCGCCGCCCGCGCCGTTGCGCGCGCCGCCGGCGCTGCCCGCGCGGCGCGCGGCGGGCGGCGCGGCCAGCGCGGCGGCGTCGTCGAGCGCGCGCTGCGCGTCGTCCAACGCGCGCGCCGCCGCCGCGCGCACGACATTCGACTTGTCCGCCTTGAGCGCGCCAAGCGCGGCAAGAAGCTTTGACGACTGCGGTGCGAGCGCGCGCGCGTGCGCGACGATCGCGAGCGCGACGACCTCGGCGGCGGCCTTGCGCGTGGCGAACTCGGCGGCGGTGCACGCGGCGAGGAGCGGCGCGGTGAGCGACGGCGCGTATGGCCGCGCCGCGTCGCCCGACGCCGTGAGGAAGGCGCCGGCCGCGGCGAGGAGCGCAGGCTGCGCGCGGAGAGCGCCGTGGTGGAGCAGGCGGAGAAGGGCGCCGTGCAGCCGCGCGGCGACGTCGTCGCCGAGCGGGCCGGCGGCGCGAAGTGCGGCGGAGAGGCACGCCGCCGCCGTCGCCTGCGTCGCCTCCACCTGCTCGCCGAGCGCACCGAGCAGCGGGTTGAAGAAGGGCGCGGCCGAGCCGAGCCGCGGCGCGACGGTCCGAACCAGGTCGCCAACCGCGCCGATGACGGCGTCACGCACGTCGCGGCCCGACTCCTTGTCGCGGATGCGCGCGATGAGCGAGCTGACCACGCGCGGAGCGTGCGCCGCGAACGCGCCCGCGTGCGCGTCGGCGAGGACGGTCAGGAGCCGCACGGCCTCGCGCTGCGCGAGCTGCGAGTGGTGTCGATTCGTCTTGGTGAGCACGTCGAGGAAGGTGGAGACGTCGTCGGGCTGCGCGTCACGCGCGAGCGCGCAGAGCTCCGCCCACGTCGACGGCTGCGTCGCCCGGTCCTCCAGCCGTGAGAGCGCGGCGAGCAGCCGATGCCGCAACTGGTCATGCCGGGCGGCCGCCATCGCCCAACCGCCCAACCGCTTTCAAAACCGGCCGTGAAACGGCGTCGGCGTTCAAACTCCAGTGATGGAGCACCCGCACGTGTGGTACTGGCCCTACCCAGCGCACGCGTCCTACATGGGCTACGGGCTGCGTTCTCCGGGCGCGGCGCACGAGCCCGAACCTTCGATGCGCGACATCATGGCCTTTTCTGAGGTCGTCCACGGCAAGGCCGACCGCTGGCACACGGAGGCCCGCGACCAGTACCAGTATGTGGCGAGCGCGAGCGCGACGCCGGTCGCGTACGGCGTGCCCAACGGTCACGGCGGCGCGCAGCCGGGCTACGCAGCGGGTACGCCGGAGAACACCACCTACGGCCCCGCCCATGGCTACGGCTATGGCGCGCACGACCCGTACGCGCAGTACCAGCCGCAGCCGCCGCCGCCCGACGTGGGCGCGCGCGACGCCGGCGGCGCGCGCATCGGCGGCGCGCGCGGCGGCGGCTCGCGCGCCGCGTCGCCCGGCGCCGATGCCGACACGCGTGCTGGCCCTGCACGAAGCCTCTCGCCCCGCTCCGTTGCGCGCACACCGGGTGCTGCCGACCGCGACGGCGGTGGCGGGGGAGGCGGCTCGCGCAGCGGCGGTGGCGCGCGCGACGACAGCGCGTCCACTGCGCAACCCGGCTCGGCGCGGCGCGCGACATCCACGTCGGCGCGCGCCGCCGCGGCGAGGCAGGCGCTGCCCGCATCCGTCCCAAACGCCGAACGGCCGCCATGGCGGCACTCAGGGTCAGCGACCAAGAAATGCGGGAAGAAAGACGATGCGTCAACCGCCGCCACAAGCTCGCGCACGGTGCGCTTGGGCCGACGCGCGACGCGCCCGCGCGCGCGCGCGTGTCATCGCATCCCGGTCGCGCCGGCCAATCCTCACGCGCCCACGCGCGCCTGCCGCCTCCGTGCGCGCGTCGGCCGCGCGCGCGCAGGCGCGCGCCTCGACCGAGGCGCGTCGTGCGCTCTCACGACCGCGCTCTGCGGAGCGCGACAGCGCGGCGCAGCGGCAGCAGCAGCAGCAGTCGGCGCCCGCCGTCAGCTTTGCACCGGACGGCGCGACGCGCTCGACGACCGCAGCCGGCACCTCGCGCGTTGGCGTCACGCACCACCTCGCCGGGCCGCACGGTGCACACGCCGCACTGCCACGCTACGACGCTGCCGCGTACGGGGCGGGGCCACCGGCGCCGCAGCACTACGCGCAGCACCCGCACGAGCACCCGGCGCCGGTCGGCGTTGACGCGGCAGCCATCCACGCGCGCGGCCAGTTTGAAGGCCAGTCCGCACCGCCGAGCGCCTCCTTCGCCCCGTTTGGCACGCCAAGCCAGCCCGTCGCGCTCGGCTACGGCACGTGGCCGCCGAGCACGCCCGCCGCGCCCGTCGGCGCGGTCGCGCTCCAGTTCCACGCCTTCCAGCCTGCGCGGATGGCGCAGCTCGACCCGCGCACGTATCGCGGGCTGCCCGCGAGTGCAATGTGGCCCATCCCTGCGGCGGGCGTCCGCAGCCGGCGGCTGGACAATCTGCCGCGCTAGCTCTGCAGCGCGGCGGTTGCTTCGCGGGCGTGGTGGAGGGCCAAGGGATTGTGCCCCGCGGATGCGGCTGCGCTGCCGAACGCTGAGTTTTTGGACGCCACGCGCGGACGCACGCGCGGCTGCACCTGCCGTTGCGCGACGGTCGTGCACACCTCAATGCCGGCGGTGAAGCAGCGGCAGCGCGGTTGCTTCGCGCCAAACTCGCCGCGACACTCGGCGGCCGGCACCTTCGACCCCGCCAGGACCCTGCATGAGTCAGAAGTCCGCGGCGTCGCAGTGTGAGCGATCTGCTTCGGCCAGTCGCGCCGTCAACGAATGAAGACCCGGCCTGAAGCTCAACATGGCGGCGGGCGGCTGCGCACCGCCCGTACTCGACGCAAAGGCGCGCGCCGTGCCTGAGCACGACACGACGGTCACCCAGGCGCGCGCAATGCCGGCGAGCAAGCAGCCAACGACGGCCGCTGCGCCCGCGACCGTTGCGTTGACGACGCTTGGGCTCGTGCGCAGAACGCATGCGGTCGAGCCGTTGAGGTTGTTGCAGCTCTCGGCCCAGCCGAGTGGCGCGGGCAGCCCGTTGGTGCAGATGCTCAACTCGCCGCTCGCGCATGCGAGGCAGATCGCGTCGAGGCAGCCCCAGCGCGTGTCGCCCGCCTGGTTGGAGCCGATCGCCAACAGCGCCCATGCGGTGATGGCCGCCCACAGCACGTCCGCGAGCTCGTACGCGGCGCAGCTCGCGACGGCCGCGATCAGCGCGATCAGCGCAATGGTAAAGTCGTCGGTCGGCATCCAGCCGGCATCGAGCAGGCACGCCTCGAGCTGCGCGCACCAGATGACCGTTAACAGCGCCGCGCTCACCGAGACGGCGAGCTGCGACGCGAGCTGCGTCCGCGCGGCGCGCTCATGCGCCGCGGCGAGCGCCTCGACGGTGTTGACGCGCACAAGCCACACGAGGTGGTAGAGCAGCGCGAGGTTGCACAGCGTGACGAGCAGCGCGACCCACAACAGCTGGTTGCAGACGAGCGTGAGCATCGCGGAGTTGCACAGCATTGACAGCGTCATGCCCGGGCGGAGCGGCGCGAAGAAAGGGTCGGTGATGCTTTCGGGAAGCATCTGCACCACTGCCCAAACGCCGATGATCACGTAGACTGCACGCGCGTGGTGGTCCCCACACAGAGTCGGACGCGCGCGCGCGGGTGTGACGCGGGGAACGTCGGCGTCGCCCTGGCGCGCGGCGCGGCGCGCACAGATGATCCACACGGAGCGGAGCGACGGGTGCGGCGCGAGGTATACGGGGTGCGTCGCCACGATTGCGTCCACGCTGACTGGCACGTGCACGGCTGCACCGACGATGGCGCTCGTCGCGATCGCGGCGGGGAAAGCCACGACGGCAAACGTGACGGCCCAAAAGGCCGCGCGCGTCTGCGATGCGGCAGGGGAGGGAGGTGCACGCGGATTGCGCTGAGACGAACGCCGCGAGCAGGCGCAATGTTTGGCGCGAGCAGCACGCGCGTTCCTCGGCGAGCATGCGCATCCCACGGCCGGAGACGCAGGCAAGCATCTGGCTCGACCGCGCCGAGGTGGACGGCGAGGAAATGGACGGAGTTCTCATCCCCACCCTTTTTCAATTCCAAAGGACCGCCATGCTGTCCGGGTGACACGCCGCACTGAAAAGGGTGGCGGCCTGCAGCGCCGCCAACTCGCGGCGGAGCGGGGCGCTCGGCGCGCGCGCGATGGACGACGAGACATGCCCGCTGTGCATGGAGGACCTTGACGTCACCGACCGCAACTTTCGCCCGTGCCCGTGCGGCTATCAGGTGGACGCTCGCGCCGCGCCGACCGCGCTGGAGGGCTCTCCGAACGCGCGCGTGCGCGCGCCTCGGCTCGACGCGCTTCGCCCACGGCGCGCGCGTGGCCGCGCGCGCACTCCCGCCGCGTCGCTCGGCAGGTCTGCCTGTGGTGCTACCACCACATCAAGGAGAACTTGTCGGGCCAGTGCCCGGCGTGCCGCCGCGCGTACGAGGACGCGCAGCTGACCGCCGACCCGGAGGAGATCGCAAAGCTGGCGGTTGAGAAGAAGATGCGGGACAAGCAGGAGAAGAAGCAGCAGCGCAAGGACGTCACCGCGCCGCCCAAGCCCGTCACCCTCACCCGCGAGCAGCTGCAGAACGTGCGCGTGATCCAGCGAACGCTCGTTTATGTCGTCGGCCTCTCGCCGCGCGTTGCGCGCGAGGATTACCTGCGCCGTCCCGAGTTCTTCGGGCAGTACGGGCGGATCATCAAGGTGGCGGTGAATACCGCGCAGACATACAGCGCCGCCTCGTCCTACGGCCAGTCCCTCTCGTGCTACGTGACGTTCACTCACGAGGACGAGGCGCTCAACGCGATCCTCGCGACCGACGGCGTCGTCCTCGACGGGCGCACGCTGCGCGCGCAGTTTGGCACGACGAAGTACTGCGCGCACTACATCCGGCACAACACGCCGTGCAACAACCCGGAGTGCATGTTCCTCCACGAGATCGGAGATATGGTCGACACGTATTCGAAGGAGGAAATGGCGGGAAACGGCAACCGCTTCCACAACGAGACGCACCCGGCAACGAGCCACAAGGCGATGGCGGTCCACGCGGCGAATGGCGGGCGGCCGCAGCTGCACGTCAAATACCTGCCGCAGGCGATGCAGGTACGCCCGCTCGCGCACGCCTGCCGCGCTTGCTGCTGCGCCCGCCCGCATCGCCAGCCGGACCGCACCGCCAGCCGGACCGCACCGCCTGCCGCGCTCGCTGCTGCGCTCGCCCGCGCCGCCAGCCGGACCGCACCGCCAGCCGGGCCGCACCGCCAGCCGGACCGCACCGCCAGCCGGACCGCACCGCCTGCCGCGCTCGCTGCTGCGCTCGCCCGCGCCGCCAGCCGGACCGCACCGCCAGCCGGGCCGCACCGCCAGCCGGGCCGCACCGCCAGCCGGGCCGCACCGCCAGCCGGGCCGCACCGCCAGCCGGGCCGCACCGCCAGCCGGGCCGCACCGCCAGCCGGGCCGCACCGCCAGCCCGGGTTCGGCGAGCGCGTGCGCACGGCACGCACCTCGCGCGCCTCGTCTGCGCGCTTACGCGCCGGCGCCCGCTTCATGCCGCTTACCCCCCCCCCCCCCCCCCATCCCCTCGTCACCGTCACCGTCACCGTCACCGTCACCATCACCGTCACACTGCCTCCGTTCGCCCAGACACTCCTCGACGCGTTCAACGTGCCCAACACCGCGCGCTCGCGCGCGCCGCAAGTCCTCGCGAGCGCAAACGCCGCGGCGCAAGCGAGTGCGGCGGGCGGAGCGGACTGGGGTTGCGGCTGCCTGCCCAGTTCGCCGACGTCCGGACCGCAGCAGGTGGCGTCCGGCGGATGCTCGTCGGGTTCGCACGGGGCGCAGCATGGCGCGCTCGTTGGCGAGCACAGCCAGGCCGCGTTGCACGCGCTCTGGGCGCAGCAGCAGCAGCAGCAGCAGCAGCAGCAGCAGGCGCCGCACGCTGCCGACTTTGCCTGCGGGGGAGCGTGCGCGCGCGGCAGTTGCGCCGTCGGCCCGTCAGCCGCGGCCGCGCTGCGCAGCGCGGGCGCGGGCAAGACGCAGCCGCCGCAGCACTCGCACTTGTCGACGGCTAACGGCAAGGCCGCCGCGGCCACCGCGTCGGCGCTCGCCGCCGTCGGCGGCGCGCGCGGCGCGGGCACGGACTTTGCCCACATGCAAGAGGCGGGCGGCGGGTCGAGCGACGGGCCGGGCGTCATCGGTGGCGGCAAGGCGGCGGGCAACGGCGGCGCGCTCGGAGCCGGCGCGCCGCTTGGGCCAATTGGAGCGCATGGCGTCATTGGCGTTCGATGCGGCAATGCGGGCATTATCGGTGCGCCCGGCCACGCGCAGCCGGCGCAGGCGCAGGCGCAGGCGCAGGGCGGTTCGCAGGCGAGCGGTTCGCACGCGCTGCTGTTTGAATTGCCGGCTGCCGCGCGCGTGCTCGGCGGTGGCGGCGTCGGCGGCATGTTCGGCGTGCAGAGCGACGGCGATGGCGGCGGCGCGCGCGCGCGCGGCAGGCCGCAGCTCGACGACGAGGCGCGCGCCGCGCTGGTCGCCTTGCTCGCCGCGCAGCCGGACGCGTTCCCGCCGCGCGCGAGCGCCGGTGCAATCCCCCCGCCGACGCTGCTCGCGCTCAGCTCGCTCTGCGCCGTGGGCCTGCTGCTCGGCGGCGCGCGCCGGCTGCGGGCGATCGCGGCGAGCGGTCCGGCGGACGGGCTCGGAAGCGCGATGCGTGCGCTGCTCGAGAGCGTCAGCTTTTGGAGCCTCGCACCGCAGGTGGGCTCGCGCGCGCGAAACACGTACCGCATCTTGCGCGCACCTGTGGCTATGCCTATGGTTGCGCGCACCTGTGGCTATGCCTATGGTTGCGCGCACCTGTGGCTATGCCTATGGTTGCGCGCACCTGTGGCTATGCCTATGGTTGCGCGCACCTGTGGCTATGCCTATGGTTGCGCGCACCTGTGGCTATGCCTATGGTTGCGCGCACCTGTGGCTATGCCTGTGGTTGCGCGCACCTGTGGCCATGCCTATGGTGCAGCGCTCGTCGGGCGGGGTGAGAGTGGCCGCGCCCGACGAGCGGCGGGCGGCGGTGCAGAACTCTCACCCCCCCCCCCCCCCCCCCCCCCCCCCGGACAAGCGCTGCACCCAGCACGCACCCGCATGCGCATCGCAGCGACCCCGTTGCGCGCGCTGCCGCCGCCGCCCGGCGCACGCGCGCCGTCCGCGCGCACGCGCTGACGCGCCGCGCCGCGCGCGCGTCCGGCGGCGGCGCATGCGGCGGTGCAGGACCTCGAGCGGGAATTGCGCGCGCGCTTCCACTGGCCAGACGAGGACGAGGAGGAAGAAGACGCCGCGGCCGCCGCGGCCGCGGCCGCGGCGCTGTGCGGCGGCGCGTCCCGCGCGGGCGGCGGCGCGGGCGGCGGCGCGGGCGGCGGCGCGGGCGGCGGCGCGGGCGGAGCGCGCGCGTTGCATTCGACAGCGGTACCGATCGCCTCCCGGTTGCACTGGGCGCTGGGCGGCCCACCGCCCGCACGGCTGCGCATGGCGGCGCTATGCGGTGAGAACGCGGGCACGCATGGCGGGCGCGGCGCGGACTGGCTTGTGGGCGGCGCGCTCGGCGACGGGCGTGCGAACGCGCACGGCGGGTACGCACGCGGGGACGGCGGCGGTGGTGCTGGTGCTGCTGCGCGCGCGGGCGACGAAGCGAACGGCGCGGAAGGCGACAGTGGGGGCGACGAGGTCGCATGGCACCGCAACTTCCGAGCTCTGTTGCCCAACGTGAACGTTTCGTTTCGCTCGCCCGCGCCCGACGCGCCCGACTCATCCGGCGCACCGGGCGGCGTGCCGGGCGGTGCGCGCGCGCGCGCCGGTGCGGGCGGGGGGCGAGGGGACAGTGCCGCCGCCATCGCGCGCGTGCCGGGCGGCGGTGGTGGCGGGCGCGGGCGCGCGAGCGACGGCGGCGAGGGCGGCGAGGCGGGCGCGCTGCCCTCACCGCCCGAGTCCGTCGCCGCGCTGTGGTCGCAAGGCGCGTCGTCGCCTCAACTGGCGGGTCCGTCAGGCGGCGGTGGGGTCGTTCTCATCGACTCGATCGACATGCGTGCCGGTGGCGGCGGCAGCAGCAATGGCGGCAGCAGCAATGGCGGCGGCAATGGCGGCGGCAATGGCGCGCGCGCGCCGGGCGGCGGCTGCGGCAGCGCCGGCGGTGGCGAGTCCGGCGCTGGCGCCGGACCGTCGGGCGCCAAGTTGAATGGCGGGGGCGGCGGACGCTGGTGATGTCGGCGCGGGCGCGAGCCAGCTTGCCAGCGGCGCGTCGCTCGACGCTCGTTCGGCTTAGAAACGAGCGGGCGTCCAACGGCGTGCGCGCTGAATTTTGCCGCGCAGCTCATCACTGCGGCCCGCATTGATTTCCACCTTCACCCTCTTTCAACCCCCCCCCCCCCCTCTATCCCCGCCCCCCTCCCTCCTTTAAGGCGGGCATCGTTGGCAGTGCCAGGCGCACACCACGGGCGTCCTCCTTCCACATCACCGCAAACACGCACACGCCGCGCACGGAGTAAGTCGAGCGCCGGGAATTCCCGCTGCGCCCCCCAGTCCCCCCCCCCCCCCCTTTCCCCTCCAGCGCACGTATGCAATCGCCGTAGGGCGCGCCGCGGCGGGCGTGTGCGGTGCGGCGGACGCGGGCGCCCGCATCGTCGGGGATGGCGTCAAGTCAAGTCTGTCCGGCAGTCCGGCTTGTCCTGCGGCAGCACTCAAGTGGGCTCGGCTGCTGCGGCCACCAGTCACGTTGACATGCCGAGCTGTCGACCGACCGAATTGCCGTCAGCAGACAAGAGTGTGCAACGCAAATGCAGCATCCTGGCTGAGGACGCGTCGCCCACGAACAACCGGCTCGACGCGAACGCGCGCGAAGCGTCGCGAGCTCCTGCTCCATCGTTCGAGAGAACTCCGGAGTGCCCTTCTCCGTCCTTCCGGACTGTGCAAATTAACAGCGTGGGATTTCGAGATGCGCTTCTTCGCTCTGATCGCGCTCCTCGTGGTCGGGTACGGAGCCGCGGAGCGCGCGAGGCACGGCCTAGGAAGGGGGGAACAGCGGGCTGTACCGCACACGCTCGCTAATTGCTGAGCACGGCTCGGCTGCCGTCGCCCGCAAGCTCGCGGCCCGCCAGGCCGCGGCACGCATGGCCGTGCGCGGTGAGCAGGCGTCGAATTTCGACTGGCGTCTGTGGACGACCGGGCGGCGCGGGGCCGGGCAGCAGAGGCTTCCGTGCGCCACTTACGCTGCTCCCCGCCCTCGCCCCGCGCGTCACCACCCGGACGCAGCTCCGCGTCGGCGTTCAGCGCCGTCACGCCGAGCCGGGCATGCGCGTCCCGCGTCAGCTCGCCGAGCATGGCGATTCAGGACTTTGGCGGCAAGAAGTACGGCGTCAACGTCTTCCTGCCCTCGGGCAACGTCAACCCGGCCTACCTGGCCGCCGAGGCTAAGGCCAAGGCCGCGGCGAAGAAGCAGAACTTCGCCAAGTTTGAGAAGATCAAGGCCAAGCAGATGGCCAAGAAGACGTACGACATCGCCGACTACATCAAGAAGCGGATCGGCCTCGTCAACCCCCCCGACTACTTCCCGGGGAAGGGCGGCAAGTGAATAGCCCCGCTCGCTAGGAGCAGATCAGCTCGATACGGGTTTTCGCGCGCAACCAGCTCGAGCTTCTGCCGGGCGAACCGACCCGACCTAGCGGCCAGCACTTGGAGACTGCGGCGCGCGATCTCCAAGCAGCGCTCTTCAGAAATCATTGCGTTTGTCGCCCGACCTAGCGGCAGCGTGAGGGGCCCACTCGAGCATCGGGCACTCGTTGCTCAACGGACATCGGAAGTGCATTTGCACAGAGGGCGGCGCGCCGTTCGCGCGTGCGCTTTGCCGTCTGCGGCGGCTTGGCGGCGTGAACACTCTCTTTGTTCGGACAGCGCAGTCGCGAATGCAGTCAGCAGTGCCCAACCGGCACCTTCAAACCTGCGGGAGCTGCCGCGTGCGCACTGAGCCCTGTTTGAAGATCGACGGCTCCTCGTCCTCGAGCTCGAGCGGCGGCCGATACTTGCTCAGCTCGTCGAGAGAGTACTTTTCCGCCGGCACAAAGTCGCTCGACTCGTGCATCCCACCCGCCATCGCCGCCATGCGCGCAAAGATGCTGGGCTCGGCGGCGGGCACGGGTGCTGGCTTGGGCTTTGCCGCCGCCGCATATGCCGCCGCGCCGTCCAGCGCTTGCGTTGCGCCCCTGCCAGCCGCACGGCCCGCGCCGCCCGCTGGCGAGCGTGTGCTTCGCTCGGGCGGCACGTAGCCGAGAGCGAGCGCAATCTCGTGAATCCACTGCTTAAAGAACGTCGCCACCCTGCTTGTACCCACTTCGAAGTAGCGCTCGTAACCGCCCTCAAACCAGGCCAGGCGCAGCTCATCGAGCGATGTGAAGCCGAGCAGCCACATCACGCCCGCGATCGCGGCTGCGAGCACATATGGCGCGCCTCGCATGTCCCAACCAGCGGGGCAGCCACCGTGCGCTTCACGGTACGAGAGATTGGGCGAGAGCCGGATGTAACGGCCGCTCGCACTCAGCCAGCACGTAGTGGTCGTGCCGGGCGGGTACTGCTCGACCAGGTGCTGCGCATGCCAGCGCAGCACCTCCATTTTGGGGAAGACCTCAACCGACGTGTCCGCGTTGATGGGCACGTCGATCGGGTCGACGCCGACCCCGGGTGGCAATATGGGGACGCGCGCGCACGCGAGGCCGCCGTGGCCGCGAGCCATCTTGCCGAGAGCAACGGGACCCGCAACGGTGCACACTGCCTTGGTCCAGCCCTGCGCCAGTTCAAAATCGATCGTGAGCTGCACGACCGAGAGCGCGAGCGCGAGCGCGAGCGCGCCGAGAGCGACGGTGTAGCTGAGCACGATCGTGTGCGGTGAGAGGCCGGGCTCGTCCGCGGCGGGCGCGGCGTCATGCGGCAGCTTCGGTACGGCGCCAAGCACGGTCCGCGCCGGCTTGCGCACGCCGCGCATCGTGCGCGCGAACGCCGACATGTTGCGCGTCGAGACGCGCGCCTGCAACGCCTCGTGCTTGTCCGCCAAGGCGGTGGCGGGCGTTGCGCTGGGCGCAAGCGGGCCCGGCTTGTATGGAGCGGCGGCCGTCGCCGCCTCCGCCGACTGCGGCGCTGCCTCAGGGAGCACCGGCCTCGCCGCTTCTTCGTCTGCTTGCGCCTTGGCGCCGGAGCAAACGGCGCCCATGGCCGCCGCAAACTGCGATCCACTTCTTTGCTCCGAAGCCTTTTAAGACCTTTGCCTAGTTGTAAACTAGATGTGAACGTTACGCAACAATGAGCTCGATCGATGCGAGCGCGCAGCGGCCGACGCGCGTGCCGCGGCCATCAACGTCGCATGGTCTGGGGGGTGACGCGCTCCGCTTTCGCGCTGGCGTCAGAACGAACAACGAGGGCGGGATCGACAATGCGTTTGCGCGCGCGCACACCGCCGAGGCCAGCCGCCGCAGGGGCTGGGGGGCCATGCGCTCCGGCGCGCGAGGTGCGGGCGCCGGTGTGGGCGGCGCGGCCGCGCTGCTCGAGTCCGCGCAGCGGGAGGCCAAGGTGGTGGCCTCTCTCAATTCGGAGCTGCTGCTCGCGCGCGCGTTTCGCCCGACCGCCAACGCTTTTCCCGGCGCGCCGCTCCTCCCCAGCGGCGCGAGCATCGCCGCCGCTGCCGAGGCCGCCGCGGCGGCCGCCGCGGCGTCAGCCGTCGGCCGCGCGCCGTTGGGCGGCGGCCGCCCACCGCACGCGCAGCCGGGGATGGCGGCAGTGGATAGGCGGCACGAGACGGAGAGCGATGCTGTCAGCGTGCGCGTACGCGACCTCCTCGCCGAATGGCAGACGCGCTACGACGCGGAAAGTGGCTCGTTCGCGTCGCTCGCTGCGTGCGTCGCGCGGCCAGCACGCGCCCGCGCCGCGCCGCGCGGGCGGCGAGTGGGATGTGCGGATCGCCACACACGCAGCCCTCATTGCCAAAGGCACAGCCGCCCCGCCCGCCCTCCGCCCCCTTCCCCCCCCCCCCCCACACACACACCGTTCCGCGCGCCTCGCCCTTGGCCCTTGGCGCGTCCCGCGCGCGCGCCGACACCGCCGCCCTCGGCCGCCCTCGCGCGCACATGCCCTTCCACGCCTGCGCACTGTCGTGCGGTGCGCTACCGTCGCTTCCCTCAGCTACAAGGAGTTCAAGATGCGACAGGCGTTTGTGATCACATCGGCGCTGGGCCTTCCCAACCGTTTCAGAACCGCAGTCTCAATCGATTGTTTTGACAAGGCCTCCAACGTGTTTGGCCGGTGCGCGCGCCTGTGCGCCGCGTTGCAGCGCACCGGACCGCCGCTTGGTCACGCGGCGCATCCGCGCCACTGCCGCGCGCGCGGCGCCGGCGTGCACGTGCGCATCACCACACACGTGCCCACGAGCGAGCACGCCGGCGCGCCAACGCCCGCGCACCGCGCGCCCCACCCACGACGCCATCCGCGCTTCTGCCCTCCATCTCCAACGCATCCGGCGCGGGCGGGCCCAAGCAGATATGCCGGCCTGCTCGAAGACCTGCGCTCCGAGTTACTGCGTTCGATCTTCGCGAACTGGTCCGAAGCGGCGGATGCGGAGCTCCGTGCGCAAGGCGCCACCGCCTACGCCACCCTCGTCCCATACTACGCACTCGCGCAACAGCTCGCTCGCGAGAAGGATGAGTTGCGCGCGCAGCTCGTCACACAGCGCAAACGCACGGCGGCGCGCAGGCAGTTACGGCTCGACGCGATGATCGACCGCGCGGTGGGCTCGCTGCGCGAGCAGCTCGAGGGCGCGCTGCGCGCCGAAGCCGGCGCGCCCGCCGCGGCGGACGGCGCGGGCGGCGCCGACGGCCGCGCGCCGACGGACGGACGCGCGCGCAGGCCGCCGCTCCCGCCGGCCGGCGCGGGCCCGCCTCCCGCGAGCGGCGGGCGGTTCGGCACGGTTGCCTTCCAGGCGAGCGCGGCGGGCGCGCTGAAGCGGTACGACGGCGCCGAGGAGCAGGTGCGCGGCGCGCTCGGTGCGCTCTCCGCAAGATTTGAGGACGTCGCGACCGCCGCGAAAGCGGCAATCCACGCGCTGCACACGCAGATCGCCGAGCGCGAGGCTGCGGACGCGGCCGTGCCCGCCGCCGCGCGCGCGGTGCTCGCGTTCGGCGAGGTGGACAGCCCGGAGCAGCCGCGCGTGCTGCGCGGCCTCGTCCGTTCGTACGGCGCGGCCGCGCTCGGCGGGCTCGAGTCGTCGGAGCGCGTGCAGATGGTCGCCGAGCTGTGCGCCGTCCTCCCGTCCACCGAGCTCTCTGCCGCGCTCTTTGAGGCGCTGCAGCCGTGCTCGGCGGTCGACCGAGTCAACTTCCTCGCCGCGTTCCTACGTTCGCTGCCCGACGCCGAGGTCGCCGCCGCGCGCGCGCGCTCCAGTGAGATGGGCAGGACGCGTGCGGGCGGCGCAGGCGGCGGCGACGGCAGCGACGGCGGCGGCGACGGCGGTGAGGCTGGTGCCGCGCGCGACGCGCCGGCGCCGGGCGCGAGCGCACGTGCGCCGCTCGGCGCTGGCCGCTTACGCGCCGCGCTCCGGCGCGCCGCACGCCGCCCGGACTTTGTCGGCCTCTTCACTGAGGGCAAGCTCGCGGGCGCGGCCGCGCGCACCGGTGTGGCGCCCGCCGTCGCGGGCGCCGCGGCGCCCGCGAGCGCCGCCGCGGCGGCGCCGCCCGACGGCGCGGACAGCGCCTCCGTTGGCGACGGCTTGGCGCTCGAGCAGCTCGCCGCCGCGCTGCTCGCGCAGAAGGACGAGAGCCGTTTGGCGGTAGTCCGGCTCCTCTTCAGTACCGGGCCAACGGTGGACGAGGTGGCCTTCTTGAGCGGCGTGCTGCATGGCGGCAGGCTCGCCGGGCAGTTGGCGGACGCAGGCGGCGAGGCTGCGTCAAGTGCGCCGGCTGCCGCGCAGTCCGCCGCCGGCACGCCGCTGTCCGAGCCGCTGATGGCTGGCGCGCTGGAGCGGCGAGGTTTCTCGCTCCGACAGCCATTTCCCGCCATGGCTGCCGAGGTCGGGCTGGACGGCGACACGGAGCTCGCTAGCGGCGGCGCGGGGATCAGGCCGCAAGAGCACGCGTTCGCGCTCTTCCAGCTCGCGGAGGCGCAAGCGGAGGTCTCGCGCCTGCGCGAGCTGCTGCTCGTCGGCGCACGAGACGGTGCCCAAGCGATCGCAGCCGCGCAGCTGCCAGACGAACGAGCGCGCGACAGCGCGGCCGCGCCAGCGAGCGACGCGACGAGCGCGCACCGACCGTCGCCGCGCACGACTGCGCCGCTCGCCACTGTCGGCACGCCACCGCCGCCCGGCGCGGGCGTGGGCGCACCGCGCGTCGCGGCCGGCTCGGCGTGCAGCGGCGGTGGCGTCGGCACCAGCGCGGGCGTGAGCGCGCGCGTGCGCCTCGGCGGCAGCGAGGCCAACATGTTGGCGCAGCTGACCGAGATGCTGCGCGAGTCCCCATCGGCGCTGCTTGAGGGCCCGAACGCCGCGCAGCTCATGCCCGGTGTGCGCGCCGCGCAATCTGCGCATCGCCTTGCGCTCTGCGCGCGCCCATGCGCGCGCCTGGCGCACTTTTCGCGCGCGCCCTCACGCTCGGCGCGCACGCCTGCACCCGCGCCGGTTGCCCGCGCGCGCGGCAGTTGCGTTCGTGCTCGAGCACATTGCAAATGTGTACACGCACCTGTGCGTCGCCGCGGACAAGCAGAAGCGCGCGGAGACGCAGACGACCGCGCACGCCGCTGCCGCGGCCTTGGGCGCGGCGGGCGCGCGCGCCACCGCGGCGGGCGCACGCGCCGCGTCTCCCGACGGCGCCGATTTGAGCGGCGCGCGCGGCGGCGTGTCCGAGAGCGTGAGGCCGGACTGGCTGCTCCGGCAGCTCTGGGGTTTTTACTTGATGACCTACGTGCGCAGCGCTGCCGCGCGCGCGCTTCGCGCGTTCCGCTCGCCGCCGCAGCGAGCGCGCGCGCGCGACGTTGGCGCGCGCGAACGGCGCCGACTTGCGCGCGGATTCGTCGCCGCCCGCGCGGCGCGACGCGCGCGGCGCGCGCAGGGTTTGAAAAGCATTGCGCGGCGGCAGGTGTGCGCGCTGATCGCGAATGTGAAGGCGCATGCGAGCCGCTCGGCGCGCGTGCGCGCATTCGCGGCGCTGCTCGGCTGCGCGCATGGCGGTGAACCTGCGCCCGCACCCGCGCCAGCGGCCAAGGTGCGCTTCTTTTTAGCGTGGCTGCCGGCGAGCGTTGGGCTCGACCGTCTTCGATTCGCGCTCGAAGGCGAGCCGTGCCTCGTGCCATTGCTCGACCTCACGCGCGCCGCGTCGTCGCTGCCTCTCTCGCCGGCAATCGCCGACGCCGTCCACGAGCATTTCGAGCCGATCATGACTGACCCGGCACGTGGCTTTACGTACCGGCTCGAGCTCGACGTGTTCCTCGCGTTCGCGTGCGACCTATGGGAGCGCGAGCACGCGGCCAACCGGCGCGCCCTCGCGCAGCACTGGCAGACGGCCGACGCGAACGGGGACGGCATCATCGCCGCCGACGAGTTCGTCGCGCTCGTGCGACGGATTGCGCCCGCCGTGGCCGAGAGCCATGCAATGAAGCTCTACCATGCGACGATTGACGAGTCGGCGCGGCTGCTCGGCACGGCGGAGGGCGACAACTTGCAGCTTGACGCGTTCCTCTCTGTCGCCGCGAGCTACGAGCTGCGTGCGGCGAGCCTCGACACGCAGCCCGGCGATGCCGACGCGGACGACGCGGAGACGCACGATAACGGATACTGACTCGCGAGCTCCGAGGCCGCGTCGGGCTTCGTGCAGGCCGAGAGCTCGGCGGTGGGGCGCCGCGTGATCCGAAGGGGAGGGAAGGAGGAGGAGAGCGTGGCTTGCCCAGCGACGCGTCCGCGCGGCTCTTCCCGCCCGGCTTCCGCGTGCTGTACGCCGAGGACGATCGCGTGCTCAGCTTCACGATGCGGCTGCGCGTCTTCCAGAAGCTCGGCGTGCCGACCGACTACGTGGAGAACGGGCAGGAGGCGGTCGCGATGGCGGCGGGGCGCGAGTACAGCGTCATCGTGCTCGACAACCAGATGCCCGTCATGTGCGGCGCGGACGCGGCGCGCGCACTCCGCGCGGGCGGCTTTGCCGGCACAATCATCGGCGTGACGGGCGACCCGAGCGGCTGCGTGGAGCGCGGCCACTTTGAGGCGTCAGGGCTGCCGATGTGTGTCGACAAGGACAGTGCGGGGCTCGCCAAGCTCTCGAAGGCGAGCATGATTGTGGTAGAAAACTCTTTTACACTTTCATAATACTACTAACGGCGCTTACGTCAGGACAGCGGGGTCAGCACTAGCTGCGTGGCTGCCCCGCCCCCCCCCCCCCCCCCCCCCCCCTTCCCCCCCCCCCCAAACCCCTTCCCGTGTTAATCATCCCAGAGTTGCGCGAGCGTTCGGTAAGGCCCCGCGTTGTTGAGCCAAAACGCGCCGCCGATGAAGCGCACCTGCGGCTCGAGCGCCGAAAGGGTCGCCATCTGCTCGGCGGGCAGCTCCCACGAGAGCACGGCGAGGTTGTCGCGGATGCGCGTAGGCTGCACCGACTTTGGGATCGCGCTCGTCCCGCGCTGCACCGCCCAGCGGACGAGCACCTGCGCCGGCGTGCGGCCAAGCTCGCGCGCGGCGCGCACGACGGCCGGGTGCGCGAGAAGCGACGCGCCATCGTGCTTGAGCATGCTCGCCGAGTCGGCGGAGCCGAGCGGCGAGTAGGCGGTCAAATGCACGCCGAGCTCGCGCGCGCGCGCGAGCAGCGCGTCCTGCCGATGCAGCGGGTGCAGCTCGACCTGGTTGACGGCCGGCCGGATGCGCGTGCGCGAGTCGAGGCACAGCTCGCTGAGCTTCTTGGCCGAGAAGTTGGAGACGCCGATCGAGCGCACCTTGCCCGACGTCACGAGCCCCTCCATCGCGTGCCACGTGTCCGCCGTGCTCGGCGTGAGCGTTGGGCCGGGGTTGCCTGTCACGGGCCAATGCACGAGGTACAGGTCGAGGTAGGCGAGCTGCAGGTCGTCCAGCGTCTTCTGCAGCGCCTTGGGCACCTGCTCGGGCGCGTGGTCGGAGTTCCAAAGCTTGCTTGTGACAAAGAGCTCCTCGCGCCTGACGATCCTGCGCTCCATCGCCTCGCGCAGCGCCTCGCCGATCTCCTCCTCGTTCTTGTACACGCTCGCGCAGTCGATGTGCCGGTAGCCTGCCTCGAGCGCGGACAGCACCGCCGCGCGCACGACGCCCTTCATCGGCGCCTTCCACGTGCCGAGGCCGACGGCGGGCATCGCGTGCCCGTCGTTGAGTTGGATAAGCGGCATACTGTCGCCATGGCACGTGCGCAGCTGCGACATCGCCCGACGGCCGCCCGCGACCTGGAGCGCAGCTACGCTCGCGAGAGCATGCAGCATCGAAACTTCAAATTCTGCGATGGCCAATTTCCGAATAATTTTCGTGGCAGTCGCGGGTATGAGGGTTGGTAAAGTGCCAGGCGTTGAGCGCGCGCCGCGCGGCCGGGCGCAGGCGTACCCAACCCGTGCGCGTCCATCGGCCCGCGCGCGCGCGCCAGGGGCGGATGGCTTGACGTGTACATGCTGTTCTCCAATGGATCGTGAGGACCTCACGCCGGATGCGCCGACTGCGTGTCCTCGTCCCACAGCTGTGAGAGGTCCTTGTACGGGCCATGCTCGTTGAGGAAGAGGTCGCCCGAGATGAAGCGCACCTGCGGCTCGATCGTGCCCAGCTTGTCCATCTGCTCCGGCGAGAGCTCCCACGAAAGCACGTCGACGTTGGCGCGGATGCGCTCCGGGCTGACGGACTTTGTGACCGCGCACGTGCCGCGCTGCACGGGCCAGCGGAGGAGGACCTGGCCGGGCGTACGGCCGAGCTCGTCCGCCGTCTTCTTCACGTCCGGGTGGTCGAGGAGCGCAGCGCCCGTGTGGTGAAAGATGTTGGTCGAGTCGCGCGAGCCGAGCGGAGCGTAGGCAGACATCTGCACGCCGAGCTCGCGCGCGCGCGCGAGCAGCGCGTCCTGCCGATGCATCGGGTGCAGCTCGACCTGGTTGACGGCCGGCCGGATGCGCGTGCGCGAGTCGAGGCACAGCTCGCTGAGCTTCTTGGCCGAGAAGTTGGAGACGCCGATCGAGCGCACCTTGCCCGACGTCACGAGCCCCTCCATCGCGTGCCACGTGTCCGCCGTGCTCGGCGTGAGCTCGGGCCCGCTCACGTCGGTCACGGGCCAGTGCACGTAGTAGCAGTCGAGGTATGTGAGCTGCAGGTCGTGGAGCGTCTTCTGCAGCGCCTTGGGCACCTGCTCGGGCGCGTGGTCGGAGTTCCAGAGCTTGCTCGCGATGTAGAGCTCCTCGCGCTTCACCATCCCGCGGTCGAGCGCCTCGCGTAGCGCTTCGCCGACCGCGTCCTCGTTCGCGTAGTTGGACGCACAGTCGATGTGCCGGTAGCCCGCCTCGAGCGCCGCGTGCACGGCCTTCTTGACGTCCTCCTTCTCGATCTTCCACGTGCCGAACGCGATGGCGGGCATGAGGTTACCGTCGTTGAGCTTGAAGAGCGGCATGCTGTCGCCATGGCACGTGCGCAGCTGCGACATCGCCCGGCGGCCGCCCGCGACCGGGAGCGCAGCGAAACACGCAATAGCGAGCAGCATCGAAAAAGTGGATAGTAGCGCTCCGCGGCCTCCTGCCGACGGATAGCAGGGGTGCATCGTTCGTCACGTTTTCCGGTTCCTTCTTTCAACACTGCCAAGGCGATGTGTGCGCGGCCGAGCGCAGGCGCATCCGGTGGATGCGCGTGACTCTGTCCGCTGCGCGATCGATGCTCAAAAACACTCCCCATGGATTCCTCTTTTGGAACCTTTCTCAGAACATTCCTCAGACCCCCGATGGTATGGTACCACATCACTCTTGCAATTGACGATCGTGCGGGTCCGGTGTGCGAAATGTGGATCCAGCGTCGGCGGTGCGCTGCGGTAGCCGAGCCGTGAGGACCTCACGCCGGATGCGCCGACTGCGTGTCCTCGTCCCACAGCTGTGAGAGGTCCTTGTACGGGCCATGCTCGTTGAGGAAGAGGTCGCCCGAGATGAAGCGCACCTGCGGCTCGATCGTGCCCAGCTTGTCCATCTGCTCCGGCGAGAGCTCCCACGAAAGCACGTCGACGTTGGCGCGGATGCGCTCCGGGCTGACAGACTTTCCGACCGCGCATGTGCCGCGCTGCACGGCCCAGCGGAGGAGGACCTGGCCGGGCGTGCGGCCGAGCTCGTCCGCCGTCTTCTTCACGTCCGGGTGGTCGAGGAGCGCAGCGCCCGTGTGGTGGAAGATGTTGGTCGAGTCGCGCGAGCCGAGCGGTGCGTAGGCAGCCATCAATACGCCGAGCTCGCGCGCGCGCTTGAGCAGCGCGTCCTGACGCAGCATCGGGTGCAGCTCGACCTGGTTGACGGCCGGCCGGATGCGCGTGCGCGAGTCGAGGCACAGCTCGCTGAGCTTCTTGACCGAGAAGTTGGAGACGCCGATCGAGCGCACCTTGCCCGACGTCACGAGCCCCTCCATCGCGTGCCACGTGTCCGCCGTGCTCGGCGTGAGCTCGGGCCCGCTCACGTCGGTCACGGGCCAGTGCACGTAGTAGCAGTCGAGGTATGTGAGCTGCAGGTCGTGGAGCGTCTTCTGCAGCGCCTTGGGCACCTGCTCGGGCGCGTGGTCGGAGTTCCAGAGCTTGCTCGCGATGTAGAGCTCCTCGCGCTTCACCATCCCGCGGTCGAGCGCCTCGCGCAGCGCTTCGCCGACCGCGTCCTCGTTCGCGTAGTTGGACGCACAGTCGATGTGCCGGTAGCCCGCCTCGAGCGCCGCGTGCACGGCCTTCTTGATGTCCTCCTTCTCGATCTTCCACGTGCCGAGCGCGATGGCGGGCATGAGGTTACCGTCGTTGAGCTTGAAGAACGGCACATTGTCGCCGTGGCACGTCTTATGCTCCGAGGTCATCATGCTGCGCAAGACGGTATTCTGAGCGCGTGTGCGTGGACGGACGGGCGGAAGTGAGTATGATACAGTATGGAGGACGATATAAAGGCCTGTAAACGGGAAATCCGTGGAGAGCCGGAAACTGCTACTCGTCCCACAGCTCGGCGGCCGACCGGTACGGGCCTGCACGGCCGACGAATGGAGCGCCCGTGAGAAGGCGCATCTGCGGCTCGAGCGCCGAAAGGGTCGCCATCTGCTCGGCGGGCAGCTCCCACGAGAGCACTGCGAGGTTGTCGCGGATGCGCGTAGGCTGCACCGACTTTGGGATCGCGCTCGTCCCGCGCTGCACCGCCCAGCGGACGAGCACCTGCGCCGGCGTGCGGCCAAGCTCGCGCGCGGCGCGCACGACGGCCGGGTGCGCGAGAAGCGACGCGCCATCGTGCTTGAGCATGCTCGCCGAGTCGGCGGAGCCGAGCGGCGAGTAGGCGGTCAAATGCACGCCGAGCTCGCGCGCGCGCGCGAGCAGCGCGTCCTGCCGATGCAGCGGGTGCAGCTCGACCTGGTTGACGGCCGGCCGGATGCGCGTGCGCGAGTCGAGGCACAGCTCGCTGAGCTTCTTGGCCGAGAAGTTGGAGACGCCGATCGAGCGCACCTTGCCCGACGTCACGAGCCCCTCCATCGCGTGCCACGTGTCCGCCGTGCTCGGCGTGAGCGTTGGGCCGGGGTTGCCTGTCACGGGCCAATGCACGAGGTACAGGTCGAGGTAGGCGAGCTGCAGGTCGTCCAGCGTCTTCTGCAGCGCCTTGGGCACCTGCTCGGGCGCGTGGTCGGAGTTCCAGAGCTTGCTTGTGACAAAGAGCTCCTCGCGCCTGACGATCCCGCGCTCCATCGCTTCGCGCAGCGCCACGCCAATTTCTCGCTGATTCTTGTACACGCTCGCGCAGTCGATGTGCCGGTAGCCCGCCTCGAGCGCGGACAGCACCGCCGCGCGCACGACGCCCTTCATCGGCGCCTTCCACGTGCCGAGGCCGACGGCGGGCATCGCGTGCCCGTCGTTGAGCTGCACAAATGCATCGCGGATGGTTTTTGGCGCATCTGCGTTCCCAAGCGTCGCGTGCAGCGCGAGCAGCAGGCGTGAGAACCTGCGTGCCGGTCCTTGCTGGGCGCGCATCTTCGCGCCTGCTGCTCGCGAGGCCGGAAAGGCGGGACAAGAACGCGTGCTGAGGCCTGCTTTGGCGCCCAGAGCTCTCAGCACACCTTCCCCAGCATCACACCGCTTCATGATGATCCAACGTTTGCGACCCCGGTCGCACCAGCCCTCCAACTAACCGTACGGGAGAAGTCCGAAGGCGCTGTGTCCCAAAAGGACCTCCCGCCATGCTCGCCCTCCGCCGCCTGGCGCTCACGCGCGCTCCGGCTGCGCGCCTGCCGGCCGTGGCGCGCGCGTACCACGAGAACGTGATCAACCATTACGAGAACCCGCGCAACGTGGGCAAGATGAACAAAGACGACCCCGACGTCGGCACGGGCATCGTCGGCGCGCCTGCGTGCGGCGACGTGATGAAGCTGCAGATTCGCGTGAACGACGACGGCACCGTGAAGGAGGCGGTGTTCAAGACGTTTGGCTGCGGCTCGGCAATTGCGAGCAGCTCGTTTGCCACCGAATGGGTGCGCGGCAAGACGCTGGAGGAGTGCTCGACGATCAAAAACACGGACATCTCCAGCCAGCTCAAGCTGCCGCCGGTCAAGATGCACTGCTCGATGCTCGCCGAGGACGCGATCAAGGCGGCGATCAAAGACCTGGCCGAAAAGCGGCGGTTGAAGGAGGGCGCGTCGCAGCAGCAGTGAGCGCCACACCGCCGCTCGCCTCGAATGCGTAATGTCAGCCGCATGCACATTCAGCCCCGCGTGGATTGGTTTCGCCGCATCCGTGCGCGCGGCTTCGGCGTTGGCAAGCGTTGTACTGCGCGTGTGACCGCTCATGTCGTTTCATGCATCGCCGGGCCGCCCGTCGCGAGAGTGGTCACGGAGGAGAAGGAGTCCATTCTGGTCCTGGCCGCCGTTTGGGCGGCTAACTGGGCACAAGTGACCCTTCTCCCCGAGCTACTCAGCTTTGCGGCCGTCGGTCGCCGGCCTGTGCACGCGCGGGTCGGCGTTCAGCGCAAGCTGGCACGCGGTTGCGAGCGCGAGGCCGATAGCGCACGCGGCGAAGAGGGTGCTACTACTCGCGACGGTCGAGCCCTGCGCAGGTCGCGCGGAGGCAGCCAAACTGCGCGTTAGAGGGCAACTTTACGCACGCGGCCCAGGTGTGGATGGCCGGCGAGCGGATCGCGAGAGACAGGTCCGCGGCCGCACGCGCGGGCGCTGCGCCGCGGGAGCGCAGCGCACCTTTGTGCCGGCGACGACAGCCAGGTTGAGGGAGATGCGGTAGAAGTTGAGGATGGTCGAGTGAATCTTGGGCGGAATCACCCTGGTGAGCGCAGGGCGGCGAACGAGAGCGCGCGCGTTGGGGCGCACAGCGACGAAGATTGAGGGATGAGGGAGGCCTGGGGGCACACGTGCCGCAGCGGAGCGCGATTGCCAAAGCGAGCTGCGCGTTGCTATGCGGCAGCCGTCCCAGCCATGCCTCACGCGCCGTGCGCCGCGCGCGCGCCCACGCCCCATGTCTTGGCCCGCGCAACCGCTGCTGGCACAGGCGCGCGCGCGTACCGGGAGCGCAGCGTCGCGCAGCCGGGCCCAAAGGCGCCGCAGCAGGCCTCAAAGACGCAAAAGCAGCAGAGGACCGCGCCAAAAGACTCGACAGACACGGGCGTCGCGAGCGCGGCCGTCGCGATGGCAAGCGTGAGCGCGACGGTCTGCCGCGCGTCGAGCCGTCTCGCCGCGAGCTCGAAGAGTGCGGAGCCGGACGCGATGCACAGCATGAAGCAGGCGAACACGATGCCGTGCGGGAAGGCGGCGCGCGCGTTCGCGGGCGCGAGCGGCTCGAGGACGGGCACCTGCGCGGCGCGGCGCGGGGCGGCGCGACGGCGAGGGCGCGTAGATCAGAGGCCAGCGGCGCGAGGCCGTGCGCGCTGCACGCGCCGCGCCGCGTGCGGCGCGCCGGTGCGCCGGCGCCGGCCGAGCGGCGCGAGCCCGCGGCGAAGGGCAGGCGCGCGGATGAGGTGCTCGCGCACCCAGTTGAAGACGAAGGTGTACATGGCGCCCTCGAAGAGCGACTGCACGACGCCGAGCATCCATAAGGACGGCTGCTTGCGCATCGTGCCGAGCGCCAGGTGGAGAGACGCCGACACCTCCGCCTGCCTGTCGCCGTGGTTCTCGTCCCACGGCAGGATTTGGACGAGCGCGAGAAAGGTCAGGCCGATCGCGCCGCGGAACGGGCCAATGCTGCCCATGCCCAGGTTGACCGTGAGCGCCTGAGCGATGAGGCCAGCCGCAATCGCAGTCACGCCATTCAGGGCGCCGTTCATACTAAAAGTGCGCTCGAGCCACCGCTCGGGGAAACCGCGCTTGCGGTGCTCCGTGACGAGCCAGGCCTCAAAAGCCGAGAAGAGCAGCGATGTCGAAATCCCGCCGAGCACGCGGCCGAGGAGCAGCAGCCGCATCGACGAGAAGTGCTCGAGTATGTTGATCACAATCTGCGCGCGCGCGCGCGCGCGCACCGCGTGAGCGCGGCCGCGCAGCGCGCTCCCTCATCCGCTCACGCGGAGGAGGCCGCGCTCACGGTCCAGCGCACGGTCCAGCTGGACCGTGCGGGCGCGCGCGCGCTCATCCGCGTGAGGGCGCCCTCATCCGCGCGCTCCCACCCAATTGGCACGCGCCCGCACCTCGAGCACGCAGTAGAGTATGCAGCCCGCCTTGCGGCCGCAGCGGTCGACAAACGGGCCGATCACGGTCGAGAAGACCGCGCCCGAGCCAAAGCCGGCCAGGAAGAGGTTGCCGATGTCGTCCTTGCTCAGGCTGTACGACGCGTACAAGGCATACATGTGCGTGCCCTGCAGCCAGTCGGCGAGCATGATGGTCGTGTACACGACCGCCCAACGGCGCTGGAAGACGGCGAACTCCGCCTCGGTGCCCCCGCGCGAGCCGTGCGTTGGCCGCGCTCCATCCGTTTCGGGCTGCGGCGAAGCGGGCTGCACGTATGACTGGACCAGCAGCAGCGACACGTAGATCGCGGCGAGCACGGCGAACAACACCAGCGACCACGCCGGGCAGCCGAGGTACACCTCCCACGCCCCGACCTGCGTCGCGTCGAACATCCCGCGCGGCCCTCTTTTCGATTATTATAAAGAGAACCGCACCCTTTTGCAGAACAGGGCTTTTGGGCTCTTCCCCATCTTTTGAACCTTTTTGCCTTTGCTGCTTGCGCAATGCGATGTCGCTCCCGGACTTTTGTGTTCCTACTCCTCGCTCGCCGACGCGTGTCCGGTTTCTCGGGCACGTCGGGCTCGTCGCTTTTTTCAGCGTTGGCGACCAGCGCGCGGGGCGGAGGCGAGGAGGAGCGAGCGAGGAGGAGCGGGGCGATGGAGGGCGAAGGGTACATGCAGGGCGGGTTTGACGGGCAGCAGCCTGCGTACCCGGCGGGCGGCGCCGGCGAGGTGCGCCCCGGTGACTGGTCGTGCCCGACGTGCGGCGCCAACGTCTTTGCGAGCAAGAACTCATGCTTCCGCTGCCAGACGCCCAAGCCGGGCATGGGCGGCGACGCACAGCAGGGCATGTTCCGCGGCGGCGGGGGCGGAGGCGGCGTTGGGGGCGGCGACGTGCGCCCGGGCGACTGGAACTGCCCCGGCTGCGGCGCCAACGTCTTTGCGAGCAAGAACTCATGCTTCCGCTGCCAGGCGCCCAAGCCAGGCGGCGGCGGTTACGGCGGCGGCGGCGGCTACGGCGGCGGCGGCTACGGCGGCGGCGGCGGCTATGGCGGCGGCGGCGGCTTTGGCGGGCCGGCGCCGCGCGGCGACGTGCGCCCGGGCGACTGGGTCTGCCCCGGCTGCCAGGCCAACGTCTTCTCGAGCAAGAACTCGTGCTTCCGCTGCCAGACGCCCAAGCCGGCTGGTGGCGGCGGCGGCGGCTACGGCGGCGGCGGCTACGGCGGCGGCGGCTTTGGCGGCCCGCCGCCCGGCGGCGGCTTTGGCGGCCGTGGCGGCGGCGGCGGCGGCGACGTGCGCCCGGGCGACTGGACGTGCCCCGGCTGCGGCGCCAACGTCTTTGCGAGCAAGAACTCGTGCTTCCGCTGCCAGTCGCCCAAACCGGACGACGGTGGCTACAAGAAGGACGATGGCTACGGCGGCCCGGCACCCGGCGGCTACTAAGCTGCGCGCCGACGGCGCGGCGCATCCCGCCGCCGCCGCCCCACACGGAGCGCGCGCAGGACCGCGCGCAATGGTCGCGCGCTGTGGCGGCGCGCGCGCGCCCCGGCCGCCGGGTGCCGTCCGGCAGCCGTGCGCCGCATTAGCGGGTGCGACACGCTGCGGCGCCGCAGCCGCACGCCGCGTGTGCGCTGACTTTCTGTCATTGGCATTGCATGGGCGCGCGCGCTTGCACAGGGCGCCGACGGTGCCGCGCAGCGGGCCGCGCGCTCCCCGCTTCTGACTCCGAGCCCACCAGTGAACGCGAAGATATAAAGCTGCGTCTTTTCGCGCGCGTCGACGCGCTCGAGCCACTCTTGCCGTCGGCCTTCGCCCGTGGCGGCTGCGTACTTTTTGAAGGGCCGAACCGGCGGGGCTGAGCCCGACTTCTATGCCATTTGGTTGTAATTGCTTAAGCGTCGCAACAACATTCACGATCACCGTCGGCGATGATGGAAGCGCCACATATGACGTTCCAATATGTTTCATGCGGGTACGGGGGGTGAAAATGGCCTTGGCGACTCGTGTGGTGGGGCGGCCAGGATGCGCCGCGGGCGCGCTGCTGGCCATCGCGCTGTTTGGCGTCTCGGTGGCGGAGCTACGCGTCATCGAGGGCCCTACCGAGCTCGTGGGTCTCTCGCTCGCGTCGCCGCGCTTCCACTTCTCGCCGCTCGACTTCCGCGTGCGCGCGCGGCTTGAGCTTGTCGAGTACGTGGACTTTGACTACGACGCGACGTCCGCGCGCACGTGCGTCGGGCGCTATCTCGGCAACCGCACGCTGCGTGGTGCAATTGTCGTGCACATCAACGTGCCGTGGCAGTTTTGCACGCCCGAGAGCCACGCGCGCGCGCTCGGCGAGCTCGGCGCGGTCGGCTGGGTTCAGGCCAACGAGGGCGACGTGCTATGGCAGCCCGTGCCCGGGTACAACGGGCAGGTATGGATGGGCGGTGACACGCGCGCGCTCGCGCGGCCCGTCGCCGTCGACATCACTTCGAGCGCGATGGTGCCCTTGCTCCGCGCGCTCCGCGCCGGCCGTGCGATCGTGGTCGACGTGACGCCGGACGTCAATGAGCATACGACGGCCTTCGACTCGTGGCACTTCACCTTTTGCCGCGTGGTGTGCGCGGTGCAAGCGTGGCTCGTCATCGAGCTATGCATTGGCAAGCTGCACGCTTTCGTTCAGTCGGAGGGCGGGCTGCGCGCGAGCAGCCTGCCGCAGGTGCTGATCGCGGTCGAGCTGCTCACAAACTCGCTCCGGTTCGCGTGGACGGCCATCGAGCCCTTCTACCGCGCGCGCGTCTTGCCGCTGCGTATCAACGTGATCCTCTTCACATCGCACACGCAAGCGCTCACCTCCGTCAGCGCCGTCGTCTTCCTCGCCTACTACGCGGACGGCGCCGCGACGTCCGGGCTCGCATCGTTTCGGATCACGCAGTCGCGTTACAGGTGGGCGGTTGCGGCATTTGCCGTCGCGGCGCTCCTCGGCCCGGCCGCGCTCGAAACGATCAGCTTTACCGTGCCACCGCTCTTCTTCAACGACTTCATGATCTACAAGATCTTCCTAATCACGTCGTGCTTCCCGGCTGTCGCGCTCTTGGTAAGCATCGTCGTAACGGTCCGCATTCGGCAGGTGCTGCGAAAGGCGCGAACACCGCCGATCGTGATGCAGCGCATCACGGGCTACATGGCGCGCTCGATCGGCTTCGAGCTCGTGACGATGGCCGTCGGCTCGTTCTACATGTGGGCGATCGTTGGGCCTTGGCGCCGGACCTGGTATCAAACTGCCATGTACGTGCTCTTCATAGCAAAGAGCTTCCAGCACGTCGACTGCTTCCAGGCGGCGGGCGTGCAGGAGGTGCGTGGACCGCTCAACCGCGTGCACGACGCGTACCTCATCACGTTCTGGCTGCCGTGCGTCTCCTGGCTCCGCCAATGGGCGTGCCCACCGCGGGTGATCGCGCCGCTCCCCGCCGTGGAGTCGATCAACGCGCGCGACGACGACGGTCGCCCACTTCCGCAGCACCTGCTGCTCGGCGTCAGCCTCACATTCCTGCGCGACCTATTTGAACTCCTGCGCCTCGAGGGCGACGAGCCGACGCTGCGCGTCAGCGAGCTGCTCCGAAGCGACCCGGCGTTTTCGGGCTGCTCCGTGTGCGAGCGGCACGTGCACAGCGTCGCGAGCGACGGCATGCCCGCAGTCGGCATGGCGACGCTCTTCGTCTCACACGCGCAGTCGTGCAGCTTCAACAAGCTCATCGACGCGCTGGAGTTGTTCCTCGAGCAGGGTTTTGAGCAGCACCAGCCCACCTTCTTGTGGCTCGACGGTGCGAGATGGGCCCCTGCCCGCCCGCCGTCGCGCGCCGCACGCCGCTCGTACCGCGTGCTCACGCGCGCCGGCACGCGCCGCCGTGCGCCCACCGCGCGCTCGCCGTCGCAACAGCCGTGTCGATCAGGCAGCAGAACGTGGAAGCGGACGTCCATCTGATTGGCGCGATCGAGCGCAAGGTGCGACGTGTCGTGATGGTGCTTGACCCGTGGGACGCACCCGTCTGCCTGACGCGCGTGTGGTGCCTTTTTGAGGTCGTGCACTGCGCGCTCCCGTTGGGCGCAGAGCTGATGCTCACGATGGCAAGGAGCGAGCGCCTCAAGTTCATCAAAGCGCTGCAGACCGATCGGAGGCAGGTCGAGCGGATCCTCACGGCCTTTGACGCGCGCAGGGCGGAGGCGACCGTCGCCGCGGACAAGGCGATGATCTTCAACTTGATCGAGAACTCGTTTGGCGCCGCCGCGTCGCCGGGCTCGGCCGGTGCGCTCGACGTCAGCTCGGCGCGCTCGCAGCTCGCCTTTAATGAGTTCAACGAACTGGTGCGAGCTGCGATTATCGCGGCGCTTGGCGCGATGAGCTGGCAGATCCATTACATTTCCGGCGTCGCCAGGGAGCATTCGCCCAACGTCGCTCGACGCAGCGACCGTCCGGTGGGAACGTCGCCGCGCAAGGTGTCCGTGAGCGCGCTCAGCGCGAGCGAACGCAGGCGATCGTCGCTGGAGTCGCTCGAGGACATTTCGCAGCGCTCCATCGCCGCCCCGGCAAGGTGGCTGAGCAGAGCGTCGTCCTCTGCGAGCGCGCTCAGCACGAGCAGCCGCAGGCGATCGTCGCTGGAGTCGCTCGAGGACGGACGGGAGCACTTCACCGTCGCCGCATCCGAACAACCGACGGCAACGTTGCCGCAAGAGGTCTCGTCCTCTGTGAGCGCGCCCAGCGCGAGCACCGGCAGGCGATCGCCAGTGGAGGCCTTGGATGAGGGCATCAGGTGAGGAAGGGCCAGTCGATGCGAAAATTCAATAGAGCTGACTCGTCGGGGAACCAAATTTTGGTTCCCAGACGAGTCAGCTCTAAAAATAAATAATGTGAAAATGTGCCGCGGAGGTGAGACGCGGGGGCGCATTCTGTGGAGACGTGCGCGGCGTTTTGTGTGCTCGCGCGGCGGCTGCGCGCGAGCTGGGTGTTGCCGCGTCGAGGCGCGCTACATGCCGAGCACAACGGCGGTGTTGATGTCCTCCTCCTCGGTGTGGGTGTTCTCGCGTCGCACGGGCGCGCGCGCGCGCCGCCGCTCGGACTCCGAGTCCGAGTCGTCGTCGTCGTCGTCCGTCGTCGAGTAGGCGCGCGACTGCCGGTCGTCGAGGTCATCGTCGTCGTCGTCGTCCGAACCCTCGTCGCCCGACAGCTGCGCGACGCGCACGCCGCGCTGCCCGGCGTTGTGCGTGAGCTCGCGCGGCCCAAAGCTCTCGTGAGGCTGGAACCGGTCGTCGTCGGCCGCGCGCCTGCGTGCGCGCCCGCCGCGGCCGGCGGAAAGGCCGCCCAACGAGGTCTGGTGCTCGAGCGCGCTCTCGCGCGGGCGCGCGTTGGCGCTGCCGTCCGCGCTCGTCACCTCGATGATCGGCGCGCGCGGCGGCGGCCGGTGCGTCGGATGCGCGTGCAGCGCATGCAACGCCGGGGCGTGCGCGCCGCTCATTTCGATCACGACCTGCGCCGAGTCCGTGGCGGCGCCGGTCGCGGCGGCGGGTGACGCGCGCATCGGGCCGCTCTGCTGCTTCCCGACGCCCGGCGCGTCGGTGCTGCACGGCGAGCTCGTGCGCGGCGTTGCGCCGGTCTGCTCAACATCGTCGACGAGCGGCAGCGGCGCGCCGCCGTGGCCGTGGCCGTGGCCGTGGCCGTGGCCGTGGCCGTGGCCGTGGCCGTGGCCATGAGCGCCGTGCAAGGTGCTCGTGCGCGACGACTGGCGGTCGACGGGCAGCTGGTTGGCGTCGTGGTCGTGGTAGAGCGAGTCGTTGTTGATCGCGTGGTCGACGTAGTACCACAGCCCGCGGTCAATCTTCGGGCTCTTCTCCAGCGAGACGATCAGCGCAGAGACGGCGGTGAGGAGGCACATGTACAGCATGAAGATGTAACCCTCGGTGTACTCCGGGAACGAGAGCTCGAGCAGGCACATGAGCGCGATGAAGATCTTGGCAGTGAAGTAACCGAGGCGCTTGGCGCGCATGCGCGGCGCGTTGAAGAAGGCGTCCCAGCCGGGGTGCAGCACCTGGAAGTAGCACGCGATGAGCAGCGAGAGACCAACGGAGTAGGAGAAGGCGCGCACGTAGGCGCGGTCGATCTTGGTCGACGCAGCGTACGGCTGGATGCTCTTGATGCTCTTGCCCGCGCAGATGAGTGCGATCGAGAGCGGATAATGCGAGAGGTTCCACGCGATGCCGCGCAGCGACGAGCGCCGGACTGCGTGGTGATGCCGCGCGAAGCGGTTCGAGCGGAAGTAGCACCAGAGCAGCGCGAAGAGGAGCAAGAAGGATGCGGCGAACGAGATGGCGGACTTGCCTTTCGAGAGCCAGCACGACCTGCCGCATTCAGCGAGGCTGCGCGACTCGATCGTCGACTCGGAGAGCACGAGCGACAGGACGCCCTCGCCAAGCATGAGCATCACCATCTCGCCCATGCGGCGCACCGTGTACTCGACGTGAATCGGCACGAGGTGCTTCTTGTGGTACCAGCCCTGCAAAAGGCGCGGCGCACGCCCGGGCGCGGAGAGCGGCGGGCGGACGGGGTGACATGAGCCGAAGCGACGTGAGCTACATCAACGCCGAGCGGCTGTGCGGTCGGCTGTGCGGTCGGCTGTGCGGTCGGCTGTGCGAGCGGCTATGCGGGCGCGCTCACCATGAGGACGGGCACGACGAAGAGGATCACCTGCACGAGCCACGTGACGAGGAGCACGATCATGAGTGCCTCGGTGGTGTTCATGAAGAAGCCGATGCACAGCGTGACGATCTCGACGACGATGCGCGCGAGCATGTCGCCCGCCGCCCAGCGCGCCGAGCCCTCAATCTCTGTGTCGGTGGGCGGGAGGAGCACGATCTCCAGGCGACGGCCGGCCTGCACGACCCGCCCGACGACCACCCAGAAGAGGAAGGCATACATGTGGTACTGCTCGAAAGCGCTCTTGTCGTTGACGATATTGTGCGCCGCCGCCGCCGCCGACAGGCCCTCGACCACGTCGACTAGCTTGTGCGCGAGCGATTTTGCTGAGAAGCGGCAGCGGTACCTGCCGGGTGGGGCCGGGCGTGTCGGCGCGGACGGCCGGTAGCGGCGAAGAGCGGCGGCGTGAGCGGCGTGCAGCAGGTGGCACGCTACGTGCCGCGCGCGTAGGGCGCTGAGCAGCCAGACGCGCGATGCGCATGCGCGACGAGCGCGCGCACTGGAGCAGGTGGCTCCATGAGTGCAGCCACGTGATGCCCGTGGCCGCGAGCACGAGCGGACCGACCGGATAGCGGATGTTCTTCTTGAGAAAGTCGCCGGTGCGATACGCGGCGCCGACCATGATGAGATCGTAGCTGCGCGCGCCAAGGCGGGTGTGGCGCGTGGACGGCGGCGGACGCGCATCGCGTTGAGCGCCGCGTGCGCGTTGAGGCGCGCCGCACGCTCGGCCAGCCAGCAAGCGGCTCGCGCCTACGTCGCAGTAGCGGGCGCGCGCGCGCACAAGAGATCACCCCACGAGGCGTGCATGCCCGTCTGCACCTGTCCCCACTCGAGGAGCCGGTGCGCCGGCCTGTAGAAGCCACGCGAGGGCTTGGCGTGGTGGTGGCCGTGCCCGTTCACCTCGGCCGCGGCCACGCGCTTCTCCTGCGTCATCGGCGAGGGCGGCGGCTGCATGCTGCCGCGGCGCATAAAGGGCTTCGGCTCGCCGAGGCGCTCGGGCTGGTCCGAGTGGGGCGCGGTCATGCGGATGGGAATTGTTTCCCTTCTGTCTGGGCCTTTTGCCTTTTGCCCTTTCATTTGCATGGCGGGAAGGCAATCTCCACGACTTCCTCTCGATTCCTCCATCAACAAGCACGAAGTGTACGTGCCCGGACACCACAATCGAACCATTCGGACTCACTCCCCCCCCCCCCCCCCCCCCCCCCCGCCCCCGCCCCTCGGGGCCTTGTGCGCACTCTCGAGCAGCTTGCTCAGAGTTGCAGCCGTGGACAGCGCCATGGCGTCGCGACCGTCACGAGCTGCGCAACCGCCCAGCGTCAACGCGTCCGCGTGTTCCCGGCGGGGGTGAGCAACATGTCGGCGTGCGCCTCAGCGCATCTCCCTAGGCCTCCGCCAAGTCGGCGTGCCGCGCGCCCGCGCGGCTCGTTGAGCGCATCGTGCACCGCGCTCAGCTCGCTCGCGCAGTAGTGGGGGGGGGGACGCGCTCCGCGGCGAGCACGGCGTCGAAAGCGCCGAGCCACTCTCGCGACGCGCGTCGCGCGCCCGCGACGCACGGCCTGTGCGCACGCCGCATCGACGCGCGCGGCGGCCCGCATCTGTCCGCGCCACGCGCGCGCCCCTCCACAGCCTCCGCTGCGATCAGCGCATTGCGATCGATCAGCGCCGCGTCGGCCTCATGTCACGCGCCCACCTGATGTGACCTCCTTCCTCCCTGCCGCTCGCCGACCGCCATCGTGCGCGACTCCCGGCCGGCCGTACACGCGCGACGCGCGGCGCGGCGGCCGCGGAGGCGCGGGCGCTCACGGATGGAGCACGCGCTGCTGTACGCTGACTGCGTGTCGGACGCCGCGATCAGCCACGTGCTCTTCGATCCGTTCGAGGAGCTCCTGTGGGTCGCAACGGCCGGCGCGACGGTGCACGCCTTCGCGCTGCCGGCGGTCGAGCCGCACTGCACGTTCCGGCCGCACCACGCGGGCATCGCGGCGCTCTTCCCGCACGCGGGCGGGCTAGTCATCGCGACGCCCGACGGCGTGCGTTACTACTCGAAGGGCGGCTTCCCGCGCTCCGCGTTCGCATCGGCCGAGACGCTCGGCGCGGCGGGCGGCGTTCGGTGCGGCACGTGGTGCGGTGCGCTCCTCGCGCTCGCCGGCGGCACGCTCTCGCTCTACGACCCAGCGACGTCGCAGATTGTCTCTCACGTGCTGGCGCCCGAGCGTCCGTGGGCCATCGCGCGCGCCTCCGACGCGCGCGGCCTGCTCGCGCTCGCGTCGGGCGCAGACGACGTCGTCAGCTTGTACGATGCGCGCACTCTTGGCCTCGTCGGCCGGCTCGAGCATGGCGCGGCGCGCCGGCCGCGCGCGGACGGCGCGGGCGGGTTGGTGTGCGACGTGGCGCTCGCGTCTGCTGGCCCCGACATCCTCGCCGCGTGCGAGCTCGAGCCGCAGCGCCATGGCGGCGCGCACGGTTTTCTATATGAGCCGCGCCCATCGGTTGCATTGTGGGATCTGCGCACGCTGCGCCGGCAGCCCGACGTACCTTTCGCGCCGGGCGCGCTGCGCGTGGACTTCCACCGCCAGGCCGCCGAGACCATCGCCGTCGCCTCCGCCGACGGCGACTTCCAACTGCTCGACGCGCGCGGCGGCCAGCCAGCGGCCGACACGCGGTCGCACTGCGGCTGCGCGCCCGGTGCGCGCGCAGCGGCGCGCGCGGTGCGCGGCACGGTCGCAGCTCGCCAGCCAGCCTGCACGCTTCGCGCCGTCGCTTCGCAGCGCATACCGCTCGCGCCTGACGCGCCACGTCTGCGCCCGTGCCGCCTCGCGACGCGCTCGCAGGTACGCTCACCGCGCTGACCATCGCGCCCGTCGGCTCGCTCGTCGCGTTCGGCGATGCGGCCGGGTGCGTGCGGCTTGCCGCGCCAGCAGGCAGGGCGCTCGACGACGCGCGTGCCACGGCCTTTGCGCGCGAGAGCGACGTCGCGCAGCCGATGCTCGACGGCATGGCAACCGCGGCCGTGCAGATTGCCCTCAAGCGGGCGGTGCGTGAGGAGAGGTCGCGTCGGGCGGGCGGCGGCTCGAGCGACGGTGGCGGCGAGGCGATGGCGCGCGCGCGCGTGCTCGAGACAGCGGCGCGCGGACTGTCGCGCGCTGGCGGCGAGGAGGGTCGCGAGCCTTTGTCCGAGGCGCGCGCGGCTGCCGAGGCGTCGGCTGCAGCCGGCGCGCGCGCGGCCGCCGCCGGTCAGGCGGCGGTGGCTGAGGAGCCAGCGGGCCGAGCGGAAGATAGCTGGCGCGCAGGCGACGGCGTTGAGGACGCGCCCGCTGCCGCCTCGCACGACGACGAAGCCGCCGACGGAAGCGAAGGCGGTGAGAACGACGCAGATGACGACGACGACGACGACTTTGACGCCGGCGCCAATGCCGAGGGCGGCGCGGACGCGAGCGTCGAGGTGCTGATCCCTGACTCGGTCGACGTTTCGACGCTCGTCGCCGCGATGGATGCGGCGGCATTCCACCTCGTCGACGCGACGCGCGTTATTCCGCCCGTCGTTGACGCGCTCTCGCGCGTCGACGCCGCGCTCGCCGAGCGCGACGCGCGCACTGGCGCCGCGCCGTCGCTCGCGTCGGACTGGGCGGTCACTGCCGGCGCGGCGGCCGAGTCGCTCGCGCCGCGCGCTGATGGCCTGCCGCACGACGACGTGACCGTTACGCAGCGGCAGCGTGATCTGAGTCGGCTCCTCGCGTGGCGCGTCAGCCATCGTGCGCTTTCCGTGCGTGAGGCGCTCCTACTTATGGGAGCGAGCGCCGAGCCGGCCGGCAGCGACGGCGGCGGTGGCGCAGGCGGTGGCGTAAGCGCAGGCAGCGGCGCTGCCGGCGGAGGCAACGCCGACGGCGGCGCGGACGGTGACGGCGGCGGCGCGTCGCGCGCGGGGGCCGCGGCGGCGCCGCCGACGAGCCGGCTGCAGCCGCCCGGCGCGGTGCTCATGCCCCGCGCAGACGGCGTCAAAGTGTGGCTCGTACGGCCGGGTTCGCTGCGCGGCGTGCCAAGGCGCAACCAGGCGCTTCACGTGGCCGTCGCGGGCGCGGGCGCACGCGCCGTCCACGCGCGGCTGGCGGGCAGCGGCGGCGACGTGGAGGTGTTTGGGCGCGGCAGTGGGCTCGGCGGCGCGCACGGCACGGGCGCGAGTGGGCGTGCGCGTGCCGGCCTGCGCGCGTGCAGCGGCGCGGGCGCACGCGTGATCCGTAACGGCTTCGGTGGCACGCGCAGCATGGCGGCACCCGGCAGCGGCGGCGGCGATGGCGGCAGTATCGGTGGAGCCGGAGCGTGCAGCGGCGCGCGCGGGCTCGCCGGCGGCGCCGGCGTCGGCCGCGCAGCCGACGCCGGCCGCGCCTCGCCGCAGCGCGGCGCGCCGCCTGCCGCGCCGGCGCCGCCCGCGTGGGCTGCCGTGTACGCGCGGCGCGCGCCGCCGCTTGGCCGTTTCGGCGTCGACGCGGCGGCGGTGCGCGCGCACAACCGGACGGACTTCCTCGCCGGACTCGACAATTGGCTGCCCGATTGCTACGGCAACGCGCTCGTGCAGGCGCTCTACCTGCTGCCGTGGGTGCGCCGTTGTTGCGTCTCGCGCCTGTCACCGTGCGCCCAGTTTGCCCTGTCAGACGAGCTCGGCCTCCTCTTCCACATGCTCGACGAGTCGGTTGGTACGCCGCGCGTTGCGCAGCGCGCGCGCGCACGGCGTCATGACATGCGTGCACCGCCGCGGCCGGCGCGCGCACGCGCGCGCAGGCGGCACGGCGACGCCCGCCAACCTACTGCGCGCTCTGCGCCAGTCGCGCGAAGCTGGCGCGCTCCGCCTCCTCGACGTAACCGACACGGACGGCGGGCTCGTGCGCGGGCGCGGCGCGCCCGGTGCCGGCGCGGGTGCTGGCGCGGGCGCCGACGCGGACACGATGGTGATCCTCACGGCCAAGTTGAAGAACTACCTGCTCGCGACGCTCGACCGCGAGCTCGCGCTCGGCGGAGGCGGAGGCGGTGGTGGTGGCGGCGGCGGCGGTGGCTACGGTGGCGTTGGAGGAGGAGGAGGAGGAGCTGCGGCTGCAGCAGCCGACGGCGCAGGTGCGGACGCTGGTGCGAGCGCGCCCGTGCCGTCGCCGCCCGCGCCGCCAGCCACAGCAGGCGGTGTAAGCGGCAGCGGCGGCGCGAGCGCGCCGTTGACGGCGACGGCTTTGACAGCGACGCCTACGACTACGACGGCGACGATTGTGCGCTTGCTGTTCGGCGTGCGATGGGTCGAGGTGTCGTCGTTCAGCGCGCCGCAGCCAGCGCCGGGCGCGGGCGTGGCGGGCGCGCGGCCGAGCGCGGGCGCGGGCGCGGGCGCGGGCGCGGACAGCATCGGCAATACGCCGGCACCGTCGCCGTCGGCGTGCGGCTCGCCGGCAGCGGCGGGCGGAGGCCGGCCTGCGGGTGCCGGAGGCACGGGCGGCGGTAACGCGCGCGTCTTCTCCGAGCGGCCGATCAGTTCATTCCACGTCGCGCTTGAGCTACCCGAGAGCGGCACGGCGACGCACCCGGACTTGCCGCCATTGCCCTCGCCGCTCCCGCCGCTTGTGTTGCCCGGACTCGCTGGCGTGCAGCCGCCGGCCGCGGGCGCAGGCGCGGGCGCGCGCGCGCGAGACGGCGCGCGAGACTCCGCCGCGGCTGCCGCCGCGGCTGCCGCCGGCGGCTCGGCCGCCGTGCCCACTTTTGAAACGGTGCTCGCACACTCGCTCAGTGTGAGCCGCCGGTCCGTGCGCATCTGGTCGCACACTCACGGCGGCTACCGGCGAGCGATGCAGCAGCAGACGGTCGTGCACGCGCCGCCCGCGCTCTGGATCGATGCGGCGGGCATCGCCGGCCTCTTTGAGCAGACGAACGGCGAGTGGGTCCGCGCGCCCGCCGTGCGAGCGCGCGACGCGCTGGACGGCTGCGCAGCGCCGCACGGCGGAGCCGGTGCCGACGGCGCGCCCGCCGCGAGCGAAGACGGCGGCGAGCATGTCGCGCGCCCTCGCCCGTGGATCCCTAGGCGCTTTGAGCTCGTCATACCGGCAGAGCCGCCCGCCGCGGACGCGGAGAGCGCGGGACGCTGCGTCGCGCCGCCGCCGCCGCGCGTGTACGCGCTCAGCAGCGACGACGAGGAGGAGGCGGAGGCGGAGGCGGAGGCGGAGGCGGAGGCGGTGCGGCAGGGCGATGGCAGCTGCGAGGGCGGTGGCGGCGGCGACCCACCGCCCGCGCCGGCCGGTCGCAGCACGCCGCGGCGGACACACGCGCAGCATGGCGGCCGTGTGTACGTGCTCCGCTCGGTGCTGTGTTTCACGCCGTCGAGCGCTCACGCCGAGCAGGCCGCTGGCTCGGGCCACGTCTCGCTCGTCACGCGTGTGCCCTCGTCGTACAGGCCACCGCCATCGGCGGCCGGCGCGCCTGTCCCTGCCGCCGAGCTCGACGCCGGCGGAGACGACACGGGTGAATGGCGCGCGTCCGCACGCCGTGCGAGCCGGCACGCGTCGCCTGCCGACTGGGCGCCGCTGCCCGGCTGGTTCTTGCTCAACGACATGGCGGTCGAGCGGCTCGGTGGCGGCTCGACTGAGGCGCGGCGCGCGCACTCGCACTGGAAGCGACCATGCTCGCTTCTGTTCGTTACCGAGGACGCATGCAACGAGCTCGAGCGCGCCGCCGCGGCGGCGGGCGTGGAGCTGCTGCGCGCCGAGTGCAACCCGATCACCGCGGCGGTGATGCTGCGTAACGACTCGCTCTCCGCGTCACACGCCGCGTCGCCGCACGCGCCGCCGCCGCCGCTCGACGGAGGTGCGCTCGCCGCCGCCGCCGCCGTCGGCGGCGGCAGCATCAGCGGCGTTGGCGCACCGCGCGCGTTCACGCCGCTCAGCCCGAGCGAGCTGCCGCTCCGGCGCGGCACGCTCGCCGCGATCGACTGCGAGTTCGTCGCGCTCGCGCACGAGGAGACGCGCACCGACCGGCGCGGGCGCGGGGTCGTCGTCAAACCCGCGCGCCAGACGCTGGCCCGCGTCTCGCTCGTGCGCGCGGATGGCCCGCTGCGCGGCGAGCCCTTCCTCGATTCGTACATCGTGCCCGCCGAGCCCGGTGCGCGCGGCGCGCGCGCGCGCGTGCGCGCCCGTCCTGCTCGTGATCGCGCGCCGCTCACCGCGCGGCGCGCGCGCGCGCGCGCCTGCGCCGCCCGACGGCGCCCGACACTGCGGCCCCCGCGCCGCGCGCGCAGTCGTGGACTACCTGACGCGCTTCTCGGGACTCGTGCCGGGTGACCTCGACCCGGCGGTCTCGCGCCACCACGTGACCAACATGAAGGACGCGTACCTCAAGCTGCGCTACCTCGTAGACGCCGGTGTGCGCTGCTTGATGCAAAAGGGGGCCACGTGACCAATTGGGCCGCGCTGTTACCCGCCGCCCAGGTGGGCGACGCGAGCGCGCGCGCGCGCGCACAACGTTGAGCAGAGCGCGGCCGTCGCGGCGTGGCGCGCGCGGCACGCGCGCAGGCTGCGTGCTCGTCGGGCACGGGCTGAGCAAGGACTTCCAGATGATCAACATTGTCGTGCCCAAGGCGCAGATTATTGATACGGTGCGATGCGCCCGCGCGCTGCATCCTCGTGCAGTGTGGCCGCGGGCGCTGCACGCCGGCCGTGCACACGGCCGCGCGCTCATGCACGCGGCGCGCGCGTTCGCGCGCGCGGCAGGTCGACCTATTCTACGTGCGCGGCGAGCGCAAGGTGTCGCTGCGCTTCCTCGCGTACGCGCTGCTGTCGGCCAGGATCCAGCGGACGGTGCATGACTCGGTAGAGGACGCGCGGACGGCGCTCGCGCTCTATCGGCATTACGAGGAGCTGCAGCGCACGGGCGCGCTGCAGCAGACGCTCACCAGGCTGTACCGCGAGGGGCACCGGCTCGGCTGGGCCGTGCCGAACGACGAGTGAGCGCTGATGAAAAGTTCTTAGTGAAAAAATCCAAGGGGTTAAAAATGTGGAGCTTTAAAAAGTTCTGCCTGTTGATCGATCCGCGCGAAGCAAAAGTTCTGCGCTCTCACAAGGGCTATCCGCGCTCTCAAGAGCCGATCCTGCCATCCGTCGCGCGGATCAGAGCGCGGCCCGATGGGAGAAGAACAGAGCGCGAAACTGGGTGGATTGGCGTCGCCGGGCGCGACGGCGGAGCTCACATGGACGTCCTGCTTTTGCGACGCCGCGCTCGAGCTGCGCTACCGCCACCATTGCGCCGCGGCCGGACGCGGCGGCTCGTGCGCCCTTGCGCTCGCGACGCTCGCGCTGCTCTCGTGCGAGCTCGCGCTGATCGGCGAAGCGTCCAACGCGCGCGGGGTGGCATGGACGCGCACGATTGGCCTTGCCACAATCGTGGCCTTGCACGTGTTTGAACGCGCGGCCGCGCGTGGTTGGCGCCTCGACGCGCACTCGCACCTGCAGGCGGCGCTCCTCGCGTGCGTGGCGTCATCGCGCGTGCCGGCGCTCGCCGAGGCGCGGCTGGCCGCGTGGGCGGCTGGCGAGCATGGCGCGTGTGTCGTGGAGGGCGCAGGTGGCAGTTTCGTTGCCGACGGCACGCTCAGTCTGCGTGCCGGCGTGCTCGTCGCCTTGGCGCTTGTGCTCGACCTCGACGTCGTGCCGTACGCCGGCATCATCGGCCTGGGCGCTTGCGCGCAGCACCTCCTCCGCTCAGACGCGCGTCCGGGTCTGCGCGCGCTGTCTGTTTCGCCGCTGAACGTCGCGCTTGGCCAGGCGCACATCCTGGCCCTCGCAATCCTCGCCGACGCGCACATGAACCGCGTCTCGCGCGAGAGCTTCTTCTACCGCATCAGCGCGCTCGAGCAGTCGCGCGTGCGCGCCGACGAGGTGCTCAAGGCGTCGACCGCGGAGGCGGCGCAGCTCGCGCGCTCGCGCCTGATCCGCGTGGTGATGCACGACTTGCGCTCGCCGCTCCTCGCCGTGAGCAACGTGGCGAGCATGCTCGCCGCGCTGCCGGCCGACGCGCCCGTCGGCGACGCGACGGTGCAGGAGGCGGTCGACGCGCTCGGCCACTGCAGCGCGCTCGCGCAGAACATCGTGTCGGACATGCTCGATTTTGAGCGCATCGACAGCGGCCGAATGGTGCTCGCGCCGAGCGACTTCCGCGTGCGCGAGCTGCTGCGCGGCGCCGAGGCGACCTTCTCGGCGGCCGCGCGCGAGCGCGGCGTGCGCCTCTCGGTCGAGATGCCGACGAGCGAGGCGGACGCACTGCTCCTTAACGCCGACATGCGCCGGCTGCAGCAGGTGCTCAACAACGGCGTCTCGAACGCGCTCAAGTTCACCGACGCGGGCGGCCACGTCGCCGTGCGCGCGCGCGTGCGCCCGCACGAGCAGGACGGCTGGGTCCACGTGCACCTGACTGTGACGGACACGGGCATCGGCCTCGGCGCCGACGAGCTGCAGCTCCTCTGCCAGGGCGACGCGTTTGCACAGGTTGGGCGCGGGCAGCTGCAGGGCAACGGCGGCACGGGTCTCGGCCTGTGCATCTGCAGGCACCTGCTCGAGCTGCACAACGGCTCGACGCTCGCGCTCGCGAGCGACGGGCCGGGCAAGGGCACCACGTTTGAGATGATCGTCGCGTGCCCCGTGCGGCACGACGCCGGCGCTGACGCGCTGGCGGCGCCGGTGGTGCGTGGCTTGCCCAGCGACACGTCCGCGCGGCTCTTCCCGCCCGGCTTCCGCGTGCTGTACGCCGAGGACGATCGCGTGCTCAGCTTCACGATGCGGCTGCGCGTCTTCCAGAAGCTCGGCGTGCCGACCGACTACGTGGAGAACGGGCAGGAGGCGGTCGCGATGGCGGCAGGGCGCGAGTACAGCGTCATCGTGCTCGACAACCAGATGCCCGTCATGTGCGGCGCGGACGCGGCGCGCGCACTCCGCGCGGGCGGCTTTGCCGGCACAATCATCGGCGTGACGGGCGACCCGAGTGGCTGCGTGGAGCGCGGTCACTTTGAGGCGTCAGGGCTGACGATGTGCGTCGACAAGGACAGCGCGGGGCTCGCCAAGCTCGTCGAGGCGATCTCGGCGTTCGGCCTCGCGAGCGACTGCGCCGCGCCGTTCGAGGGCATACCGTGCACGCCGAGTGGTCAGCTGAGCGACTTGAGCATGAGCACCACGTCGCTGTCGAGCGCTGCGACGACGATGGCGGGGACAGGCGTTCTACGCTGACAACTGGGCATGTCACCGGGCGTCGCTGCGACGCGCGAGCTTGCGTGCAGGCCTTCACGCGTGTGCAATCCTACGTCACCTGTTCCCTGACTGTCTCGATGCGCTGCGCGGCCAAAGTTGCCCGCCGCGCACAGCTTCTCGGTCGCCGGGTTGCGCATGGAAAACGCTCCGTTCGAAGTCGGAACTCACTCGGTGCAGTCTGCGACCGCGATTCGAGGTCGATGCGAGCGCACCGCGTGGGCCTCGCGGCGTCGGGCGCCGCGTTGGTATATCTGGGCGCGCAGGCGAGCGCGTTCGGCGCGCGCGCAGAAGGTGCGCCACGTGCCGCATTCCGCTCTACGAGCGCCATCCGCTTTGGCGTCATCGCCGACGTGCAGTACGCCGACGCGGACGACGGGACCAACTTTGCGCGCACGGTGAAGCGCCACTACCGCGGCGCGCTCGTGCAGCTGACGCGCGCGGTGGCGTACTGGAACGATGAGCCTGAACCGCTCGCCTTCGTCGCCAACCTTGGCGACGTGATCGACGGCCTCTGCGCCAAGCTCGGCCAGTCGGAGCGCGCGCTCGACGACGTGCTGTCGCGCTTTCGCCGAGTCGTGACGGCGGAGGGCGGCGGAGTCGTGCACCTCAAGGGGAACCACGAGCTGTACAACTTTCCCGACGTCGAGGAGCTGGGCAAGCGGCTCGATGGGCTCGCCGGCTCGCCCGAGTACTGCTCGTTTGGCCTCTCGCCGGCGGGCGCGGTCGGTGCGGCGCGCTCGGGCTCGGTGCGCGTGATCGCGCTCGACCCGTACCAGGTGGCGATGATGAGCCCAAGCGAGCAGGTGCGCAGCGAGGCGCGACGGATGCTCGCGCAGCACAACCCTCACAACGTCGAGGGAGAGGGCAACTGGGCCGTTGGCCTCGCGAGCGACAAGCGGCATTTCGTGCCATACAACGGTGCGCTCGGAACGCCGCAGCTCCAATGGCTCGCGGCCGAGCTGCGCGATGCAGCGGCGCTCGGGCAACGCGTGGTCGTGCTCGCGCACACGCCGCTCCACCCGCACGCGTGTGGCGGCTCAACGATGCCGTGGGATTACGAAGACGCGCTGCGCGTGCTGCGCGACGAGGGCGGCGGCGGCGTCGTCGTCGCCGTGTTCGCCGGACACGACCACACGGGCGGGTACGCGCAAGACGCGGGCGGCTTCCATCACGTCACCTTCCAGTCGCCGCTCAACCTGGGCGAGAGCGGCGACTGCTACGGCATCGTCGAGCTCGACTGTGAGCGTCGTTTCCTCGCTTTCCATGGCCCGCGGCTGCGCGACCTCCTGCCCGCGCGGCTCGCACAGGGCGGCGCGCTTGACAATTCGCCCTGCCGCCTGACGATTGACCCGCTCGTCTCGCGCGCGCAGCCGCTGCCGTCGGTCGCTGACAACGAGTCTCAAACAGTGAGGGTGTGAAGCTCAGCTTTGGCCCTCCGCCCGCAAAGATTCGTCTGTTTCGCCGTAGCAACTGGGATCATGGGCTGTTGGCCGGTGGTAGTTGATCAATGAGCACGCACCCGCGCACGGTCACCAGCCCGAGCTCGCGCGCGCGTGCGAGCACGGACGGCGAGTCGGCGCCGGGCTGGCAGAAGAGGTAGCGCACCCCAAGAGCGTGCATTTGCTCCACAACCGCGACGCCGAGCGCCGGCGAGATCACGAGGTTGACCGCGTCGACCGTGCCCGGCCCAGCGTCGGCGAGCGACGTGGCGCACGTGCCCGTTGCGTCGCGCGGGTTGACGAGGCGAACATCACGACCGGCGGCGCGGAGGCGCTCGACGATGCGCGATGCCGGCTTGCTCGGGTTGAGCACGTCGCCCACCACCGCCCACGTCCGCTGGCGCAGCACCGCGTCGCGCGCGCCGCCGGGGGAGAGCGCATCAGCTGAACAGATGCCGTGCCGCAGCTCACGCAGCAGCGAGGCGAGCAGCGCGCTGCCTAGCCCCATGACCGAGTCGAGTCCTCCGCGCACCGCACGCACGTGCGGCGCGACGAGCGGGTGCTCGATCATTAGCCCGCCCGCGCAGTCGAGCACGTCACCGTGCCCGTCCCCGCCTGCGACGATCGCGTCCACGTCGTGCGCGGGCAGCGGCGCGAGATCAACCTCGGCGACGGAGACGCCGAGGACGCGCGCGCCGGTGGCAAGATCGTGCAGGCAAATCGCCTGCACCGTCGTGCACGGCGCCTCCGCGTAAGACTCGATGAACGCGCGTGCCTCGGCGCGGTCGGCCGGCTTCTCGCGGATCGCGCCGCGGAAAGTGACGACCTGGTCGCCGGTGAGGAGCACGGAGGATGAGGCGGGCACGGAGAGCGGCGGATGATCTGCAGCGCGCAACCGCGCGACAAGCGCATCTGCCTTGGCGAGCGCGATGCGCTGTACGAGGTCCGCCGGCGCGTCGCGCAGCCGGTCGCCGATCGCGCGCTCGTCGAGCTGCGGCGCGAGGGCGTCGAACGTGGCGCCCGTCGCCTCGAGCAGCGCGCGGCGGCTCGCCGACTGCGAGCCGAGGATGAAGGGCGGCGGCGCGCTCAGACGCACCACGCACGCGCGTGCCGCCTCGACCGTAACGCTCGGCGGCGCCTTCCCGGCGGCCAACGCCATGATAGCGGCAAGCATTCCGGTCGGAGCACCGGAAATGTAGAACGCAGTCCATCCTGGAGTCCTGGTCCTGGGGCCTGGGGGCCGGGGCGGAAGCGACCGGCCGGGCCATCCCTCAGCGATGTTCCGCTCGCGTCTAGGCTTCACCACGACGGAGGCCGCATCTCACGCTTCGGCACGATGATAACGCGCGGCCAGCGCGGGAGGTCGCCGTGCATGCCGCAAGGTGCGCCGTGCACCCGCGTGGTTGTCGTTCTGCTCTGACCGCTCGCCGCGCAGCCGCTAGCGCGCTACCCAGCCGAGCGCCCGTGCGGCGCCAAAAAGGGATGGCATTCAGTCGTCACCAAAAGCAGAGAGCGTTGGCGTTGCGTGGTCATACGAGCCAGAAACTGCCGCGGGAGCGCCCGCCGGCCCTCCGTGCCGCCGAGCGCCCCCTCGAGCGAGCGCATGGAGAAGAAGTCGTGTGCAAGCTCGCCATGGAAGGCGCGCTGCGCGGTGGGCAAAGCAACAAGTTGCAAGGGCGGCGAGGAGCTGCGTGCGGCCGCGCGCCATCAGCGTGCCGATGCACGAAACGATCAGCCGCTTCGCGTGCGCCGCGGCGGCGGCCGCGCTGAGGACGAGGCTGTAGATGCCAGCGCTGCTCTCGCCAAAGCCCCCACGACCGCACCGGTGCACAGGCGCTACCGAGAGGTACATAGTCATATTCGCTGCGGCACCTGTAGCAACGTACGAAACTTACAATGCTCTGCGGTGCCTCATATGTGGCCAGCGAGGAGATATGTAATCAATACGTCATTTGTCCAGCCTCGGCCCCGTGCGCGCCCCTCCTGCTGACCCGCCTGTAAGCGTCGTTAGTATCAATACGTCATTGCGTAGAAAGGAGAAACCGAAAAAGGCGACGAATTTGCCGATGGGCCAGTCGCCGGCGCGGAGCGCCGACCTCTCGCTCTTGTGCTGCTTCCGCGACGCGTCGCTCGAGGCGCGTTATCGACAGCAACGTGAGTTCTCAACGAAAAGCCCGTGGCGCGTTGCCACCCGCCTCTTCCTCGTCGTGATCGTCGCAAAGACAGGCGTCGAGGCGCACATGTTCGGCGCGCAGTGGACGATCATCGAGGCGCTCGCATGCACGGTGGGCGCGATCACCTTCGCATCGTCATGCGCCTTTTCGAGCGGCGCATTTGACGATTGGCACCACGACGCCAGGTCCAACCTGCTCACCGCCTTCTTGGTGTGCCTCGCGGCGTACCAGCCAGTGCACGACGAGTACCGCATCGCGAAGCTCGTCGGCGGCGACCACGGCGCGCGCATCCTTGCGGGCAAGAGCGAGTTCGAGCTGAGCCACGCAACAAACGCGCTGCGCGCGTGTGCTGGCCTTGCGCTCTGCCTCGTTCAGGACCTCGACGTCGCGCGCCTGTTCGTTGTCCTCGGCGTCAACTTGGGCGCGCACGCCTTTTGGCACGCAATCCTACCGCTACCCGGTTGCCCGTCTTCGTTTAGGCGCGCGGCCGCACTGCAAGTGCAGGTCGTAGCGTTCATACTTCTCGCGGCGGCGCACATGAACCGCGTCTCGCGCGAGAGCTTCTTCTACCGCATCAGCGCGCTCGAGCAGTCGCGCGTGCGCGCCGACGAGGTGCTCAAGGCGTCGATCGCGGAGGCGGCGCAGCTCGCGCGCTCGCGCCTGATCCGCGTGGTGATGCACGACTTGCGCTCGCCGCTCCTCGCCGTGAGCAACGTGGCGAGCATGCTCGCCGCGCTGCCGGCCGACGCGCCCGTCGGCGACGCGACGGTGCAGGAGGCGGTCGACGCGCTCGGCCACTGCAGCGCGCTCGCGCAGAACATCGTGTCGGACGTGCTCGATTTTGAGCGCATCGACAGCGGCCGAATGGTGCTCGCGCCGAGCGACTTCCGCGTGCGCGAGCTGCTGCGCGGCGCCGAGGCGACCTTCTCGGCGGCCGCGCGCGAGCGCGGCGTGCGCCTCTCGGTCGAGATGCCGACGGGCGAGACGGACGCACTGCTCCTTAACGCCGACATGCGCCGGCTGCAGCAGGTGCTCAACAACGGCGTCTCGAACGCGCTCAAGTTCACCGACGCGGGCGGCCACGTCGCTGTGCGCGCGCGCGTGCGCCCGCACGAGCAGGACGGCTGGGGCTACGTGCACCTGACTGTGACGGACACGGGCATCGGCCTCGGCGCCGACGAGCTGCAGCTCCTCTGCCAGGGCGACGCGTTTGCACAGGTTGGGCGCGGGTAGCTGCAGGGCAACGGCGGCACGGGTCTCGGCCTGTGCATCTGCAGGCACCTGCTCGAGCTGCACAACGGCTCGACGCTCGCGCTCGCGAGCGACGGGCCGGGCAAGGGCACCACGTTTGAGATGATCGTCGCGTGCCCCGTGCGGCACGACGCCGGCGCTGACGCGCTGGCGGCGCCGGTGGTGCGTGGCTTGCCCAGCGACACGTCCGCGCGGCTCTTCCCGCCCGGCTTCCGCGTGCTGTACGCCGAGGACGATCGCGTGCTCAGCTTCACGATGCGGCTGCGCGTCTTCAAGAAGCTCGGCGTGCCGACCGACTACGTGGAGAACGGGCAGGAGGCGGTCGCGATGGCGGCGGGGCGCGAGTACAGCGTCATCGTGCTCGACAACCAGATGCCCGTCATGTGCGGCGCGGACGCGGCGCGCGCACTCCGCGCGGGCGGCTTTGCCGGCACGATCATCGGCGTGACGGGCGACCCGAGCGGCTGCGTGGAGCGCGGCCACTTTGAGGCGTCAGGGCTGACGATGTGCGTCGACAAGGACAGCGCGGGGCTCGCCAAGCTCGTCGAGGCGATCTCGGCGTTCGGCCTCGCGAGCGACTGCGCCGCGCCGTTCGAGGGCATACCGTGCACGCCGAGTGGTCAGCTGAGCGACCTGAGCACGAGCACAACGTCGCTTCTGATCGGTCAGCCGAGCGGCCAGCAGAGCTTTTTTTGACTTTTACACTTTTACACGGCGTAGGTCGCTCTGCTCGCGTGCGGGGCACCGGCGACAGATGAATGCCCCTTGCGGACGCGCTCGAGTCGCTTTTCGCGCTGCCGCTGCAGCTTCGCGTAGGATTGCGAGAGCACAATTTCCTCCGCCGGCAGCCGCGCATGACGGCGTGCGGCCGCTTTGGGCACCCGACGTCGAGGGCAGCACGAGCTTGGGCGGCAAGACGATCGCTCGAGGACTCGTGCCGGCCGCCGTCGCTGCCGCGCCGCGCGGCTGCGCCGGCACGTGCGGCGCGGACGGGCAGGACGCCGCCGGCAATGGCAGCAGCGGCGCTCAGCGCGCTCCCCCCGCCCACGTGCTGTCACCGCTACTCGTGCTCCGCCACGTGGCCAGGCCGGAGAAGCCCAAGCCGCCCAAACCGCCGTTCGCACTGCCGCACTGCCGCTCGTTGCCGACCGGCTGCTGGCAACTGGCTCGGTGGCCGCGGCAGCAGCGCCAGCGCTCACGCGGCCCGTTTTCGCCTCGGCGCGGGAGGGCGGCGCACGATGCCCCGCGAGCATCTGCAACTGCTCGGACTTTGGCGCGCTCACGCACTCAGCTGGAGCGTGCGACGGCCCGCCGCTCGCGCTCGGCTGTCCGCCCAGCGGTGCTGTGGCTGCCGTCGCGCCCGCTTGAACCAGCGTCGGTGCCGGACTCGGCGACGTCGGTGCCGGACTCGGCGACGTTGGTGCCGGACTCGGCAACGGCGGCGTGTTGCGTCCGGACGCGGGCGGCGTCGAGCCGGGCGTGCCAGCGATGGATGTGTCTTCGCGCGAGCGGCACGCGCTCGTCGCGGCAGCGTATCTCCCGCCCGCAATCAAAGGCTGCGCAACGGCCAGCCTTTGTTGCCGGACGCCATCGTTGACACCCGTCGCGCCACCGCCACCACCCGCGCCGGCCGGCCCGGCGCACGGCGAGGTGAGCGCGGCGGAAAAGCCGTTGCCCATCATGCGCCCCGCGCGCGATGATGCGCTTCCCGCCATGCGCGCGCCGGCGGCGTCCAAGGGCACGCGCGCGCGCACCGCCTTCTCCTTAGCGTCGCCCGCGCCATCCGCATCGCGGGGCGTGCCCGTTGGGGCGGTCGCTCGCGGCCGCTTGCGCGCAGTGCTCGATGTCGAGTGCGGCGTGCGCTCGCCGTGCGCACGCGCGTACCGCGCGGAGATGGAGATGCCGCTCACTTTGCCGCCAAAACTGGAGAAAGGCAAGTCGCCAACAAGCCCAATGCAGAGCAGAGAAGTTATGATGATTACGGGAGGCCCCCCGACCGCAAGAAAGTCAGGCGAGCGGCCCCTCTCGCCCGCCAATTCGTCACCGCCACCGCCACCACTGCCACCGCCACCGCCGCCGCCGCCGCCACCGCCACCGCCGCCGCCACCGCCGCCGCCGATGCCGCCGCCGTCGCCGCTGGCGCTCAAACCGGAACCGCCGCTCGTAGGTGGCAGTGCGGGCGGCGGCGAGCGGCCGATGAGCTGTAGCGTCGGGCGCGCGCGCGAGATGACGCTGAAGCCAAGCGCGGCGCTCAGCTGCTGCACGCTCCTGCCCTGCAGGAGGGCGACGAGCGCCGCACCATCGTCGCTGCCGTCGTTCGCGCTCCCGTCCTGGCCGAGCGCGTCCACCTCGGCGTTGACGATCACCGAACCTGAAGTGACGTGCGTCACGCGCACGCGCGTCACGCTCACGTTGAGCAGCGCGGCGAGGCTTGTGGGGAAGGCGAGCTGCGCGGTCTGTTGATGAGTGCGTCAATCGAACTGTCGAGCGCGAGCGTGACTATGAGCATCGACCCACGCGGCGATGGCCTGGGTGGCGGTTGGCTGGGCGGCGGACTGGACGGCGGGCTGGACGGTGGGCTGGGCAATGGGCTGGGCGGCGGGTGCGGCGGCGGTGAGCTGGGCGGCAGGTGCGGCGGCGGCGGGCTCGGCGGCGGCCCGGGCGGCGAGCTGGGCGGCACGCTCGGCGGCGGCGGCGGCGGCGGGAACGGTCCAAAGCGCGGAGGTGGCGGCGGACTCGGCGGCTGTTTGGGCGGCGATGGCGGCGGTGAGCTCGGCGACACGCTCGGCGGCGGTGGCGTCGGGGGCGGCGGGCTCGGTGGCGACGGCGGAGGCGGCAAGGGGGACGGAGGAGGCTGCGGCGAGGGAGGAGACCAAGGGGTAGCGATGGGAGCGTCCTCGACGAGTGGCCTACAAAGTTTTTCATAACGGCCAACGGTTTTTGGACTGTGATGGATCGACTGTGAATGGATCCGGAATCCCTGACGAGTCTCCACCCCAGCCTTGGCAACTCCGGGCGAGCGCAAGGCCGAAAAGGCGACGAACTGCCGACGACGCGGCCGTTCGCCCCCAGTGCCTCCGGTGAGAAGCGCTGCGACGAACCGCGGCGGCGGCGAGCGAGCGCGCTGCGCCCGCGCCGAGCGCTCCGTACTCACTTGCCGCCGGCGCCCGTGCCCGTGTAACGCAGGAGCACGCCCTGGCTGCCCAAGATGAAGCCCTTGTCCTTGAAGAACTTCACCTTGTAAAAGTTGGACGGGATGTTGTCCGCCTCAACGTCGCGCGTCCACGTCTTGCCCGCGTCCTCCGAGCCGAGAAGCAGACCGGCGCCGCCGATCGCGTACACCTGCGCCGCGCCCGGGCCCGCGCCGGCCAGGCGAGCGCGGCGAGCGCCCGGCGGGTTTGTGCGTGCGCGGTCAGAAATTGGGGCGCGCGCACATCGCGGCAGCAAGCCGGCGCACATCCCGCCGCAAAGCGACCCGCGCGAGACGCATGCGGCGCGCGCGCCGCGGCTCGTGCGCGCGCCCGCCGGCCGTTGCGCGCCGTCGCGCGCGTGCCTCGGTCGGGCTCTTAAAGCCCACATCAAGGATGCCAAAGCCAGCCGAGTTAATCTTGAGGTCGGAGAAGGTGAGCTGCACCTGCGAGAGGTCGGCCGCGCCGTCGAGCAACGCGAGCCCGCCCGCGTTGGTCGCCATCCACAGTCCGCCATCCTTGAGCTTGTCTGAGACGAAGCCCATGTTTGAAATGCGCTTGGACGTCGCGCGGTTGTGCGGGATCCAGAACTCAGAGCCGGGCTGCCAGGTGAGGAAGAAGTTGCCGCGTGACGAGATGGCGAGGTATTCACCCGCCGCGTTGCGCACCACGTTGGTGATCGCGCCCGCAAAGTAGGACGCGCCCTGCACGCCGGACGACGAGACGCGGTTGAGCGTCGCTTCGATCGTTTCCTGCACCTGCGCGGCCCAGTTGCGCCCCGAGCTTTCCGTATAGTAGATGGCGCCCTGCGACGTGCACATCTCCGCCTTGCCGTTGCCAAGCGCCGTGATTGACACCGGCTCGCCCGGGAGCTTTGGCGAGAGCGGGATGCGCTCCCAGCTCGTGCCGCCGTCCTTGGTGTGCAGCAGGATCGACGGCTTGCCGATCACCCAGCCCTCGCCGTCCTTAAAGGAGACCTTTGTAAAGCGGTAGTTGATCTCGTCCTCCGTGTCCAGGTTCGCAAACGCCTTTTGCTCCCAACGTTTGCCGCCGTCCTTGGTCTCCAAAAACGTGCCTACGGCACGCGAGCGCGGCGCGGCGAGAGCGCCGATCATGCCGGCGTCTCAGGCGCGCGCGCGGGAGGGGCGCGCGGAGCCCACAGGGACCAGCGCCAGCGGCGGCGCCTGGCGCGATGCCCAGCCGCGCAGGCGAGCGCGCGGCACGTGCCCTTGTTGCCGACGATCCAGCCGTGCTCGGGCTGGTTGGTGTCAAACTCGACATCAAAAAGAATCGAGTCGACGGGGATGTCGACCTGCGTCCACGCCGACTTCTTCGCGCTGCCACCAAAGAGGCCGGCGCTCGCCGGCGACGGCGACGCGAGCAGCGAGACGGCGAGCGCCGCGCTACCCGTCGCGAGGAGCTCGCGCCGGCCTGGTTCGGCGGCGATCGCGACGATGCGCGAGCTGCCCGTGGCCGAGCGGCCGAGGGCCGATGCTCTCCGACCCGCCGTCGCGGAGCCCGAGAAGGCGAGCGCATTAAGCGCGAGCGCGACGAGGGTGGCCATTATCGCGAGGCTAGCGAGCGCCCCATTTGAATTGGGGCGGTTGTCGCAGCCCAGAGCGGGGATGGGGCTCTTCTCTGGGCTGTTTGGCAAGCTGGGCGTTTCGAAGAAGAAGGTCAAGGTGCTCTGCGTTGGCCTGGACAACTCGGGCAAGTCGTCCATCATCAATCAGCTTAAGCCCAAGAAGACGGCGGCCACCGAGCTCGTGCCGACTGTCGGCTTCGCCGTCGAGGAGTTCGCAAAGAACAACCTCAACTTCACCGTCTTCGACATGAGCGGACAAGGGCGGTACCGCTCGCTGTGGGAGCACTACTACAAGGACGTCACCGGCATCATGTTCGTCGTCGATTCAACCGACAAGATCCGCATGTGCGTCGCAAAGGACGAACTTGACACGCTGCTTGCGCACGCGGACGTGCGCAACGTGCCGATCCTCTTCCTCGCAAACAAGATGGACCTGCCGCTTGCGATGACGCCGGTCGACTGCGTCGCGGTGATGGAGCTCGATCGGATCACCGATAAGCCATGGCACATCTCGTGCGCGCCGCGCCGCGCCGCCGCGCCCCGTGCGCGAGCGATGCGCGCTGATGCGCTTCGCGCCCCGGCTCTTGCGGCCGCAGGGCGACCAATGCGATGACCGGCGACGGGCTCGATGAAGCGCTCACGTGGCTCGCAGACCAAATGAGCCGAAGCATCCGATATTGAGCTAGTCGCGCCCCGGCTCTTGCGGCTACATAGGGCGCGACCCAGGGGCCCAACACACCGACCCCGTCCTTCAGAGGCGGCAGCAGTAGGACGACGCGTGCGTGAGGCACCTCACCCAGCGGTGCGGCTTGTAGCTCTTGTCGCGCTCGATGATGTGCAGGTGGCGGACGGCGAGCTGCGAGACGTTGTAGCACGGGATCTCAAACGCCATCGAAATTGGACCCATCTCCTTCTTGAGGTCGCAGCTCGCCGGCAGCGCCATCTTGGTCGAGAGGCTGAGCGCCTGCGAGCCGGGCCATTTTTTGATCGTCCACTCGACGAGCCGCGTCGCCTCCGTGTACGTTGCGGCCTGCGCACCGCGCACGGCGCTCGCGGGAAGCGAGACCGTCGCGGACGTGACCGACTTTGGCAGCGTGAACGAGACGCGCACGTTGACCGCGTGCAGCTTGTCCGGAAAATCCGCCTTGACCGTCAGCTGCAGCTCCTTTTTCAAGTCGGTGAGCACGTGCACGGTCGGCCAGAGGCGGAAGGGGAGCTGCCTCTCGGATCGCAGCGTGCCGATCCGAAAATTCATCACGACAAACTCGCCCGACGGCGGCGAGAGCGTGAGCACGCGCTCGCTCTCGAAGCGCTCGAGCGAGACGCACTCGTGGAAGTTGATGTCGTCGAGGTGCACGGCGCCGTAGAGCGCGGACGCGCCGCCGCCGGCCGAGGCGCGCGTGCCGGCGCCGCTGGCGATTGCAAGGTCCTCGTTGAGCGCGAGGTGCACGTGCGGTTGCCCCTTGAGAAACGACTTCATCTGGATGCACCCGTCGACAGAGAAGGAACGGACGCTCCCCTCGGCGGTGATGAGCGCAGAGATCCGATCGACGAGGTCGATGAAGATCTCGTTGCCCGCGCCGCGCGCGCCCCACCCGCCGAAGGGTGTGGGCTGCACGCCTGCGACCACCGACTTGTGCGCCGCCGCCGACGCCATCGTCTTCGGGTTGGGCTTGAACGACGGAAGGACGGACGCGACGGATGGCTGCTCGACCGGGATCGGCTTGTTGAAGAGGTACGCCTGCAAGTCGGTGGTGGCGGCATTCTGCGGGTAGCCGTAGTCAAGCGCCTCGTCGGCAATCTCGTACACCAGCGTAAAGTTCTTGCGCAGCGCCTCCTCATTGAGCACGCCGAGGTAGTCTTTGCAAACCTTGGTGAGCTGGGTGAGAAGCGAGATCACGAGCGACGGGCAAACGTTGTCGACGGTCGTGCAGAGGAAGTGCATGCCGTTGGACTTGACCGAGATGAAGGAGACACCGTCGACCGCGAAGACGGGCGGACAGTTCCCCGCGCCCTTCTCCACCAGCTCGTGGATGAAGATCTCGGACGTGTCCTTGGGCAGCTCGCCGCGGTAGTCTTTGTACACGATCGCGTGCCCGTTGGGCGCGAGGATGAAGAGCTGCGAGATGGGCGCGGTCATCGCAGGGCCACCGTCCTAACACAAGGGCTCGCGACACAAGCCGGGACGCTCGAGCTGGCACCTCCGCCACCGCCGAGAAAAGCGAGCGAGCACGCACGCGCCCGAGCCGACCGGCAAGCTGCGCTCCTGTCCGCGGATCAAAACACGATGGACGGTGCTGCCGACGCTGCGCTCTTATTACACGGAGTGCGGGAGGTGCGCGGCGATCCAGCACGGCATGAGCGCGCGCGCGCGTCGAACCTGTCGCATGCCGGGCATGGCCACGAATTGCATCGCGCACGCCACCCGCACGCCCTGCGCTTACGGCGCGCGCGCGCGCGCCGCTCGTCGCCTCGCGGCAGGAGCTCGCGCGACGCTTAGTGGACACGCCTGGCGCGCTCGCCGAGCCGCGGACGGAGGCGCATGTGCATGACTCGGAGCGCCTCCGCCTCGTCCGCCTTCGCCGCCTCGCGCGCGCGCTCGAGTCGGCGGCGTGCGACGCGCACGCGCGCGCCGCGCTCGGCGACGTGCTCGCGCGGTCGCTCGCCGATCTCGCCGCGCTGCCGCTGCCCTCATCCGCGAGCGCATCGTCCTCACTAGGCGCACCGATGGCTGAGCCCATCTCATCTATGAGCCAGCCGCCGCAATCGCTCGCCGCGCCCGCCGCGCGGCTGCTATGCGCGGGGTACGCGGACGCCATCTCCCCGGCTCTCTTCTCCCGTGCGCTGCGCTCGATCGCGCGCGGCCTCGCGGACGATGCGCGCGCGCACGAGGAGCGCGCTGAGGCACTCGCCGTGCTGCGCGCGCGCGCGGCGCGTGGTGAGGCGGCGCTTCGTGCCCTAGCCAAGCCGGACGCGCGCGATGGCGCGCACGATGGCGACTCGCTCGTCGCCGCGGCTGCGCTCGCCGCGGCCGACGCGCCATCACGTGCGCGCAGCTGCGAGCTGCTCGGCGCGCTCCGCGGAATCTCCGCGCATTCGAGTTTCCCGCGCGAGCTGTGTGCTCCGCGCGGCTGCGCCGACGTCAACGCGTTCGAGCTGAGCTGGCGCGGCACGCGCGCGCGCGGGCCGCGCGGCGGCGGCGCCATGGGCGCGCGAGAGGCGGGCGGCACGGGCGCCACGCGCCGACCTCTGCCCACACCACCAGGCGATCCGTCGCTCGCCGCACCAAGCCCGGTACTCAGTGGAGATTCACCCTGGGCGCTGCGACAGACAATGCACGCTGCCGCTGCCGCGGCCATCGTCAGCGCACCGGGGGCGTGCTGTTTTGGCGCCCATGGCGGCGATGCCGCGACTTGTCCGGAGGCGACGTGCCTCTGCTCCGTGCCGGCGCAGGCGCTGCTCGCGCGCAGTGGCGGCGGCGCTGGCGCGGGCTGGGCGGTGGTTGCGTGGGTACGCATCGAGGAGGACGACGAGGACGACGAGGACGAGGACGTCGAGACGACGGCGGTCGACCGACGCGCCGACGCGTGCGGCGCGGCTGGCGCCAACGACAGCGGCGGCGGCGACGACGGAGGTTGTTCTGTTGTTCTGTTCGCCATCGATGGGCCAAGCGGGCAGTCGCGCGCGTCAGCACCCTCCGCGTCCGTCTCGCCCGAGGCCGCCCAGCCGCTATCTTCGCCCACGCGAGGCGTGTCCTCGCTGCGCGTTGTTCTCACCCTCGCACGCGCCCCAGCTGAGTCTTGCGCGGCCGGCTCGCCGATGCCCGTCCGGCGACTCCACGCGCTGCGCGGGGCGCACACGCCGGACGAAGCGCGGCCCGCGCAGCGCGTGGAGTCGCCGCGTGGCGCGCACGTCGTCGTCGCAACGACTGTACGCATGAGCCTGAACGTGCCCGCACAGCATGGCGGACGCTCGCGCCGCGCCGTGCTGGCGTCAGCTGCCGCCGGCGCGGCGTCGAACGTGCAGGGTGCGCTCAGCGCGCTCAAGGGCCGGGCAGGCAGCTTCCTCTTTGGGCGGAAGGAAAGTGGTGTCGGCAGCTGCGCCGGCGCGCCCGCCGCCGACGCAGCGGCCGCCGACTCGGACGGCTGCGCCGAGGACGAGGACACGCACGACGAGGGCGTCGCCGCCGCCGACGGTTCGGCGGCACCGTCGGCGAGCGCGGCGACGGCGGCGTCGGGCGCGGCGGAGGCGTCGGCGGTCACGCGGGCCGCGTCCGAGAAGGCCACGTGCCTCACGGCCGAGGTGGTCATTCCACCCGCCAGCCACGCTGAGGGGAGCGACGGCAGCTCTTGGCCGCCGCGCGACGGTGCGCTGCGCCTGCACGCGCCGCCGGCTGCCGGCCCCGCGCCGGCCGACGGTCGTGCTGCGGCCGGCGCGCGCACCGCGCGCCGCGCGCCGCGCGCGGGCGAGTGGGTCACGGTCGCGCTCTGCTGGGCGCGCGTGCCTGCGCGCCTGGGCGGCAGTCGCGAGGAGCTGAGCCTTTTTGTGAACGGTGAGCGCGCGGGCGAGCCTTTGCGGGCTCGCGCGTCATTTGTTCGGAGCCTCTTGCCCAATGAGCGGCACGGCGCGGTGGCTGAACCGGGCGGCACGGACGGGCTCCCGAGCACGGGCGGGCGCGTGGGCGCGGTGCGCGTGCTGTGCGCCGCTGACGACACGTATCCGCGCGGCGGCGAGGCGGCCGACTCCGACAGCGCGCTTGGCAGCGGCGGAGGCGGCGGCGCGCGCGCGTCTTGCCGCCGTCGGCGCGTGCGCGCGCGCATCGCCGGCCTCGCGGTGCTGGATGGGGCGCTATCAGTGGCGGACGCTATGTCGCTCCACGCCTCCGGCCCGGCCGCACTTGCGCTCGCGCGGCCCGCTGGCCGGCCGTGCCTGTGGCTGCCCGAACACGCAGTGTCACTCGACGACGGTGACGGCGACGGTGACGGTGACGGTGACGGTGACGGCGACGCTGGCCGCGCGTGCGAGCCGGTCACGGCCGGCGACGGTCGCAGCGGCGCGGCCGGCGGCATGCACGGCGAGGCGCGGCCAGCAGTCACGCCGCGGCCCGCGCCGCTGGCCGCGTGGCCCCTCTTCGCGACGGGCGCCGGCTCGCTGCCCCTCGCGCTCGGGCCGTTGGTGCGCGTGCGCGTTGGTCCGGTCGGCCGCGCGGCGCGCGACGCGCTGCCTGGCCCACTCTGGGCTCTGCGTGCGCTCGCGCGAGTGGCGGCAGCCTGCACGCTGCACGCGCGACGGCCGCTTGGCGTCGACGTGCCGCCGGCCATGGACCAGAGCGCGAGCACGCGCGCGGGCGCGGGCGCGGGCGCGGAAAGGGAAGCGGGCGCGGAAGCGGGAGCGGGCGCGGAAGCGGGCGCAGACGCGGCTGCGATTCTCGACGCGCAACTCGCCGAGTGCGTGCACGCCCTCGCAGAGTCGTTGCGTGCTTCGCGCCTCGGCCGCTCCGAGCTGCTCGGCGCTGGCGGTGGCGCGCTCGTCGCCGCCGCGCTGCGCGAAGGCGCGCGCGCCGTCGAGACGGCCGCCATCGTGGCTGCGAGCTGCAGCCACGATGGCGATCCTCGCGCCGGCGTCGCAGCGTGCGGCGTGGGCGCGGGCAGCAGTGCGTCGCGCGCACCATTCCCACCGCTCGGCGCGCGCAGCGTGCGCGCGCTGTGGGCGCTGTTTGACCTCCTCCTCTTCCCGCCCGGCGAAGCGTCGGAGGCGCAGCCGCAGCACGGCGTACGCGCGCTCGCGCCTACGTGCGCACTTGCAGCGGACGGCCTCGCGGCAGCCATCGCCCGTTCGCTCCTCCTCGAGCCGAGCGCGTGGGCGGCGCGCGCGCTGGGTGACGACGACAGCACCTTCTGCCTGCACGCGCGCGAGCTCGCCGCGCGCCTCGCCTCCGCGCCGCACGGCTGCACCGCGCGCGCGCGCGCGCGCCACGGCCACGTGCGGCGCGCACTGCGTGACCTACGCGCGGTGCAGCACTCGCTCTCGGTGGTGGAGGGCGCGCTGGCCGCGAGCGCGCATGGAGGTGGTGGCGCAGTCGTGCGGCTGCGCGTCGAGCGCGCGGCGATGGCGATCGTGTCCGCCGCGGCGACGGGCGGCGCGCCGGCCGGGCCGATTGGCGGCGGCGATGGGAGCAGCGCGCTCGCAGGTGTGAGCGGCAACTCGGGCGCGGGGTTGAGCTCCGCTGAGCTTGACACGCTGCTAGCGCTCACGTGCGGCCTCTCGCCGCGCTCCGGAGCGGCTGTAACGGCTGTAACGGCTGCTGGCGCGCAGCAGCAGCCTGCGGCCGCAGCGAGCGCGCGCTGGGCGCGCGCGCTGCTTGCGCTTGCCCGCGACGCGCGCAGCGCCGATGCAACGTGTGCCCAACTGCGCGCACCGACGCCGGCGCGCGCGCTGTGCGGCGCCGCGCGCGCAGCGGCCGCTACGGGCAATGCGGCGGCGGCCGCTCCAATCGTGCAGCTGCTCTGCCATGTGTTCCGTGCGGCGAACGGCGCAGGCGTGGGCGCAGGCGACAGCACCCTCGCCGTCGCGCTGCGCACGGCGACGCGCGTCGTCCTGTGCGATGGTGCAGCGGCCGACGTGGCGCCCGCGCCGGTGGTGGGCCACGCGCTCGCAGCCGCAGTGTCGACGGGTGATCCGCGCAGCAAAGAGGCGCGGCGGGGCGCGAGGGCGTTTGCGCGCGCATGCGCGACCGTCTCTGCGCTCTCGCGCGCGGTCCGTTGCGTACCGGCGGTGCGCGTGCCCGCCGCAGAGTCGGCGGTCGTTGCGTGGGCGATGGGTGTTGCTCGCGCACCGGGCGCTGCTGAGAATATGATGGCGGCAGCAGACGCCATGGACGAGGACGATGGTGCCGAGGCGGAGGCGGAGGCAGAGGCGGAGGATGCGGCTGGGCTCGCGATGGAGGCCGCCGAGGCCGCGGCCGAAGCCGCATCGCCCGTGCAGGCGCACGCGCGCGCTGCGCCGGGCGCGTCCGATTTTCTCACCGCGCTGCTCACGGCGGCCGCCTCGGCAGCCGCCATGGATGGCGCGCGCGCGCACGAGTTGAGGCTACGAGCGCTGCGCGCGGCAGTTGCGATGATTGGCGTCGAGCGAGCGCCGAGCAGCTCCGCGCATCGCGCGCGCGCGCATGCGCCGTGGGTCCAGCCAGCCGGTGCGCTCGCGTGCGCAAACGCGCTCCGTCTGCAGGACGCGAGCGCTGCTGACGTGCTTCGAGCGAGTGGGCACGTGCTGGGCGATGCGAGCGTGGCTTTGGTCCCGCCGCTTGCCGAGCTCGACGCGCTGCTCGGCTTATGGGCGCGCGCCGCGCGCCCACACCGCGTCGCCCTCGGCGCCGCGCCTGATGCAAGCGCAACCAGCGGCAGACGCACAGCCGCGCCGAGCGCCGGCGGCGCGCACGAATGGCGCAGCACGAGCGGTGCGCTCGCGGACGCGCTCGCGTCGCTCGAGCTCGTCACGCCGCCCGCGGCCGCGCACGCGCTGCGCGGCGCGCTGCTCGCGCGCCTCGCGCTGGCAGCTGACGGCGGCGCGGACGGCGCGGACGGACGCAGCGGCCCGCTCGGCATGGCGTTGGCGAGTGCGCGACTTTTCGAGTTTGCGTCGCTTGCTCTCGAGCACGCGACGCTGCCCGGGCACGCGGCCGTGCCCGCGCGCACGCTGGCGCGCGCCGTGGCGCCCGACGCGGCTACGAGCGTCGTGGACGCGGCGCGCGCGGCCATTGCCCAGCTTGAGCCGTGGCTGGCGGCAAGCGACGACGGCATGCATCCGCTCCAGCGGCGCATGGCGTCCCTCCTTGACGCGTCGCCCGCCGCGCAGCCCGCGTCGCCCGCGGCTGGTGCCGCGCCGCCACGAGGCTTCTCGCCCATGCCGTTACCACCGTTACCACCGTTACCACCGTTACCACCGTTCGACGTGGACGAGGCGCACGGCTCGGCGCCCGCGACCGACGAGCCGCCGGGCGCCGCACCGCCCGCGTCCACGGACGCCGCGCGCTCCCCATGCGCGCCAGGCAGCCGCGCCGAGCTGCCGAGGCTGCCATCGCTCCCGAGCCTTCCTGCGCTTGAGCAGCCCGCCCGCACGATGGCCGCTGAGGGCGCGGTCGTTCCTGGCGGCGTCTTTGGCGGGCCGGCACGCGCCGCCGCGCCGCGGCCCGCGGGCGCGCGCCACGCGGACGGCGCGGCGCACGAGCTTGGCGGCGCGCGCGCGCCTGCGCCTGCGCCTTCGCTCGCCGTGCTCTGGCGCCTGTCCTTCTCCGCGAGCCGCGCGGCCGAGGCGGAGGCGGCGCGGTTGGACGCCGGAGCGGACGAGCGCGCAAGCGAGAACGAGGGCGGAGGTTGGCGGCAAGGGCTTTCAGGCGTCGTCGTTGGCGGCTGGTATGCGCCTCTTGCGCCGCCGCCGTGCGCCAGCGCGTGGGCGGACGCGCCCGTCGTCTCGGCGGTGTTGCGCGCGGCTGGGTCACTCGTGCTGCGTGCGATGGCTGAGGCGGAGGCGCATCACGCGTTACACGTGACGCACGGTGACGCTGCGGGCGGCTTGCTCGGCGCAACGGCGTTGTCCGAGCTGAGCGGGCTGCACGTTGCCGGTGGTGGCGCAGCAGCGCGCGGCGGCGGCTGTGGGAGCAGCGCGCCGCTGTCTCGACTGCCTCGCGCTGCTGCTGCCCAATCCATGCCGGCGCACGCCATCGACACGCGGCCATCGCCGCCCGGCTCCGCGCGCAGCGGCGGCGTGGGCGTGGCCGCCGGCGGCGCGGCCGGCGCAGGCGGGCAGGGCGCAGGCGGATGCACCGGCGCACCTGCGGCCGGTGCCGGATGGGGCGTCACGGGCGTCACGGTGATCGTACCACCTTCCACGCTCTTCTTTGCGCTGTTGCAGCTGCAGCTCTGTGCGGCCGTCTCAACCGCCGCGGCGGCGTGCGCCGCGCATGGCGTCGCTGTGAGCGAAAGCGCCCAGCCGCTTGTCGAAACGGACGTGAGCTCGGGCGCGGACGCGGGGGCGGAGGCCGGGGCGGAGGCGGTGGGCGTGGCGCAGCTGAATGAGCTGTTGTGGCATGACCTCGAAGGTGGCGCCCAGCTGCGCGCGCTCCGCCTTGCTACGCCAGCCGCCGCGTTGCGCCACTGGCAGGGCGAGCGCGAGCGCGTCCACTGCCTGGTCGCCATCCTGTGGCTCCCGGCCGCCCTCGCCGGCGCGCGCGCGGCGCGCGCGCGCGCTCGCGACGGCGACGGTGGCGAGGGCGAGGTGCGCGGCGCAGCGCTCCGGCTGACGGTGCCTCTGCTGCTCCGAGTGCTGCGTAGCCATTGGCCAACCCTCGGCGCGGAGCTGATGAGTTCGGCCGCGCCCACCGCAGCGGGCGAGGCGGCGGCAGGCGGATCTCCTGCCGCCGCCGCGCGCGGCGGCGCTGGCTCGGCTGGCGGGGCAGACGCGGAGCAGGCCGCGCTGCCGCCGCCGCCACCGCTGCCTTCGTGGCTTGAACCACGCTGCCCGCTTGCGAGCTCCGATCCGCCGTTCGGCGGATCCATGGCCGCCGCTGACGGCGACATCGGCGGCGGCGGCGGCTCGGGCGCGCGGCGCGGCGCGGCGGTGAGGCGCGATGCGCGCGAGGCGGAGGTCCGGGCGTTCATGGCCGAGGCGGAGATATGGCGGCCGCTGTTGCGCGCATCGCCTCTGCTGCCGCGCCTGCTCGGTGCGTTGGCCGTCGTCGCCTCGCGCTCAGCGGCGAGCGCGGATCAACGGGGGCGCAGGCTGGCAGCCGCCGCGCGGACAGCGGGCGAGGCCGCGCTGGTTGAGTCGGACATGGTCGCTGCGGCCACTGCAGATGTGAGCCTGGCACACCGCGCCCTTGCCGGCGCGGAGGCCGCACGCACGATGGCTGCCGTGGCGGACGCGCGCGCCGAGAGAGCGCGCGCGACGAGGGACTGGGATGAGGCCGAAGCTGCGTGGAGGCAGGCTGCGGCTGCCGCGGACAGCGGACGGCGGGCCGCGCGTTCCGTCGCGCGCGAGGCCGCAACGTCACGGTGTGCGACGCATGGCGGTGGCCACGGCGGCCGCAGAAGCGGTGGTGGCGGCACGGCTGGAGCTGGCGACGGGGCCGCCTCCGCGTCGAACACGGACGACGAGGAGAACGGGTGCACGGTCGCGGCGCGCGCGGACGAGGCGCGCGCCGACGGCGACGGCGTCGACGACCGCCCGGCGGGCGGGCGTGTGCAGCCGTGCCGCGAGCGTCTGCTGCTGTGCGTGCAGGACGGCGTCGGCTACAGGTCGCTGATCGCGCCTGACCCGGACCTGCCCGAGTACCCGAGCGCGGCGGACCTGCAGGCGCTGCAGGCGCTGCAGAGCGCGCAGCAGCTGCAGCAGCAGCAGGTCGCAGAATCGGCGGCATCCGCTCACCTCGGCACGCGCCCTAGCGCGGATGGTGGCGCCGGCGAGCTTGTCGGGCTGCTCGCGGGCAGCGTGGCTGCGGCGGCTGCGGCGGCGCTGCGCTGCGCGCGCGCCGACGACGCCGACACCGGCGATGGCGAATGCGAGGGCGAGGGCGATGGCGAGGGCGAGGGCGAGGGCGAGGGCGAGGGCGAGGGCGAGGGCGAGGAGGGCGAGGACGCGGACGCGCGGGCGGACGGCGCGTCTGCAGACAATGGCACCGGCGCGAGCGACGCCGGCGCGAGTCGAGGCCCTGCCACTCCAACCGCCGTCACGTCGGGCGCGTCCGCGTGCGACGACGAATCCGACACAACGAGCGGCTCGCGCGCTTTGGGCGTCGCCGACCCGCCGCCATCGTGCGAGCAGCCCGGTGGCGTGGCCGAGCCCTCGCCCGGCAGGCTGCGGCCCGGCGCGCTCGCGCTCGCCGTGGCCGCGCGCGCGCGCGCGCTCGGCCGCAGGCAAGCCTCGGCGGTCTTGGCGGGCGCGAGCCCGCCTGGAGGCAACGGCGCGGCGGCCGACGGCTTACGCGCCGCGCCGCCGGCGCCGGCCGCGCTGCTCGAGTGTCCGTGCGACCTGATCCGCGGGCTGGAGATCGACAAGGGCACGCTCACACTCACGGCAGACATGCTGCGCTTTGAGCCCGCGCCGCGACCACCGCCGCCGCGCTCGGACGCACGGGCGGCCGCCAATTGTGCCGCCGATTGGCCGGGTGGCGACGCGGCCGCCGCGGCCACGGCGGCGTGGCTACCACCGCCGCCGCCGCCGCCGCCACCCGCGCAGTGGGAAGTGCCCACGCAGTGCGTGCTGCGCGTGCTCAAGCGACGCTTCCTGCTCGAAGATGTTGCGCTTGAGATCTTTGCCGGCAGAACGCCGGCCGCGCGTGCGCCGACGAGCGCGTCGGCGGCCGCCGCTGCCGCGAGCGGCAGCGGCGGCGACGGCGACAGCGTGCGGGCGTGCGGCGTGCCGGCGTTCTGCGTCGGGCACCTGCTCGCGTTCGCGACCGAGCGCGCGCGCCTCGCGGCGCAGCGCGCGCTGCGCCGCGCGTGCGCCGCGCTCAGCGCCGGCTCGGCGTCGCTGCGCCCCGCTGCCGCGCTGCGCGAGCTCACCGAGCGATGGCAAACCCGGCGGGTGTCCAACTATACCTATCTGCTCGAGCTGAACGCGCTGGCCGGCCGTTCGTTCAACGACCTCAACCAACACCCGGTGATGCCGTGGGTGTTGCACGCGGCTGCGTACGCCGCGCCGCGCCTCGACCTGACGGATGGCGAGTGCTACCGCGACCTTGCCAAGCCGATGGGTGCAGCCGGGCACGCTGCGCGGCACAAGCTCGTCGTCGAGCGCTTCGCGAGCATGGACCTGTCGCACATGGGCTCGGGCGGCGCGCGCGGCGGCGGCGGGCTGCCGCCCTTCCACTACGGCTCGCACTATTCTAATATGGGCGTGGTGTTGTACTTCCTGCTGCGCGCCGAGCCGTACACGCGCTGGGCTGCGCAGATGCAGGATGGCGGCTTTGACCTGCCCGATCGGCTTTTCCACTCAGTCGCGCTCTCGGCGCGGTCGGCGTTCGAGTCGCACGGCGACGTGAAGGAGCTCGTGCCCGAGATGTACGGCACGCAACCCGCCTTCCTCGTCAACCGCAACCGGTACGCGCTCGGCGCGCGGCAGGATGGCTGCCAACTTGGCGACGTGCAGCTGCCCGCGTGGGCGCACGGCGACGCGGCGACGTTTCTCGCGCTGCACCGGCGCGCGCTCGAGTCGGAGGCCGTCTCCGCGCGGCTGCACTTGTGGGTCGACCTCATCTTTGGGCACAAGCAGACGGGCCCGCTTGCCGTCGCCGCGCACAACGTCTTTTATTACCTGACGTACCCGGCACTGATCGACCTCTCCGCGGTCTCGGACCGGGCCGAGCGCGAGGCGCTGCGCGCGCAGGCGGCCGCGTTCGGCCAGACGCCCGCGCAGCTCTTCCGCGGTGCGCACCCGCCGCGCCGGCCGCTCCTGCCGCTCGTGCGACCGTTGAGCTGGCCCGCCGCGAGCGGCGCGGGCGCGCGCGCCGCCGCGCACGGCGGCGGCTGCCTCGGCAGCCTGCCGCTCGTGCTCGGCGCGGCGGCGGGCGAGCCCGGCGCGCGCGTGGCGGCCGGCGGCCGGTGGGACACGCAGCCGAGGCCGCTGTGCATCGTCGCGATCGGCGGCGTCGCCGCGCTCGCGGAGCGCACGGCGCTTGCGGCCGCGAGTGCGGCGCTCGGCCGCGAGGCGAGCGCCGCCGCGGCGGCCGACGGCGGCGGCGCGGCCGCGCGCGGCGATGGCGGCGGCGCTGCTGGCGCCGGCGGCGCACCGCAGCCGCCGCCAGCAGCGCCCCTCGAGCATCACCTGCTGCTCGTCGCGAGCCCGCTTGGGCCGCCGCGCGCCACTGTGGCCGGCGGCGCCGCGCTCGCCGCGCGCACCGCCGGCTGGCAACGGTCGCAACCATGCGCGCTGATCCTCGTACACGCAACCCTGCCCGCGCTGGCCGGCGCGCCGGCCGCCGTCGGAAGCGCCGCCGCTGCCGGTCCACCGCAGCGGCCGCCGTCGCAGCCGGCGGGTACGGGCGCGCCTGCCGCGTGCGGCTCTCGTGCCATCGCAACGCTTGGGCTGATGCGCTGCCCTATCGACGGTGCGGGCGAGCGCGGCGCGCCCGCCCTTCGCTGCGCCGCTCTCGTGCGCGTATGCGGCGCGTCGGCGGCGGCAGCAGCGGCGGACCGCGGTGCGGCTGCGCGCGCGCAGCCATGGCTCGCTGTCTGGGGCGGCTGCGAGGATGGTGCGCTGACGTTTGCGCTCGTGTGCGCCTCGTCCGGCACGCTCGCGCCACCGTGGCGCGAGCGCTGGCATTCTGCGGCGGTGACGGTCGTCGCGACCGCGGCGGACGACGCGGCAGAGCTGCTCACGGCGAGCGCCGACGGGCTCGTGCTCCTCTGGCGGCTCGCGCAGCCGGCGCGCGCGCACGCCATGGGCGCGCTCGGCGGCGTGCTCGGCGGCGCGCGCACGCTCGCGCCATTCGCGTCCGTGCCCCCCTTGCCGCTGCGCGGGCACGTGCGGGGCATCGTTGCCGGCGCGCTGTGCCCGACCGCGCACGTTGCGGCGACGGCGGACGCGTGCGGCCGGCTGCTGCTGCACTGCACAGCGGACTGCACGCTGCTGCGCGTGGTCGAGCCGCGCGAGCGTTTCGTCAACGCTCCGCCCTACCCGCCGCTCCACTGTTCCGTCGACGTGAGCGGCTGCGGCCTCGTCGCGCTTGCGCTCGGCGGCGCGCTGCGCGTCTTCTCGAGCGCGGGCGAGCTGCTGCACGAGCTACACCCGCCCGCTGGCGCCGCCGGCTGCCGCCTCGTCGCGTTTGTGCGCGCGCGCGCGCTGCTCGGCGGTGCTGGCGCGGCCGACGCGCTGTGCGCGGCCGACGCGGACGGCACGACGCTGCTGCTCGTGGCGGGCCCCGGCTTCTTGCGCGCGCACCGCGTCGGCGGCGCGGACGCGCGCGCGTGCACACCAACGCCGACGCCGGGCGGTGCAGCGTCGCTCCGCGCGGGCGCGTCGCGCGTCGCGCCACTTTTGGAGTGGCGGAATGCACCCGCCGCGCCCGCAGCCATCGCGTTTGGCGTCGGCGCGTTCGCGAGCATGCACGTGTGCGTCGCCGCGGGCGCGAGCGGCGGTGGCGTAGGCGCGCCGTCGATCGCCGCGTTCGCGCTCGAGCCCGAGCCGCTGCTCGACCGGCCGACGGTGTCGCTGCGCGAGTCGCTCCTCGCCGCGGGCCGGCAACGAAGCGCAAGCGGCTAACACTGTTCAAATGTCAGGCTGGTGGCTGGGCTGAACGTGGCAGCGCCGCTAACGGCATGAGCGCTGTGCGCACCCACTCGTTGAATGCAGCGATGCCCTCGCCGCTCCCCTCGATCACCGCGAGGAGCCGCTCCTGGTCGTGCGGGTCGGTCGCGGACGCGCGGTGCACGTCGAACGCGGGCTTGCCGATTGACAAGGGGCGCGCTTCGCCGGCGCTCACGTTGGTGCCGTCGAGCGGCACGAGGACAATGTGGTCGAGCGAACCGCCCATTTGGTGGAAGATGTGCAGCTCGAGCACGCACCAGAGCCTTTGAAAATAGGTTGGCCCCGCGAGCGCGAGCACTGACTTGCAGCCGGCGAGGTAGACGGGCAGCGACGGCAGCTGCGCGGCAATGTCCGCCTGGTCGATGCACAGCGAATCGAGCCAAACGGTTGGCTCTCGGCCGTGCGCCCCCACAAACCGCGTCCGCCACGCCTGTATCGCAGTTAACTTGCGCACCGGATCGTCTTGCCAGCTGCGCCGCCATGCGCCGCGCACGTGGCGGACGCGGGCGCCGTGCGCGCGTGCGGCGCGGCGCGGGGTGAGGCGTCGACGCGCGTCTCAACCCCATCCAGCCGACCCGCGCGGCGCGGGCTCGGGCGCGCGCACGAGTGCGAGATGAACGCGTCGACGCTGCCGAGCTGCGCGGGCGCGGAGATGGCGAATCGTTTTCGCGCGGCGAACGTCACGTCGCGGGCTGAATGCATTGGGCTCGTCGACGCGCACTCGCAGGACACGCCTGACCTGCACGGCCACGCCGGCAGCTCGGGCGCGTGCGCGCTCCTGACCGGCAGATCGAAGGCGTGCAGCGCGCTCGTCGGCACGACTTCCGCGCTGGCCGTGCGCGCGCCGAAGCGCTCGCGCCTCGAGCGCTCGCCCGTCTCCAAGGAGCGCGCCCGCGCCGGCGGCATGCGCGCAGGCGTGATGGCGCGGCAGGCGGGCGGGATGAGGTGCTCGAGCGCGAGTGACGTGATTGGCACCGCGCGGAACGTGGCTTTGGCGCGCGCGACCACCTCGTCGGCGGGCATTCCGCCGAGGAGCTCGGCGATGCCCGCCGCTGCGGACACGCCCTCGCCAATGCGCACGAGCAGCCCCTGCACCGACGTGCGCAGCGGCTCCCAGAAGGCGAGGCAGCCGAGCCAAATAACGACGACCGAGAGGACCACGAGCAGCGGGCCGTCACGCTTGTCCCAGATCACGCGCGACGGCAGCGAAAATGCGCTCACCGCGAAGAGTGCGTACCCGCTGCCGCACAGCACGTACAGCACGCCGCATGTACGCCACAGCCGCACCATCAGCAGCCGAGGCGAGGCGTCGAAGAAGGCATCGTCGACGAGCGCGTAGGTCCAAAGCGAGGCCGTGGTGAGGCACGCGAGGCCAACTGTGCTAAATGCGGCCAGGATGATCCGGTTGGCGGCAAGGCCGCTTAAGTCGCGCGCGAGGCCGAGCAGGAACGGCAACGCAAACGCGATCCCGGCCGCGCACAGCAGCGCGGCGAAGGCGCACATGGCGCGCATGGCGCGCTGATCCTGCGGGCGTAGGGCGAGCGCCGTGCAGAAGGCGCCCACGTGCATCGCGATCATGCCCAGTATCGCACGCAAGCCCGCGATGTCGTCCACCTGCGGCTCCTCGTTGACAGAGAGGAGAACAGCGCCGACGAACGCGCACGAGACGCCGCCGACGAGCGGCGGCAGCTGCGCGAGCCGGCGACGGCGCCGACCCTCGGCACGGAGGCGCGCCACGCGGTCGAAGATGGCGCCGCCGGTCGAAGGCGCGCGGCTCGTCGTGGACATCATCCAAGACAGTGGCGGCACCTGCGCGCCCAATGCACAAGACCTGGTAGCATACCGGAATGTATTGGAACGTGCACTCGGAGATCGTGAGCACGAATGTTTAACTGTACCGTTTGGGGGTCTGATTAATTACGAGTCTTTTTTAAAGAGCGCCCGGGACGCATAGCGTATAGCAGTCGGCCTCACCGGTCGCGCACGCTGCGACGTCGCCCTCGGCCGGCGGGGGGGCGTACACCATGAAGCAGAGTTCGTCGAGCGACGGCGCAGCGCACGCCGCGCGCAGGTACCGGTTCGGCGGCGCGGCGTCGCGCGTCGGGGGCGCAGACGAGTCGAGGACGGCGCCGAAGCAGTTGGCGATGCGCGGGATCACCTTGGCCAGCGGCGGCGGCTCCGCCGCGGCGCATGCGTCGCGACGATCGCGCTCGCCGCCGGCCGCCGGCTGCGGCACGCCCGTGGCGCGCCGCGCAAGGTCGTCGTGCAGCTCGGCGAACGCGCAGTCGAGCGTCTGCTGCGCGAGCACGGCGAACGGCGCGCTGCACACCGCGTCGCGCACTTCATCGCGCAGCCGCGCGTTTGTCCACGCGAGCGCGCGCGCGCCGTCGACCGCGTCCCCGGCGAGCGCGCCGCCGTCGCCGTCGCCGTCGGCGTCGGCGTCGGCGGCGTACGGCGGCAGCGCGCACGCGAGGAGGCGAGCGTACGCGCCGCCGTCGAGCTCGAGCGGGGCGCGGATTGACGCGAGCAGCCGCGCGAGCCGCTCGTCGTCGAATGGCTCGGCGTCGGCCATCGGCGCGAGCGCGGGCGCCACGGCCGCGCCCACGGCCGCAAGCAGCGCGTGAAGTCCGTCACCCTTCACAAGGTGGTCAGCGGCGGCAAGGACGTAGAGCTGCGAGGCGACGGACAGGCCGGCGCGATCCGCGACGGTCGTCGCCACGTCCTCGCCCGCGCGCCCGTTCTGCCCGCCGGCGGTCGCACCGCCACCGCCGCCGTCGCGCGCCGCTGCCGCCGCCGCCGGCTGAGCTGCGTGCGCGAGCATCAGATGGCGCGCGACAAGGTTGGTGGCAACGCGCATGAGCAGGTGTGCGAGAACGAGCGCGTACAATGCGGCGATAGTGCGCGTGATCGACGCGAGCTTGAGCTCTTCCCAGCGCGCGCGCTTGGCCGCGCGCTCGGGCTCGGCGCGCACGGCCGCCTGCGCGCGCCCGATGTCGACGAGCGCAGCGAGGCGGATGCGGAGCGTGGCGAGATGCGCGAGCGTCGCCTGGTTGCAATCCGCCTGCGTCTCGTCGTAGTGCGCCTTGTGCCTGCGCTCGCCGCGCGTACGGCGTCGCGCGGCGCCGCGCGGCGGCGTCGGTGTGCGCCGCGTGCCGGCGCATCGGCGCGCGCGCGCGGCTTGGCGGCGCACCGGTTGTTGGAGGCGCGCAGGGCCTTGGAGACTTCGCGGTAGATGAGCATGATCTCCTGCTGCCGCTGCCACAGCTTGTACCCCACATACGTGCCCGCGCCCACCGCCGCCGCGCCCACGATCCACCGCCGCCGCCGGCAGATGAAGCCCCACATGGGCGCTCGCGGGGCCGGCTTCACCTCCACCCTCACCCTCGCAGCACTCGCCGCGGCCGCGGCCACCGGGCGCTCGCGCGCGAGCATGGGCGCCCTCGCGTCGCGCCCGCCCGCGCCGGGCTTCCGCAAGGGCGTGTGGTACGACCACGACGGCCGCGTCGACCGGTCCGTATACGACGACCTGCGCGAGGGCGCGCATCCGCGCCGGCCGCTCGACCGGCGCGTGCCGCTCGCCGAGGCCGCGCACCCGGGCTATGACGGGTATTGGGAGGACGAGGTCGTGATGGTCTTCGTGCCCGACAAGCCGTGCGCCGCCGAGCACCTGCTCGTCGTCCCGCGCGACAACGCGCTGCGCAACGTGCGCTCGCTCACGCCCGCGCATGCGCCGCTCCTCGAGCACATGCGCGAGGTCGCGCGGGTGCAGCTCCTCGCGCGGGTGGGCCGCGCGGACAGCCCGGCGCACGGCGACGGCCGCTTTGAGTACAGCTACCACGTGCCCCCCTTCAACTCGATCGACCACCTCCATCTGCACGCGTTCGCGCTGCCGTTCGACTCGCTCGCGCGCCGGTTCAAGTACCTGCCACACACGCCGTGGTGCGTCGCGCACGACCGGCTCGTGGCATCGCTGCGAGCGCGCGGAGATGATCTGGCGCAAAAGCTCAGATGAGCGCGAGGTAGTGCGCCGCCGGGGCCGCCCGGCGGCCCTCTTCATCCTGCCGGCGCAATCACAAGGTCAATGTCACAATGTGTGTGGTCCCGCCGTTGGTGTCAGGGTGCTTCGTCTCAGTGTGGAGCGTGAACCTCGATGGCGACGCCGCCGAGGCGCACGAGCAAGCACACCCCGTCAGCGTCAGTCCGCACGCTCGTGCCCCGACCGAGCATCACTTCGGGTTCCGCAGGACGATGATGACCGAATCGCCGCGCAAAAAGAGCTTCGGGATGAACCTGTCGCGGTTGATGGGCTTCGCGCCCTTCCCCTTGCCCGCCCTCGGCATCTCCGTCCACATCTCCTTGACGTTCTCGAGCACCATGTTGCAGTGCCGGTCAAACGCGCGCACCCGCCCGAGGAGCTTCTTGTTGTTTCGGCAGTTGATCAAGACCTGCGTGTTGTTCTTGACGGACTGCGTCAGCACCGAGAGTGGGCCTGTCGCAAACTCCTCCTCCTCGTCCTTTTCCTGCGCGTTCATGGCGCGCGCGTTCAAGGCGCGCGTGCGTGCGCGCGCGCGCGCACGTGAGCGCGCTTCACGAGCAGATGCGCGTGCGCATGGCATGGCGCGCACTTTGGTCTCCTTGTTTGGCGCGGATGCTCGGCTTTGGTACCTGCAGCACGCGCGCGGCGGGTCGAGATCGCCGCGCGTGAGTCGATGCCCGCAGGGGCGCGGGAGAAACGCGCGCTTCTGCTCTCACCCCGACTGGCCAGTCGCGGCCATTGCTTGCCGCCCACGAGGTGGCTCGCTTTCAGTCTGTCCGCTGTCGGCAGCTAGGGCAGACAGCGACTGAGAACCTGACCGAGCGAGAGCGTTCGCGCGGGATCGAGACGCAGGCCTCGGCGCAGCGGGCCTTGCAAGCCACGAGACGACAGCTGCTGCGCGTCAGCTTTCACACCGCGCCGGCCCGGAGGATGAGCGGCTGCAGCTCTATGCCTGGCGCGACGCGTTCGGCGGAATGCAACGCCCGCCTGGCTTTGACGGCCGCAATGGACTCGGCTGCGCCCGCACCGCTCGCAGCGCCAAACATGAGCGTCGCGCCGACCACGAGCGTCGCGCCTGCGCTCAGCGTGCTTGGCAGGGGCGTCTCACACAGCGCGCGCGCAACGAGCGCCGTCGTGAGGATCTCCGCCGCGTTCGCAAACTCCTTGGCAACGGCGGAGAGCCGGCGGAGCAAGAGCGCCGTCGAGAAGCCCGAGAGCGCGCCGTTCAGCACGATGCACGCCACGCGCCCGTCATAGCCTGCAAACCAGCCGCCGGCGCTCGACGCGGCCTGTGGCCGAAACAGGGCTGCACACGCGCGCCGCGCCGCCGCGTCGGCACGCGCGGCAATGCGCGCAGCGCGGCGTGGCCGCGCGGCCGGTCGCGCGCGGAGGAGCGGCAATTGTGCGGGGCGCAGCCCTCACCGAGAAAGAGGCCGTTCGTGGCGGCGCCCCACGCGTAGAGGAAGGCGCCTCGCTCCCAGAAGCCGAACGACGCGGTCTGGCCACATTCGCGGCGCATGCCGCTGCCGCCGCCGCTGCCGCTGCCGCTGCCACCGCCGCCGCCGCTGGCCGGCGGCGCGCCGAGCTGAAGGAGCCATTGCGTGTAGACACCCGCCAACGAGCTCAAGCCACCCTGCAGGCAGATGAGGCCAAAGGCGCCGGGCGAAATGGGGTGCAGCCGCTCGTCGAGCTGCGCAACTGCGCAGCCCAGCGCAAGCAGCAGCAGCGCAAGCCACTGCGCGCCGCGCAGCTGCGCGGCCGGGAGCGCGCAGCGCGCGAGGAGCGCCGTGAAGAGCACCTTCACGTTGATCGCGGTGCGGAAGGCGGGCGCGGGGACGAGGCTGAGATTGACAAATTGAAGGAGGTTGTACCCCGCGTACAGCAGCGAGGGCAGCGCGAACGGCACGGATGCCGGCGCGTTCGCCAGCGCGCGCCGCACGCGCGCGCACGCGCGCGGCTCGGACGCCGCGCCGTCGCACCCAAGCGCGATCGCGAGCAGAGCGCCGGCTAGCTTGAGCAGCTCGATGAAGAAGCAGACGGTGGCCGTATCAAAAGCGTAGCTGCCGTTGGGGCGCACTGCGCCGCGCACGAGCAGCGTCTGCGCCGTCCACAGCCCGACATAGAGCGCGAAGCACGCGGCCCCTCCGGCCGCCATTCTTGTTTGAGCCCGCTGTCCACGGGGGAGGAGCGCGTGGCCTCCGCCCGGACGAGCGCCCCGACCAATGTCGGACGGGGCGATGTCGTTCGCTGCACTCGGCCTCGACGCGCGGCTGCTCAAGGCGGTGCGCAAGATGGGGTTCGAGCAGCCGACCGCCGTGCAGGCGTGCTGCATCCCGCTCGCCCTCGAGGGCAAGGATATCCTCGCGCGCGCACCGACAGGCTCTGGCAAGACGGTCGCGTACGCGCTGCCGCTGCTGCAGCAGATCCTGACCGACCTGGGCGCGGAGGGCGGCAACTTGCAGACTGGCGTGCGCGCGCTCATCCTCGTGCCCACGCGCGAGCTCTGCAACCAGGTGCACGCCGCGCTCAACGCGCTGCTCGCGTACGCGGGCGGCGCCGTCATGACGGCGCACGTTGCCGGCGACGAGCCGCTCGCCGCGCAGCGCGCACGGTTGGCACCGGGCAGCCTGCCGCACGTGCTGATTGCGACGCCGGCCCGCCTCCTCCAGCACCTGCGCGCCGGCTCGCTCGCGCTGCGCGACGGCTGCCTGAGCTGCGTCGTTGTCGACGAGGCGGACCTGCTCCACTCGTACGGCTACGCGCCAGATCTCGAGCAGGTGAGGAGGGCGCGCGGTGCGGCGGTAGCGAGGACGCGCATCCGTCCGGCGCGCGCGGCCCGTTCGCGGGCGCATGCGCCGCTTCTGTGGCCCCGCGTGTGGCAGGCACACCGGACGACGCGCGCTCACGCGCCGCGCCCTCGTGCGCGCGCGCGCGCGCGCAGATTGGCCCGCTGCTGCCGCGGTGCGTGCAGGCGGTGCTCATGTCGGCGACGCTCACACCGGACCTCGACGCCGTCTCGTCGCTCCTGCTGCACAATCCCGTCACCGTCGATATCGGCGGCGCGGCCGCGAGCGCGCACGATGGCGGCGGTGCGGGCGGGACGCCCGAGGGCGGCGTCTGCGGCAAACTCTCGCAGTATGTGGCGAGCTGCAAGGCGAGCGACAAGTTTTTGCTCATGTTTGCGCTGCTCAAGCTGAACCGGATCCCGGGCAAATCGCTCGTCTTTTGCAACGACGTGAGCCGCTCGTTTAAGCTCAAGCTCTTTCTTGAGCAGTTTGGCATCCACTGTGGCGTCCTGAACGCCGAGCTGCCGCTCAACAGCCGGTGGCACGCGATCCAGGCGTTCAACAAGGGTGCCTTCGACTTCCTCATCGCGACCGATGACCCCGTCCTCCGCGCGCCTCACGGCGGCGCCGCCGCTGGCGGCGGCGGCGGCAGCGGCGCGGACGGCGGCGGCGCAGACGGCGCTGCGCCACGCGGGCGGCGCAAGCGGCGCAAGGGCGCGGGCGCGGACGATGATGAGAACGGAGCTGGCGGCGCGCAATGGCGCGCCGAGTTTGGCGTCTCGCGCGGCATCGACTTCCAGGGCGTCACCGCCGTGATCAACTTTGACCTGCCCACATCCGTTCCGGTCTACCAGCACCGGATTGGCCGGACCGCGCGCGCCGGCCTCGAGGGCACGTCCATTTCGCTCGCGGCGAGCGACGTGCCAGCGGAGGGCGCGTACGTGGAGGAGCTGCGCGCGGTATACGGCGACGGGCTCAAGCCGCTGCACGTCGAGTTTGCAAAGCTCAACTCGTTCCGGTACCGCGTCGACGACGCGATCCGCGCGGTCACGCGCGCCGCGATTAACGAGGCGCGGCTGCGCGAGGTGCGGAGTGAGCTGCTCAATTCTGAGCGGCTCAAGGCGCACTTCGAGGCGAACCCGCACGACCTGCGCGTGCTGCAGCACGACAAGCCGCTCGCCACCGTCCGCCCCGCGCCCGAGCTCAAGCGCATCCCAAAGTACCTCCTGCCCGACCGCAAGGACGCGCTCGACGAGTCGCTCGCCGCGCGCATGGCGACGATCGCGCGCGCGGCCAAAAAGGCGGGCGGGCGGCACCGGCTTGTGGGCAAGGGGCGGCGCAAGGCCGACCCTCTCAAGAGCCTCTCAGCGGGCAAGGGCAAGCATCGCGCAGCACGCGCCGCCGCAGGCAAGAGCCGCGCGGGCGTCTCGAAGAAGCGCGCGCGCTGACTGGCCCCAAGATTGTCAAAAGGAGCTCATGCGGAATGTGAGCTTGACGCGGTCATGAGAGACACGCGTCTCGCAGGCATCGCCTCGTGGCGCCAGAACACAGCGCGCGTGCACGCATGGCTGCCTGCTTGCGGCACAAGTCAGCGTGCGAGCGGCGGCGCGCCGCGATAGAATCTGTTCAGTGTGAATCGAAAGCTGAAGGGTGGATGTGCGCACCCGCGCGCCACGCGCTACGTCCGAGATGCCCGCCTCCTGACGAAGAGCCGCACGAGCGACAAGCACGGCGCCGCGTGCGGTCCCGCGTCCGGCGCGCCGTGTGCATGCGCCAATCGCCTCCCCGAGCGCGATGAGCGCGGGGTGGGCGGGGCGACGGTGCTGAATCGATCGACCTTGACAACGCTCGTATCGTCCCACGAGAAGGAGATGGTCTCCGCGACCTCGAAGTAGGCCGATGGCGACGGCGCGACGCGCGACGACTTGCGGCCGAACGACCTCTTGGACGATGCGGGTGCGCCGACCTCCGAGGACGGCGCGAGCGTGCTCGTGCCGCTCACGGACAAATCGCGCCAGTTCACAGGGCCGAACGGGCTCAAGCCGCGTCCGTGCGCCGTCGTCTCCGTGTCATCGGCGAGACGCTCGTCCATGCCCGCGCGTCCGGGATTCGAGGTGCGAGCCAATGGGATGCCTCAAAGAAGTCGTGACTCGATGACATCCATCATTTACGATCAAAGGCAGGGAACAATCCGTTCTGCGGCATCAGCGTGTCAAGGTGATGGCTTCGATGACTCCGCGGTGCTTCCGGCTGCGCTCGCGCGACCAGCACGCCGAAGGTCGAGCGGGCTGAGCCAAGCTGAAGTGAGCAGCGGCTGTGGGGGGGGGGGGGGGGGGGGGGGGGGGGGGGGGGGGATGGGATCCTGGCCGCACACATCCCCTCCTCCCCTATCTCCGAGTCGCCCGTTGCGTTCGCCGGAAGAGCGGCATGCGCGACGCGCACGCGGGCTCGCCGCGAGGGCTGAACGCGGCCCCTGTGTCGGAGTCAGAGTCCACGGCGGTGTCGAGATGGCGGCGGGTAGTGCGGCGTGGAGCCGGCCCCGATGTGGAAGAGCGCGAGCTTGGCGCTTGAATGATTGACGAGCTGCCGCTCGGCCGCGATCTCCTCATCTCCTCTTTGGCGCGTGTCAACCGTGAGGGCGAAAGCGTGCTGTGCAGCGAGCGCACGCAGCGGCTGGCACCTGTCATCTCATATCGGCGCCCACAACCGACGGCATCGTTCTGGTGACGTGAGATTTCGTGGGGTCTTCACGACGTAACAAAAAAGCTGTCAAACTTTCTCGTCGACGGCCTCCATCAGCGGGGGGCACCCGGCGGGCGCGCGCGGGGCTTGCGTCGGCGCGGCAGCACGTTCGCGCCGGCGATGGCGACGGAGGGCACACCAGGTTGCAGCCCGACCAGCTTCGAGCCCGCCGCCGACTCGCTCTTCGCCTTCAACACGCAGGCGTACCCGCGCCTCTTTGGCGGCATGAGCGCCGCGCGCCGCGTGCATGCGTCGGCTGACGGCTCGTTGGCGAGTGGCATCCAGCCGTCGGCGACGCTGCCGTCGGTCGCTATCCTCGCCAAGATGGCAGCGCACCCCGATCGGTACACGCCTCGCCTCGACGGCGCGCTCGACGTCCAGGGTGCGCTCGGCCACGCGGAGGCGTCGCACGACGAGCGGCCGGAACACGGCGCGATGCGCAGCCTGCGCGCGACGGTCGGGTGCGGCGGCGGCGGCTTTGGCACGATCGGCTTCTCGAGCGGAGCGCCGGGCGCATACCGTGGCGGCGGCGTCCCCGCCTCGCTCTCGCTCAACTACCTCCTGCAGGGCTCGGATGTGCCGCTCGGCGGCGCGGACCCGCTCTTCGGCGGCGCGCAGGAGCGCACGCTGCGCGCGTCCGAGTTCCACGACCTGCCGAGCTGGGGCGCGAGCGTGCACCAGCACCGCGGCGAGTACGATGCGCACGCGGGCGGCGCACGCGAGCGCGGCGCGCCGGACCGCGCCGGCGCGCCCGACGTTGGCGCGCGAGACGCGCAGATGTCAACGCATTACCACGGCACCGAAGGGCAGCTCTCAGCGTCGCACTCGCGCGGCCGGCTCTCGTCGAGCGTGTCGGACTCGTCGTCGCACGGCCGATTGAACGGCGCTTCGCTCACCGACGGGCCGCTGCTGCCCGACATGTCCAAACTTCGCCTTGATGAGCCACGGCAGCACGCGGGCTACACGGACGGCGCGCAGATGCACCGTGCCGGCGCGCACCACGGCGGCGGCGGGCAGCACGGCGGCGGGCACGGCGGCATTGGCCACGTCGGCCACGCTGACGACCTGCGCGAGCTATCCGACCACTCCGCGCTCACGGCCGAGCACGCTATCCCGGAGCACGCCATCATAGAGCACGGTCATACACACTCCGCAGGCGGCACGCACGGCGCGCGCGGCGCGCACGGCGGCGGTGGCGTCAGCAACGGCGCCGGCGGTAACTGTGGCGGTAACGGCGGTAACTGTGGCGGCGCCGGCGGCGGCAAGCGGCGGCAGCAGGCCGCCGCGCAGCAGGCCGCCGCGCAGCAGGCCGCCGCGCAGCAGGCCGCCGCGCAGCAGGCCGCGCAGGGCATGGGCGTGTGGGACTACGGCCAGCAGATGGCGCACGCGCAGATGCTCGCGGCGATGGGGATGGCAAGCCCGCTCAACGTGGCGTCGATAGGCTCGATGGGGATGGCGGGGCCGCTCGGCGGCGGCGTTGGGCTCGCCCACTCCGGCATGGGTATGTCCGCCATGCCCTACTCGATGGCACACCACCAATACGGCATCGCAGCCTTGCCGCAGCACGATGGCGGAGGTGGCGGAGGCGGCGCGGCGCGGCACCACGCGGCAGGCGGCGGCGGCACGGGCGGCGGTGGCTACGGTGCGGGCGGCGGCGGCGGCGGCGGCGTGATGGGCGGGATGGTCTCGATGAACGCGATGGGCGGGATGAGCGGGATGCACATGGGTGTCGGCGGGATGGGCCCGATGGGCCCGATGGGCGGGATGCACATGGGCGCGATGCCGATGCACGCGATGGGCGGGATGCCGATCGGGATGGGCGGGATGCCGTTCATGTACTACTCGCCGCAGCTCGGCGGCTACGTGGCCGCCGCCTACCCGCCGCCGGGCTACGTCCAGCCGATGGGCGCGCCGGGTGGCGGTGGATACGGCGGCTGGCAGCATAACGGCAACGCGGCGTCGTCGTCCGATTCGTCGTCGGGCACGCACCACGGCAACCACCACCACCACCACCGCGACGGCGGCAAGGACGGGCGAGACGGCGGCGCGCGCGGCGGCAAGGATGGCGCGAGGGCGTCGCGCGCACGCGGCGACGTGGATAGTGGCCGCGACTCGCGCGACCGCGAGCGCGACGGGCGCGACGGGCGCGCTCGGCCGCCGGAGCGCGACCGCGACCGTGAGCGTGAGCGTGAGCGCGCGAGCAGGCGGCTGACGGTGGGCGGGCGCGACGTGACGACACTTGACGAGGCGCTCGCGCTTGACGGGCTAAGCGAGCTCGCGTATGATCAGCATGGCTGCCGGTTCTTGCAGGAGCAGCTGGAGGCCAACCCGACGAAGAATTTGCCGCTCATCCTGCCGGCGCTCCTCCCCGAGTTGCCCCTCCTCATGGTCGATCCGTTCGCCAACTACCTCTGCCAGAAGCTCGCGCAGCACGCGGGCGCCGACGGGCAGCTTGCCATCGTGCAGCGCATCGCGCCCTCTCTCGCCAACATTGCGCTCAACATGCACGGTGAGAGCGCGTCCCTGCGCGGCGGCGTCGGCGCGCGCGCGCACGCTCACGAGCTCCGCCGCCCGCACCCCCGCGCGCGCGCCGACGCCGCCGCCGCCGCCGTCGCCGCCGCCGCCGCCGCCGCCGCCGCCGCCGCGCAGGAACGCGCGCCGTGCAGCGGCTTCTCGAGTGCTTGCAAGGCGACGCGTCCGAGGAGCTCGTCGCATCGGCGCTCGCGCCGCGCACGCGCGAGCTCATCTTCGACCTGCACGCCAATCACGTCGTGCAGCGGTGCGTCGCGACGCTGCGCGGTGGTCGGAACGCCTTCATCATTGACGAAGTGTCGCGAAACTTCCTCGAGGTGGCAACGCACCGGCACGGCTGCTGCGTGCTGCAGCGCTGCCTCGACTCGGCGAGCGGCAGCGCGCGCACCGCGCTGCTCGACTCGGTGATCGAGCACACGCGCCGGCTCATCACCGACCAGTTCGGGAACTACGTCGTGCAGTACGTGCTCCAGGACCGCGACGCCGAGATGACGCGCAGGGTCGTGCGCGCGATCCGCGGCGACGTCGCCGATCTCGCGTGCGAGAAATTCTCGTCCAACGTCATCGAGAAATGCCTCACTTCGGGCGTGCGCGCGGCCGCCGCGTTCGCGCGCATTCTTGCGCGCGCGCGCCCGCCCGCCGCCGCCTGCGCCCACGTCCGCCGCCCGACCCCCGTCGCCGCCATCGCGCGCCGTGCATCACAGGATGGCGTCTCGTGCGGCCTTGTCGTCGACGAGCTGCTCGAGCCGCCGGCGCTCGGCCGTCTGCTGCACGACCCGTACGGCAACTATGTGGTGCAGCGAGTCATGCAGGTCGGGAGCGACGCCGAGTTGCGCCTCTTCCAGGAGCGCGTCGCGCCGCACGTCTCGTCGCTCCGGAACACGCTCTACGGCAAGCGCATCCAGGCGAAGCTGCTCAAGGTGTTCCCAAACATGCCACTCGCGCGCGCGCAATAACAGCCGCGACAGCTGTCACAGCTGTTCTGCGCCGATGTGTTCCCGCTTTGCAGTGCAGTGTATGCATGTGGCTTAATGGGCGTGAAGCGTTCCCTCCGTGCACCCCAGGACGCGGATGCGCCGCGCCAAACCCCGCTCCCCCCTCCTCCTCGCGCCTCATTTCAAAAGCCACGCAGCTTGCGCGTGCGCGCCGACACCGACTGCCAGCGGCCCGGTCGCACGGGCTGCAAGCGTCGCGCGCGCTCCGTCGCCGGCTGCGTCGCCGATTGAACACCCTCCTTGGTCGTCGCGCTCATGCGCTGGGGCTTGCCGGGCGCGCGCTCCGGCTCGCCAAGCGCTCCTTTGCGCACGCGCACAACTTGCGCGACGTGCAAATTGGCACCCGGCGCAACCTAGCAGCGCGAAACTAGTTCGTGAGGCTCAGTGGGCAGCCTTGCTCACAAAACGAGCCGGGCGCGACCGCACGGCAGCTGCTCCGGCGGCTCTCACGGTGGCATGCGGCGGCTCCGCGCCCGTGCGGGTGAGGCACGCAAGCGCCGCGCACGGCTGCGCTGGCTCGCAGCCAGCCGCCGCGCGGCTCACGGCCGCGCAGGAGCAACTGGAGTCGGCGCGTTGTCCTCCGTTCAAATGCCGTGCGAGCGCCGGGTGCTGCGAGCGGCAGGCTGAAACGGCTGCCGACCGCGGCGGCTCCGCGCTGGCCAAAACGGCCCCGGGCACAATCGCCGCCGTCGCACGCGACGCTGGCGCTTGGCCCTCGGCCGCGCTCTGCCACGCGTGCGAGGCGGCAGGTGGTTGAGCCCCTCCCGCGCCTACGCTGCCATCGTCAGGAGGCGCGTAGCACGGCATGCGCCACAAGCCATCGCCACCGAGTGCGCTGAGCGCACCGACGTACGGCGCGCTCGAGCGACGCGCCGCGTGGGCGTGAAATTGCGCAAGGCGCGCGCCGGAGCCGTCGGCGCCTTGGTCGCCAACGTGCGCGCCATGCTGCGGGCGTTGAGGCAGCGCCGGCAGCGCATGCAGGTGCAGCGTGGCCGTCGGCGCAAAGCCGAGGGCGCCGATCGGCTCGCCGTCGAGCTCGGTGCCGTACGACCTGTTGGGAAAGGTAGTTCGCAGCTCGAATGCCGGCCATGCGCGCGCAGGAAGCGCAGCGCTGTGCGCGATCGCGGCGCGCAGCTCGCCGAGGGGCGCGTCGGCGGGCAGGCACAGCTGGCAGAGCGGCTCGCCGTCGATGCCGCGCACTTGCAGCAGAACCGATACCTCGCTCTCGCGCGGCGCTGCGGCGCCTCTCACGCGCGCGTCTTCCATCGGCAGCCCGCCCCTTCGCGCATCGCCCGGCGCCTCGGCGCTCTGCGCGCTCGGCGCTGCAGCGACGTGCAGCGACGCGCGCGCAAGCGCTGCCGCGCACGGCGCATGCGCGTGCGCGCGCAGCGACCGCCCGGCGCCCCAGTCGTGCGGCGCGGCCGCGCCGCGGCCCGCGCCCAAACGATCGCCGAGGCGGTCGCGCACTTCAAATGGCGTGCCCTCGGGGAAGGCGTGCCGCAGCTCGTACGGGAAGTAGCCGTCCAGAAGGTCCGCGAGGAAGACGCCCACCTCCACGTCCACGTACTCGCGCACCGGATGGTCGCCCACCTGCATGCCGTTTTGCCAGAAGGTGAGCGGAAGCGGCTCGATCGGCGTGAGCCGGCTGACGGCGCCGGGCGCTGCCAACGTCGCGACCATCGAGCTACCATCGCCCGCGAGGGCGTTCAACTCTTCCACGCGCGCGCGCACGCGAACCAGGTCGATGTGCGGCGGTGCTCCGCCCGCCGCGGGCGTCGCACCGCGCGGCGAAGACGCGTCGCCTGCCGCCGCGCCGCGCTCGCCGCCGACCCACTCTAGGCCATAGTCGGCGAGAAACAGCTCCATCTCGCGCAGCTGCGCGCGCAGCCGCTCGTTCTCGCGCGCAAGCCGCTCGATCTCGCCGTGCTTCTCGCGCAGCTCGCATGCGTGCAGCGCGAGCAGCACCGGTGGGAGCTTCTCCGCCATCGGCGCGAAACGACACTGCTATGGGTACTGGAGCGGACTGGCTGGAGCGGGCCACGGCCGGCGGTGGCGACTTTTCCGGAGACGCTTCACGTGGGGCGACCGGGCGAGAGCGTGGATGCGCGTGGCTCGCGCAGGACTGCTCGCCCTGTCTGGCCGCGTTGCTAAGAGCGCGCCAGTGCGTGCTCTACTCAGCCCGCCTGCGGCGCGTGCTTCCGCAACAGCGCGCGCAGCCCCAACGGACGGCGCTTCGACGCCCCGGTTGCGACCGCCCGCCGCCCGCGGGCCGCGTGCGCAGGCGAGCGCGCGCGCGTGCGTGGCGTGAAGACGTTCGGTGCTCTTCCGTGAGCACTCATTGCTTTTTCATCATCGGGCGCTTCTCGTTGAGACTGTCGAGCGAGCGCGCAGCGAGGAAGGCCTCCTCGGTCTCCTCGTCGTTCTGCACGAGCGACATCAACTTGGCTCTGCGCGGCCGCAATGGCAGGCGGGCCGAATGGGCGCGGGCGACAAGGCGCCGCACGGCGGCGGGCGGCGAGCGGTGCGCAAGCGCACGGCTTGAGCAGCGGCAGGCAGGGCCGCGCCTGCGGGGCGCGCGCGCGCGCGGAGGCGCCACGTGGCGGCGTGCGCCGCGCGTCGAGCGCGCGCGTGCACGCACCGCGCCTCGGCGGACATGTTGTGCTGCGTGATGCCCCGGTCAGCGAGCCCACCGAGGTGGATGAGCTGCGCGCGGGTGGGGCACAGCGACGCCGTGCGGCGCGGCGCGGGAGCGCGCAGAGCGGCGCGTGAGCGGGGCACAGCGCGCCACGAGCGGTATGCGCGCCGAGGCCAACGGAGGCGCGAGACGGCCGCAGCGCGGGCGCGAGACGCGCGCCGCGCGGCGGTGCGCACTGCGCGCAGCCGCGGGCGCGCGCTGCTCACCTCCTCGTTGTTGAGGCGCGACGCCTCGTACGTCTTGACGAATTTGGCCATCGCCTTCACCTTGGCCTTAATCTGCCGCCGCCGCTCGTCCTTCTCGCTGGCGGAGAAGGCCTTGGACGTGGCCGCCGAGCCATCGTCCTCAAACTCGGCGTCGAGGTCCGCCATGAGGAGCGCGTCCGAAAGGAACTGGCTCATCTTCTCGCCGACGAAGGGGAGCGACCAGGTGAAGACGTTCATGAAGTTTGGCAGGCAGTACGGGTGCTGCGTCTGCTTGAACTGCCGGATGTTGATCAGTGTGTTCTGGTATTTGAGGATCGCCGCCTTGTTTTTGTACACGTCGCAGTAGTTTGGCGCGGAGAAGAGGGTGATCACGGCGGGGAAGTCGTTCTCCGGGTCCTTCTTGTGCATCTTGAAGCCCTCCTTCTGCGCCTCATGCGCGCGCACGATCGAGAGGAGCTGGTTGTCCTTGAGGAAGCGCAGCGCCGCCTTTGAATTGAAGAGATACGAGCAGCCGCGCGTCGTGTTGGGCGTGAAGGGCTTGGCCTGCACCTCGTCGTCCTCGTCGGGCGTCGGGTCTGCCCAGAGCAGGTCGCACATCGGGCCGGCCTCGGGCGGCTCGGAGAAGCGGTCGATCCGGTTGATGTCCTCGAGCGTGTGGAAGGAGGGGCCAATCCCACCGTGGCAGCAGAGGAACTTGGCGTCGAGGAGGGCGCAGAGCGGCAGCGTGTCGAACACGTCCATGAAGGCGTCGTACACGCGCATCGAGTACTTGTGCAGGCACTCGTTCTTAAAGTTGAAGGTGCGCGTGAGCGCGCGGCATTCGTGGTTGCCGCGTATGCAGAAAACCTTCTTCGGGTGCGTCGACTTGAGCGCCATGAGGTAGAGCACGACTTCGCACGAGAAGGTGCCGCGGTCGACATAGTCGCCGAGGAACAGGTATGGGACCTCCTCGACCTTGCCGCCAATCTGCGCGGAGGCGGCGCCGAAGTGGCGCACAGCGCGCATCGCCGGGAAAACGAGTGTGGTCAGGCCGGCCAGCGCAGGGGCCGCCTAGGGCCTGCCAGCGAGAGCGCGCCATGCTGCCGGCACTCGCGCCCGGCGCGCCTCGGATGCGAGAAGCACGGCCAAGCGAGGCGGCCCGAGCCGAAACTCTCGCTAGCGGGTCCGAGCGCCGCTCCGAGGACCGCACCGAGCACACGATGGGCGCTCGCGGCAGCGCGCGCGCGGCTGGACCGACGCGCGCACGCGCGCGCGAGCGCGCCAAGCAGCTCCGCCACGCAATTCGATTGGCAGTGCGCACCTCGAAGACCTTCATGAGGTCGTAGTACTGTCCGTGGATGTCGCCGACGATGTTCACGTTGCCCTCGAGCTTGATGATGTTTGGCTCCGCGCGGAAGGCGGCCATCGCGTCCTTGCACAGCCGGCACACGTCGTCCTCGGTGATCTTGCCCTCCTTGAGCAAGTGCAAGCGCAAGACCTCGGGCTGCACCTTGTTGCCCTTGAACAGGTCATTGTGCGGCAGCGGGTGCAGCGGCGGCGCCTGCACACCGTTGTCCAGCCTGTGCGCAGCCGGCGCAGGCGAGCGCGCTGTGGGCCGCCACAACGCACGAGCCGCGCGCGGGCTGGCACGCGGGCGCAACGCGCGAGACTCGGCGGCGGCGCGCAGGCATCACGCACCGCTCCGGGACTGACTTGACCTCGGCCATCACGGCCGGCGGCGCTGCCATCTCCTGCGAGGCGGCGCACTCGCCGTGCTTCACCCTTGGGGCACTGTGGCGTTACTAGCGAGAAGTGAGCGAAATCTCCTTTTTCCCGGCTAGTGGAGCAGCAGCGGCCGCGCGCCGCGCTCGTCGGGCCGGGCGGAGGTTTGCATGCGAGGCGCACACCGTGCCCTAATAGTACGGGCCGGGCGGCTGGAACGGCCGCCCGCGCGCGTCGTGTGGCATCAGCATTGGCCCGCGCGGCGCGGACGCGCCAGGCGCGCAGTAGCCGGGAGGTGGCGCACCGCACATCTGCGGCGCGCAGCAGTAGCAGCCGTGCGGTACCATCGGGCCGCCAGCGCCCATCGCGCCCATCGGCGGCCTCTCGGAGAAGCCCGTGCGCCGCACGTCGCGGTAGTATGGTTGCCCATCGCAGCACGCGCCGCCGCGTCCCATGAGCTGCTTGTCCATGCGGTCGCGCGGGCCCGGTCCGCACGGACCGGCCCCATACTCCCCGCGGCCAAGCCCGAGCCCCTGCCCGCCCGCGCCGGGGCCCGCCGGCCCGGCGTACGCGAAGCAGCCGCCGCCTCCGCACGCGCTCTCACCCTTGCGGTGCGCATCGCGGTGCTCGCGCGCGTCGCCGCCGCGCATCTCGGGGCGCGGGTCGCGCGTGGGCGTGAAGTCGCGCTCGTACTCGCGCTCGCGCGAGCGCGAGCGCTCACCACGCAGCAGCTCGCGTTCGGCGCGCTCGCGCTCACGCGCCCCTCGTTCATGTCGGTAGCCGCCTGCGCCCATCTCGCGCTCGCGGATGTCACGCTCGCCCCATGCGTCCATGCTGATTTGCGGTGCGGGTGCAAAGCGCTCAAAGTCGGCGGCGCTTGGGCCGAACCGCTCGGCGAGGCCACCACCACCGCCACCGCCCAGCATCACGTAGCCGCTGCAGCCGCCGCCGCCGCCGCCGCCACCGCCGCCGCCGCCGCCGCAGCCGCCGCCGGCTCCCGCTTCTGCGGCGGCTACTGCGGCTGCTGCCGCCTGCTGTGCGTTCAGCACCTCGTGTCCGCCGAGGCCGCGCACCGGCGCGCAGCTCGGCCCGCCATAGGTGCACGGCATCGCGCCGCCGTGCCTCGCTGAGGGTCCCGCCACGCCCGTGCATGGGCGTGGACCGAGCTGCGTGCTGAATGGCGCGTCGCCACCGCTTGGCAGCGAGCGCGGCCGCATCAGCGAGAAGGCGGCGGGGGTTGAGCAGCTGCTGCCGCGCGAGACTGGCTTGGGCGACGGTGCGCCCTGCTGCGCGCGCGCGGAGAGCATGTACTGCCCGCGGGGGCCCGACGGTGTCTGCGCACCGCAGGCGCGTCGGCCGAGGGCGGGGGCGGGGCGTCGGCACGTCAGGCGCACGGCGCGGCGCGGCGCGGCGCGGCGCGACGGCGCGATGGATCACGGCATCACGGCATCGCGCACCATGGTATCCATCATTGCCCCGCCCATCATGATTCCTGTCGAGCCCGCGAAGCGATGCGCATGGACGGACACGCCCGGGCTAAGCGGCATTGGCGCCATGCCCGTGCCGCACCGTGGCCTCGGCGCGGGCCCGCCGTGCGCACCGCCCATCCTGCGCGCGCGGGAAACGGATCGGCGGGCGCGGGTGGCGGCGAGCGCCGCGCCGGCGTCACAGCGGCCACGTGCGCAATGTGACTCTCGCGCGAGCGGCGCGCGCGTGCGCGCACCGGGAAGCAGGGTGGCAGCAGCCGCCACCAGCGGCCCCGCATCCGCCAGCACCGTACGCTCCGCCGACCAGCCGGCCGCCCATCAGGTCGTCCGCGCCGCACGCGGACATGGCCGAGCACGCCGGCACGCCTCCAGAAAAGTGCGGTGCGGATGCGTACAGCCCGCCGTGCATACCGCGCGCCGACTGAGCGCCAGTACCCGCCGCGCTACGCGTCTCGTCGGGCTGGAGCTTGCGCTCGGCAGCCTCAGCTTCTGCGCGCGCCTTCGCGGCCTCCGCGGCCTCGTGTAGCCTCTTGCGCTCGTCCTGCGCGAGAACCTCCTTGAGCGCGGTGAAGAGCTCCGTCTTGCGCTCCTGCAGCGCCTGTAACTCGGCGCGCATCCGCGCGAGCGTCTCCTCATCGAGCGCCACAGGCGCCGCCTCGCTCGCCTCGTCGTCCAGCTCCTCGGTCGCCGCGTGCTGCGCATCGGCCGCGGGCACTGCAACGAGGACGGCCGAGGCGGCGGCGGGCAGCAGGCTCGTGCACGCCGCCGCGCGCCGTCGCGAATCGAAGAGCGCGTCTTGCAGCTGTAGCCATCGCGCGCGCGGCACCTCGGGGACCTTGAACTTGCGCTTCTTGAGCTTAAGGACCAGCATGCGCCACGGGCGTGAGCCTGCGCGGCGGCCTCGGCAGGCTCACGCCACCCGCTGCGGCGGGCCCACAACGATGGAGGTTGCCTAACAGTCAGCTGTCAGTGATGATTGATGACTGGACAAGGTGGAATTCCAAGCCTGCAGGTCCGTGGCCGGCGTCAGCGTACACAGCTGCTCGGCCGCTTCAGCGGTCAGCACACCTCGCAGGACCGAGAACGGTGCGCCCGGCCCGGGGCTCAGGCACTCAGCCCGTCAGCCATGACTCGGCGCTCGCTTCGCTCTGCTTGAGCGCGCGCGCGTGGCCTCGGGCCTCGGCTCGCGGGTCTGCGCGTGTGCCGGGCATCAGCATGCGCGCGACACAGACTATGGCGGCAGCGACGCGCGCTGCCGCCGTGCAGCACAGCCGCACGCCGCGAGCGCGCGGTGGGCAGCCGTGCACGCACAGGGCATGTGCGACCGGCGCTGCGCAGAGCTGCGCGAGCGAGCGCCGCGCGCAGCCGGCGGCGCGCGCATTCAGCCAAACTGGTTGAAGTAGGGCTGGCCGTACGGCGGCGTGTGCGCTTGCTGGAACGAGTTGGCCGGGCTGGTCGTCGTCGGCTGCGACTGCGTGTACGATGGCAGCTGCTGCTGCGCCTGGCGCTGCATGGGCTGCGAGAGATGCGGGTGGAGCATGCCCATGCCGGGCATCTGCTGCATCATCGCGTGCGCAAAGTGCTGCCCATGCTGCTGTTGCAGCTGCTGCTGCATCGGCCCCTGGGCGGGCGCGCCCATCTGCTGCGCCGGCCACTGCGCCTGCGCGCGCGCGGCGTCCTGCACGCGCGCTGCGTCCTGCGCGCCAAAGTAGCAGCAACCGGCGCCCGCCGGCGGCCCTACCGCCATTGTGCCATTCGCGCCGCCGGCGGCCGGCTGGCGGTGCGGCGAGCTCGCCGAGATCACGTACGGGAGCACCTCGCTTGCCGCCTCGTGCGCGCGCTCGTCGAGCGCGGCGCGCAGCGCAGCGAGCTCGGCCTCGTGCCGTCGACGGTATACGTCGAGCTCGGCGCGCCGCTCTGGCGACGCGTTCTCGCCGACGTCGAGCGTCGCGATGAACGCGGCGAACTGCGCCTCCTTGTCGGCCTTCTCGCCCTCGAGGTTGGCGCGCGCAATCTTGCGCAGCTGTTCGGCGCACTCCTCGGCCGTCGGTGGCGTGAGGCTGCGCGTGCCGCGGCCAAGCTTGACGAGGTTGGTCAGCGTGAGGCCCGCCTGGCGCGAGGCGCGCGGTGTGGGCATTGCGCGCCGGTCGGATCGCGGGGCGCGCCTCCCGCCGCCGTGCGCGGTAGCGGAGCGCGCCGCTCAGGCGCGCCGCGGCGCGAGCGCGCCACGACGTGCAGCGTGCGCGCGAAGAGGCGCACGAAGTGACGCGGGTGGGCGAAGGCGGCAGGAGGCGCAGCCCGCGCGTCCGGCGGGCGCGCGCACCTGCATGAGCTTCCCCCAGAGCTTCGCGCTCTCTTCCTTGAGCCGGTCGCGCTCGCCCTTGGTGTCCTGGAGCTCGGCCTCGAGCATGCGCATCTGCTCGACGAGGCGAAGCATGTCGTCCTCCTTGGGCTTCAGCTGCAGCGAGCACCGCCCACGGTGCCCATTCTCCTTGCAGCACTTGTCGTCGCGCGCACACCGCACGCGCACCTGCGGCAGCACGCTCCGCCGCAGCACGACAAACTGATCTTGGTGAAAGCCGGTCGGGTGCGCACCGTCGGGCGGGCGCATGGGCATCTGGAAGTGCATCGGAACGGGCTGCGGTTGCATCTGCGCCGCTGCGTCGACCGTCACGAGGGCGCCTCGGTGGCAACTGTGCACCAAATGCGGGGACTCCAGATGGACCCCTTATCTTTAATCTTTTCAGTAAAATACTCGCCGAGAATGGCGGCGGGTTTGAGGAGACACCAGCACGGGCGTCCCGGAAAATTAAAATCCTGGGACACATGCGCACCGCACCGCGCAGGGGCGGCAGGCCGGCAGGGGCCGACGGCGCGGCGGTAGCCTGGAAGCCAACGGGTGCGCGCGCGCATCAGCGCAGCTCGAGGAATTGGCCGCGCGACGCACACAACCGCCGACGGGGCGGTCGCGCGGCTCTACGCCGCGCCGCGGCAGGCGGAGGCTGCGCGGTGACCGTCCGGGACTCTGAACGTGTATGAGTACTCTGTTCATACGCTTGTTAAACCCTCGGGACCATGGCCTCGGCCATGGCCCTTTGCGCGGCGACCTTTGGGCGCCTAGAGCACGGCGACGGCGGGCTGCACGTAGCGCAGCTCGCGGTGACGTCGAACTTTGACGGGCCGTTCGATTGCCCGACCTCCGCGTACGCGTTCTCGCCGCCCGTCTTCTTTGAGCGCGCGCACATCGTGCTCACAGAGGCCGCCGACTGGTCGTATGCGCGCTGCCCGCCAACGTACACAGGGCGCGCGGCGCTGCACGGCGCGCTCGTGCTGCACGTCAATCCGGGCACCGAGTGCCCTCTTGCGCACGCCGCGCGCGCCGCCGCCGACGCCGGCGCCGCCGCGTGGCTCGAATACGCGCCGGCGACGGCGTGGCTGGGCGCTGAGCCGGGCGAGCGCCGCAACGAGTTCAGCGTGCACGAGGGTGGGGACAGGCGGGCGGGGGCGCGTGCGATCGCGGCCGTTTCGATCAGCTCGCGCTGCGCCGACTCGCTCGTTGCCTCGCTCCGTCGGCGTGCCGCGAGCGCCCCGGCGCCGATCGGCGAGCTCGCGCCCATGAGCTCGCGCTGGTCGAGGATGTGGCGCGGCGCCGGCTGGCTGGCGTGGCGCGTCGTCGTCGGGCTCGCGTCGTACGTGGCCATCGAGGTCGCCGTGCTCCGCGTGCACCTTGCGCTCTCGCCCACGCGCGCCGACGAGCGGCCGAGCGCTTTGACCCTCTCATTCCAGTGGCTGCTGCTTGTCGCGAACGCGCTGCGCGTGGCCTATGTCGCGGCCGACCCGCTCGGCAGCACGGGGCTGCTGCCCGTCGAGGCGAACGAGCTGCTGCTCACGCTGCGCGGCGCGCTGCAGACACTTGGCGTCGCCTGCTTCTTCCGCCACTACGTCGCGATGGGAGTTGTCGTGAACATCGTGCCGCGCGCGCGCGGGCGGCTGCTCGGGCTCGGCCTGCTCGCGCTGCCGCTCACGCTCGTCGCGTGCGCGCTCGCGCTCGCGTTCGGCCGGCTGGGCGGGCTGCGTTGGACGAGGCAGCTGGACGACGCGCTCCGCGCGCTGCGCGCCGGCGCGCTACCGGGCGTGCAGGCGTGGAGCGGGCTGCAACTTGATTGGGCGATTCATCGGCGAATGCAATCGTGCCCCTCGCCGCTCTTCGTCGATCTGATCGTGCGCGCCAAGCGGCTCAATGTCTTCCTCGTCATCCACTGCGTCGTCTCGCTCACGTGCGCTTACCTCATCCACGCGCCGTCCGTTGCCTTCGTCGCCGGCCTCGTCGGCGCGCTCGATGAGGTCGCCGCCGCGCTCACGATGCTGAGCGCGCGCCCGCTCGGCTCAGGCGCGCCGCTCGTCGGCCCCGCCGGCTGGCTGCTCGCGTTTGCGTGGCGCGTGGGCGTGCGCGTGGCGCGCAGCTCGCCGTGCGTCAAGATGGTGACGGCTGTCACGCCCATGCCGCCCGGCGGCCTCCCGGCCGCATCGTCCGGCTTTGGCAGCGGCGGGCCTATGCACCACGTCGGAGCGCTGCCCGGCCTGCCGCCACACCTGCGTCTCGGCGTCACGACGTCCTTCCTGCGCGAGTACGCCGAGCGGCTCGGCTGCGACGCGAGCACCAAGTCGTACACGATGCGCGAGATGGCGCTGCGCGCGACGATGTCGTCGATGGTCTCCGTCGCCGAGCTGTCGGTCGAGGAGACGTCATCCGACGGCTACCCGCGCGTCGGCAAGGCGTCGCTTTTCATCTCGCACGCGCACGCGTGCAACTACCTGCGGATGGTCGACGCGATTGAGGCGTACCTCGAGCTGCACGGCCTTTCGAAGGAATGGACGTATGTGTGGGTCGACATCTTCTCAATCAGGCAGCATCAGCTCCACACGGACATTGCGCACATCGGCCAGATCGAGCTCGAGCTCGCGCACGTTGTCGTCGTGCTCGACCCGTGGGACAAGCCTGTCTGCCTCACGCGCGTGTGGTGCGCGCCGAGTGCGGCGCCGAGCGCGGCGCGACGCACGCCTGCAATGCTCGCCGGCGTGCGCGCGTGCTCGCTCACGCGCCCGCGCCGCCGCGCGCCGCCGCGCCGTGCCGCGCGCGCGCGTGCCATCGTGCGTGGCGGCAGGTGCCTGTACGAAATCGTGCATTCCCTCCACCCGTCGGTCGTGCTCGACCTGACCGTGCCGCGCGCCGAGCGGATGCGATTCGTGCAGGCGCTGGCGCACGACCTGTCGGCCGTCGAGGAGCAGCTGTGCTCGTTCGACGCGCGCAACGCGCAGGTGACGGTCCCCGAGGACAAGCTTGTGATCCTCTCGCTCATCGAGGAGCACTTTGGCGGCCGGTTCGGCTACGTCGAGGGCGAGGGCCTGTCCATTTTCAACGAAGAGACGCGCGCGGCTATCCGCGCCGCGCTCGCCGCGTGCTCATGGGACATGTGACGTCCGACGAAGCGCTGGTGGGCGTCGCGTCGTTGATTGCAAAGTCAGCGTGAATTTTTCCATACCCATAATATTCATATGGGTACGTAAGACTACGTACCCATAAGGGTATCCCTTTGGTGAAACGGACAAGGATGGCTGGGCCGCCTCGCTCGACGCTCATCTCGGGCAGCACGTTCGCGCCCAACGTGTTTTCGCGCGAGCTGCACCTCGGCCACGGGCTTGGCGCGCCCGCGCGCGGCGCGCGGTCCGAGTCAGCATTCGACTTTGCGCAGGTCGGCTCGAAGCGGGCGGTCGCGCGCAGCTCGGCGGGCATGCCGGCTCGGCTAAGTGCGCTTGCGACGCAGTCGTTCGCCACGCGCGTCGAGGAGCTGCTCAAAGCCAACGAGCTGGCGCGCGCCGCCGCCGAGCGCACCGTGTTGCTTTACGCACGTCGCACGGCCGTCGCGGCCGTCGGGCGGCAGGAGGACGAGGCCGAGCCGAGCGTGCCGAGCGCCGCGGATGCGCGGACGCCGGCCTACTCGGCGCCCGCGCCCGTGCGCGACGCGCCTGCAGAGCGGGATGCAACCATCGCGGCCGCGCCGCTGCTGCAGGAGTCACTTCTCACGTCGCTCTCGCACGCCCTCGCCCGTCGCCTCTCAGACGCCGCGCCACCGGCCGCGCCCGGCTCGACGTCTGTCGACGGTTGCGCTGGCCAAAGTCGGCCCGCAGCGTGCGCGGCGGATGCCCTCGCGCGCCGCGGAGTGGAGCGCGGCGGCGCGTACGTGATCGAGATGGGCGAGACCGTGCGCCTCTCCGCACAGCTCGAGCTTGGAGGAGGCGAAAGCGGCGGCGCGTGCGCGGCGACGCCGGCATCCGCCGTGGCGCGCGCGTTGCTCGCGCGCGCCGCGCCGCGCCGCGCGGCTGGCGGCGCGAGCGATGGCGATCTGCTGCTCGGCGGGCTGCGGCGCGAGGTGGTGGCCGCGCTCCTGCGCGAGCGGCTCGCTGGACCGGTCTTTGGGCAGGTCGGCTCGGCAGAGCTGCTCAGAATGATGCGCGCCGAGGGTGCGTGCGCCCTACGGCGTTACAGCCGGTACACGCAGCTCTTCCGGCAGCACGCGCCGTCCGATAGCCTGCACGTGCTGCTGAGCGGGCGTGTCCGTCTCGACTGGCACGATGGGCGCATGGACGAGCTGCACGTCGAGCTGGACGCGCACACCGGGCGCGCCGAGCTCGGCGGCGGCGCGCGGCACGCTATGTTTGGTTTCGAGGGCGCGACCGCACGCTGCGCGGACATCGTCGACGGCGGCTGGCGGCCCAGCCGACTCGCGACCGCGTCGGTCGTGCGCGAGGCGCTCGTGTTCACGCTCAGCGCGCACGCGCTGCCGCGACTGCTGTGCGCTCACTGCGCGACTGAGTTTCGCTGCTTGCTCCTCTCGCGGCTGCCGATCCTCAGCGACCTGCCCGCGCGCGCGCTCCTGCCCGCGGCGCGCCACTTCCACCTTCGCCGCGCGCGCGCCGACGAGGTGGTCGCGCTGCAGGGCGACGATGACGATGCGCTCTTCCTCGTCGCGCGCGGAACGGCGGTCGTCGCCATGCTGACGAAGGAGGGGGCGCTCGTCGAGATTGGTCGGATCAGCGCTGGCTCGGCCGCGCCTTACTTTGGCAATTTTGAGCCCGCGCAGCGCACGGCGCGCGCGCGGCCGAGGCACGATGGTGCGCGCGGCGCGGCGCTCGCGCCACGCGACATGCCGCCGAGCGCCATGTCGGCGCGCGGCAAGTTCGTCGCGTCCGTCCTGGCGGCTGACGAGCTTTGGCTCCTTGTGCTGCCCAACGCCTCGGCCGAGGACGTGATGGAGACGGTGCCCGACTGGCGCGCGCGCTTTGTGCGCGCGTCGCGCGCGATGGCGCTCGCGAACGAGATGCGCCTTGCACGCGACGATGAGCGACAGCTGCAGGCGCGGCTCGTCGCGGCGACGGCCGAGGCCGCAAGCGCGGAGGAGGACGAGAAGGCGAGGCTCGCCGAGCGGCGCCGAGAGCTGGGTCGCCGGCGCGCGCGCCGCGCACCGTTCGCGCCGCACGTCGAATCTCGCGCGGGCGCCGACGCGCTGCCGCCGATAGGCACGGACGGCGCGCAGGAGTCCGCGCGACTCAGCTCGCCGGGCATGCGCAGCGAGCACGCTGAGCCCGCCGCCTCGCCCGACGCGCTGCCGCGCCTGCGCGTGCGACAAGCGCAACAAACAGGCCAGCCACGCAGCGTGCATATGCGCGCGGCGGTGGAGGCGCCCGTGCGGGCGATGACATGTGGACATGCTCCCCCTGCCCTCCCCGCGCCGCGCTAATTCAGCCTGATGAGGGGGGGAGGGGGGGGAAAGGGGGGGGGGGGGGGGGGGGGGGGGGGGGGGGGGGGGGGGGGGGGGGGAGAGAGAGATGCTTGACTCCTCATCCCCCCCCCCCCCCCCCCCCCCCCCCCCCCCCCCCCCTCACCCAACTCAGACCCCCCCACCCCCTCATCCCCCCGCTCACCCAACTCCGAATCTTGAAAGCTGTAGTCCGTCTTCATCGCCTTGAGGGCTACAACCGACAAGCAGGCAGTCAGCTGCGCACACATAGAAGCACGATTGCAGTCTACACCGTGGAGGCCATGGAGGTTGCCGGCGCGTTTGCGCCCTTGTCGTTGAGCACAACGATAGCGGCCGTGTACACGACGAGCGAAATCGCCATGAGGACGATGCCGACGACAAAAAGGAGGAACTTTTGCGGGTGCGCGCGGTCGACAGTACCGTTGATTGTGAGGGAGAAGCCCACCGACCACACCGTCACCATCAACGCCTGCAAGGCAATCGCCAACTTGGTCTGCATCTGCTTGAGCACATTGAGGCTCGCCGCGGCGAGGAACGGGTACGCGAATTGGAGCGCGCTGCCGATGGCAAATAAGATCAAGGCGTTATCCTGCGTGTCCCACGTGACGGAACCATTGATCATCAGGCTGTAGCCCACGGCGAACGAGAGGGACGTGGGGAAGGTCCACGCGTACACCATGTGGGAGCCGCGTTTGGCCATGTTGTCGGCGCTTTTTCGTGTGCGAAGTATATTACTTCATTATGACCGGTATAAGAGGCCACGCCGGCCCGACACACGGGGCAATATCGATGGCAATAGGTACTCGCGGAGACTTTGTTTCGTCAGGAATCGGGGAGGTGAAACCGTCACCCGAGGTGGGGGCCGCGGCCGCGATGGCTGCCGCCCACCCCAATCTTATTGCATGCCAGGGGTGCCGCACGTCCAAGAGCCGCTGCGACATCGCGACGCGCGGCGTAGCGGAGTGCAGCAGGTGCGCGCGGCTTGGCCTCGCGTGCGTGCAGCCGGTGCGCGCCAGAATGGGCCGGCCACCGCTTCACAAGTCGCTGCCGGCGAGCGTGGTTCTCGGCGTGCCGCTCGGCCCTGTCGGCCACGCCGGCCCGACGCAGCACGAGATGGAGGGCGTGGTCGCCGGGCTTGTAGTCGCGCGCCTCGATCAGCCGACACCTCCCGCGCCATCGCCCGCGCACGCGATGCTGCGTCACTTTGGAAAGTCGCTGCCGACGATGCTGCTGCAGATGGACGTGCACGCGCAGAAGACGATCCTTTGGAACCTCGTGGCGGCGGCGCACATGCTGAATGACGCAGATGCGATGGGTTACGGGTTTGCGCTCGCTGGCCAGCTCGGCTTCCGTGCGACCGATGTGGTGCAGCTCGACACCTCGTTCTCTACTCGACACGTGACGGCATATTGCGCGCAGTTCCCCGAGTACATTGCCGAGTGGGCCCGAGGAAACGCACCGGCGCTGTGCGTCGAGGAGGGACGCTTGATGTTTTGGCCGAACAGGAGCTTTCGCACCGTCTTCCTCCCGGCCGAGGCCGCGCACGACCGGCCGCTCGACGGCGGCCGCTTCGCCAACTCGCCCTTCGCTGCCGCCACCTTCCACTTCCCGGCCCTCGTGACGACGATCATGTCACTGTTCGCCTCGTGCATGCGGCAGATCGGCGAGGCGGCGCGGGGCGCAGCCTCCGACTACCCGGGCGCGTACCACGCCTGCGCGCAGCACAGCGTGCCGGCTCAAGTCCCCCACGCCGACGGCCAGCTGCGCCCTGCCCGTCTCTCCGTGCGTGCATGTGCGCTGGACAACGGACGCATGCTCTGGACCGCCTTGCGCATCGAGGCCGTGGCGGACGCCTCACACGGGCTGACGGGCACGCGCCTCGGTGAAGCCCGGCCCTCGCCCGTGCAGGCGCGCGTCGCGCACACGGCGAGCGCGGCCGCGTACGACGCGCAACGCGCAGCCGGGCACGGACGTGCGCAGCCGCCTGCCGCCGCTCACCCGGCCGCGCCTCTGCCGCCCGAGCTCGCCGATTCCGGCGCCATGCTCGACCTGGACGATTTGGCAGCCTTGCTCGCCGAGCCGGAGCTGAGCGCACCGTGCGTCGAAGGCGCGGGCGATGCGAGCTTCGACGAGCTGCTGACGCGCGGCGCGTGAGCTTGGGACTCGCGTTCAGCCTTTGGCTTGCGTTTTGCCTTGGATTCGCGTTCAGTCTTGAACTCGCGTTCAGCCGTGGACTCGCGTTCAGCCATGGACTCGCGTTTTGCCGCCGACGAGTCCGCCGTTGCTCAGCCCGGGAGGCGACGCCGCCAAGGTCGACGGCGTTGCGTCGGTGCCGCGCATGGACGCAACCGCCAGTGTCCACCGCTCCTCCGCCTCCGTTCACCGTCGCCCTGGTCAACCCTCCTTCCAGCTGTCTTCTCGGGTCTGAGCCGTCTCGTGTGCGCGACCGTGCCGCTATCTACTTCGCTGTCTGACCCTGTCACGAATGCAAATGCTCGGGCGCGCCCATTCCGCTCTGCATGGCGCCCGCTCGGTTGCCGGGCAAATCCAGCGCGTCAAGGCCTGCAGCGCCGACGTCGACTAGCAACCCGCCTGCGCTGCCTAGCCCGTCGGCCCCGGGCGGGCAGCGCGCGCCCTCGTCGCCGGGCGGCGCGCCATCGTCGAGCATGCTGAGCAGGTCGAGATCGCCGCCTGCCTCGGCGCCGGCCGCCTCGTCACCGGCCGCATCCACACGCCCAGCATCTGCGCCCGCGCTGCTTTGGTCGTTGCCGGGCGTGGACGCGAAGAAGTCGTCAAGCGAGACTTGCTCTTCGCCCAGCTCGGCAATGTGCTCGCCCGCCCAGTCGGCGAGCGCGGGAACATGGCACACGGTCGTGCCGGCGTCTGCGACGATGAGCGCGCGCACGTCGGCCGCATCGCGCGTGTCCAGCGCGGCGGGCGCAAGGAGAGCGGCCTTTGCGCTCACCTCGCTGATTGCGGCGCGTACGGCGCGTTCGTCAACACCGGACGCGGACTCCGCCCGCTGCGCGTCGTCCACGCCCTCCACCATGCCGTCGTTCGCCGCATGTGCCTGCCCTTCATGCACGGCGCGCGCGCCGTCGTCGCCGCCGCCAATGTCGTCGTCCACGTCCATCGCTGCCGCACCGCCGTGCGCGTGCGCCCCGGCGGATGGGCCGCGCGGCTCGTCCAAATCCGTTACGTGCGAGCGCGTTTCGACTTCGCATCCGCACGATGGCTGACGGCCGTCGGCTGCGCCCGGCGGCCGCGCGTCCCATCCACCGCGCGTCGCTGCTTTTGCGTCCGCGGCCGCGTCGTCCGCTCGCGCGGCGCTTTGGCCGTTGTCCTGCGCGGCCGGATGGCCGGTGAAGGTAGCGGGCTCATCGGCCGACGCCTCGCCCATCGCCGCATCCAAGCCCGCATTCGCACCGTCGCCCGCGCGTACGTGGGCATCGCCGCGCTGCTCGCCGCGCTCGCTCGAGCGCTGCGGCTCGACTGTGGCGGTCGGCTGCTGCTGCGTACGGCCTTCAGCTCGCGCAACGCCGGCCGGCGCTGTCTCGGCGTCCGCCCCGCCCTGCGCCTGCACCTCGCCGTGCCGACTTTCGATTTGCGCGCGATCGGCAGCGCCGGCGCTGTCGCCAGCCGATGCGCACTGCGCTGCGTGCGGCGGTGTCGCCATCGCGTGCGCAACCTCAGGCGGCACAGCTGCCGGCGCGGTGCGCGCCGCCACATTTGAAATGGCGCGCTGCGCCGGTCGTGCGTTCGTGCCGTCCGGGCTCTGAGCGGCGCGTGCCGCCCGGCCGTGCGCGTCGCGAGCGTCGCGAGCGTCGTCTGCCTCGGCGCCGCCCTCGCCCTCGCCATCCTCGCCGTTCAACCCCTCGGTGCGCCTCGCGCCCCCCTCGCCTTCCGCAGCGTCCGTTCCAGCAGCCGCCCCGCCCACCGCGTCATCGGCCACGCGCCCTTCTTTCGCGCGCTCATCTGCGGCCTTCTCGTCCGCGTTGGGCTGAGCGTGCGACTGCGGCTGCGGCTGCAGCTGCGGCTGGTTTGACAGCACGTGCAGCTGCGGCTGCGACTGCGGCTGCGGCTGCTGCTGCAGCTGCGGTTGCGGCTGCGGCTGCGACTGCGGCTGCGGCTGCGACTGCGGCGCCACCTGCACGAAGCCGGGCAGCGCCGGCGCGTTCGCGTGCTCCTGCGCGCCCACCATCGCACTGAGCTGAGCGGCCTCGTGCGCGGCAATGTCGCCGCGGTGCATACGCTGCGCGCCGCTCGCCGCCTGCTGCAGCCGCAGCAGCTGCGCCATATGCGGAGAGAGATCGTAAAGCGTGCTCTCGCGTGGCAGGCTCGCGTCCGCTGCCGGCTCGCGCCGCACCGACGGGAGCGTGCCGTATGCGATGTGCACCTCGAGCGCGGCTGCGCGGTGCGCGCGCGCGGACGGAAGGGAGGGCGGCCAGAGCGGACGGAAGGGAGGGCGGCCAGAGCGGACGGAAGGGAGGGCGGCCAGAGCGGACGGAAGGGAGGGCGGCCAGAGCGGACGGAAGGGAGGGCGGCCAGAGCGGACGGAAGGGAGGGCGGCCAGAGCGGACGCAAGGGAGGGCGGCCAGAGCGGACGGAAGGGAGGGCGGCCAGAGCGGACGGAAGGGCGGGCGGCCAGAGCGGACGGAAGGGAGGGCGGCCAGGGCGCCAAAGCGCGCGCGCGCGCGCGCGCGGGTTAGCAAGCGAGGCGCGGCGAGGCGAACGCGGCGCGTAACGGTCGCACTGCGCCAAGCCAAACCACCTCCCATCGAGGGCCGCACGAGCGGGGGCGGGCGCCAACGCGGCCGCGCGCCACGTCGCCGCGTGCCGGCGGCGCGCGCTCGCACCGAGCCGAAGCGCGTCCTGCCTGAGCGCGCCCGCTGCTGCCGCACAGTCGGACATCAACGACACGCACTGCGCGTCATCTGCGAGCGTCGGGACGGTGTTTGGCGGTGGCCTCGGCATCGCGGACGTGGCCGCGACCTTCTCGTAGAGCTGCCGCTTCTCTCGCTGCTGGCAGAGCGCAGACGAGAGCCGGTTGATCTCCTGCACGAGCGCCGATTGCCGTTGCTGCGCGATGCGATGCGATGCGGGCGCGGGCGCGGGCGCGGGCGCGGGCGCGGGCGCGGGCGCGGGCGCGGGCGCGGGCGCGGGCGCGGGCGCGGGCGCGGGCGCGGGCGCGGGCGCGGGCGCGGGCGCGGGCGCGGGCGCGGGCGCGGGCGCGGGCGCGGGCGCGGGCGCGGGCGCGGGCGCGGGCGCGGGCGCGGGCGCGGGCGCGGGCGCGGGCGCGGGCGCGGGCGCGGGCGCGGGCGCGGGCGCGGGCGCGGGCGCGGGCGCGGGCGCGGGCGCGGGCGCGGGCGCGGGCGCGGGCGCGGGCGCGGGCGCGGGCGCGGGCGCGGGCGCGGGCGCGGGCGCGGGCGCGGGCGCGGGCGCGTCAGACCTGGCGCGCTCGTCGCGCGCGGCCGCGCGCGACGAGCGCGGTCTCGCGCGCGCGCACACCTGGAAGGCGCCCATGAAGGCGCGGATGCAGTGCGTCGCGTCGAGGCGGCATGCGCGCTGCACATCCCGCACGTGCGCGCCCACCGCCGTGCAGACCGCCATCACCGCGCAGTGCAGCGCGACAATCGCGACCTGCGCGGGCGACCACGCGGCCGCCGCGCGGCGCGCGCCCGCCGGGACAGCCGTCGCGCCACAGGCAACGCCGCCGGCGGTGGACGCGGACGCGGCGGCGTCGGCGCCGCCCAGCTGGCCGGCGCACGTGCACGCCGCGGAGCCAAGCGGGATGGGCGGCGGGAGCGGCGGAGGGAGTGGCAACGCCATCGTGCGCTGCACCGCGAGGGGGGCGTCAATCGCCCGAAGCGCCGTCGCCACCGGCAGCTCGCGGATCGCGCGCATCGCGTCACGCATCCCATGCCACTGGCGGTGGGCGTTGGCGGACGACGTGCCCACCTTGCCCATCGTGTCCGAGAGCCGCGTGAGCGCGTGCGCGTGCGTCGCGATCTGGCCGCACGCCTCGATGACGTCGCCGCCCGCGCGGCTGCCGTCGACGGGTAGGTCCGGGATGCCCATGCCTGCGTGCGCCTGCCGGCAGAGCGTGATGATCGGCGAGAGCGGCAGGCGCTGGACTGTGCGAAGGCCTGAGAGCAGCACGACGAGCGCCTGCAGCGCGCCAGACACGGCGCGCTCCGCTGCCGCGATCGTCTCAACCGCGACGCGCGACGCGTTGTTCGCCGCGGCGCCGCCGCCCGCCGCGTGTGGCACGGCGGTGGCGCCGCCGTACCAGCCAGCGCCCGCGGCCGCCGTGCCATCCGCGGCCTTGGGCGCAGCCGGTCCGTTCGCGCCGGCGATAGCGCCGCCGCTGCCAGTACCTGCACCGCCGCCGCCGCTGGCGCCACCGCCCTTGCCGTTCGCGCCGCCTCGGCGCGCGCCGGCGGCGCCGGCGCCGGCGGCCTTGAGAGCGCCGCCGTCAATTGCGCCGGCGAGGGCGGTGAAGGGCAGGCTGGCGACGCACTCGGGCGGCGTCGGGATGAGCGCCTCCGCCTCGCCTGTCTCATCGGGCAACGTGTGCCGCCTTGCAGCGCGCGAGATCTGCGCGGAGAGGAGCGCGAGCGAGATGACGAGCGCGTGGAGCCCACCGTCGAGCCGCTCGAACATCGACTCGGCGTACGTCACGCTCGGCTGGTTGGGCAGCGCGTAGCCCGCGTGCATCTCAAAGGCGGAGCGGATCAAACAGGGCAGCAGCGCCGCCTCCGCCGCCGAGATCGGCGACGCGACGAAGAGCTTTGCGACCTCCGCGCAGTGCGCCACGTCGTCGGCGCTGAGCGCCGACGCGGGCGGCTGCGCGAGCGGCGTGAACGCGCCGGTGCTCCCGTCGGGCGGCGAGGGCGCGACGGCGGCGGCGGCGGCGGCGGCCGCCGCCGCCGCCACGCTGTCGGCGCTCACCGCCGCGCGCGAGATCGTGAGCAGATCCCAGAGCGCGAAAAGGCGTTTGGGCACGGGCGGGACGTGCGCGGCCGCGGGGTGCGCAGGCGCAGACGCCGCGACGACGGCGGCGGCGGCGGCGGCGGCGGCGGCGGCGCGCGCGCGCTTGCTCAGCGGTTGCGAGCCACTTCCCGAGCAGCTGATCAGGCCCACCGGCGCGAGCGCGCCCGCGCCGGCCGCCGCGCCGCCGCCATTTGCACCGCCGGACGGCGCGCCCGCCGCCGAGCCGGCGCCGTGCCGCTCAGCGGGTGGCTGCGCCGCACCGGCGCCCTTGCGGTGGCTCGGCCGCGGTGGCTTGGCGTCGGCCGTGGCACCACCGCCGCCGCGCTCGACACCGCCGCGCTCGCCGCCGCCGCCGCCGGCCGCCGTCGCGGCGCGCGGCTTGTCGCCGCCGCCCTTCCCCGCGCCGCCCGCGTGCGCGTGCGCGCGCGGCGCCCTGCACGTGCACGGCGCGGCGCGGCCGTCCACGATGGGCACGCCGTTCGCCTCGTGCACGTGCACGAGCCGCGCGCACAGCCCGAGCTGCGCGAGCGCGTTGCTCACGTCCTGCAGCTTGCGCTTGCGGTCGGCGGTCACCTCGTACTCTTGCGAGTCGAGCGCGTCTATGAAGACGGGCTTATCCGAGACGCGGCTCTTGTTGAGCTTGCGCACGTGCTGAAAAGGAACGCCGATCTTCTGCAGCGCACGCGGCCGCCCCGGGTGCGCCTTCTCCGCGTCGCGCACCGCGACGACGACCCTCCAGTAGACCTCGGCGACCTGCGCGCGCCGCCGCGCGCGCGGTGGCGCGCGCGCGGAATGAACGCGCGCAGGCGAGCAGACGGGGGCGGCGCAGCGACGCGCACGAACCGAAGTACTGCTGAAGCTCGCCTTCGTGGGCGCGCGCGCAAAGTCGTAGTGCTCCCAATTGAAGGTGGCGTGCACCGGGTCCTCCTCTCGCGCGTCGGCCATCGTGAGCAGGCCGCTTGGCTTTGGGCCTCTCCCAAAAAAGACTTAAAAAGTGGAAAGACTTTTTTGAAGGGCGGGGGGGGGAAGGGGCGAAGGGCCGAGGGCCGCGCGCGCGGCTCGGGGGGCCGTAGCCTCTCTCCTCCGCCCTCGCCGGCCGCACGGGCCAATGCGGGGTCTGCGCAGCGAAATACGAGCAGCCATGCTCCGGCGCCTTCGAATGACTTGGGCGGATGGGTGAAGCGCGGGACGGTGTGCTTGACTTCCTGCGCGGCCGACGGCCGTCCACTGTCCAGTCGGAATTTTAAAAGTCAACGCCCGCCTTTGACGCAAAGACGTGCTGTGACCGGCGCAATTTACGGCCGATGGGCAGGAAGGTCGTGCCGAGCGGCGATGAGGCCTTCCTCGTTCTCGGCCGCGAGAGCGTCCTCCTCCTCGGCGTCGGCGGCGTTGCGGCTCTGCTTCTCCTCCTCAACGTTGGCCTTGTCATCTTCGTGCTGCTCACGTACAACAAGCCACCGCGCGAGCCTACGCCGCCGGCCAAGCCCGCGGAGCCCGTGAAGCCGCAGGTGCCCGAGCCGGAGCAGCCGAGCCCGGCAGTGCCCGCTGGCAGGGGCGCCCGCCCGGCAAACGGCGGGTTGACGCTTTCCCTCAAGGATGTCAAGCTCCTCCAGCAGCGCCGCAACGCCGCGGTGCAAGCCAAGACGCCGCGCGAGATTCTGGCGGACATCAAGGCAGGCAACGCGCGCTTCTGGACGGGCGCGCCCGAGACGCCCGCGGCCAACATGGCGGCGATTGAGCGCAGGGAGCTCATGGGGGGGCAGGTGCCCATGTGGATGCTCCTCGGATGCGCGGACTCGCGCGTGCCCGTCGGTGCGCGCCGCGCCGGACGCCAGCCGCCGGCTGCGCGCGCCGCGACCGCGCGCGCGCGCGCGCGCGCGTCCGCACCGCGGCTGACGCGCCCGTCGTACCGTTGGCGTCGCGCGCGCGCGCACAACGCGTACCAACGCTCGTTCGCCGCGCGTCCGGTCATGGTCGACAATCGCCCGCACCGTCACGGCGCAGAGATCGGTGCGTCGCCCGCCTCGCCGCGAGCACCGCCCTGCGTGCGCCGCCGCCACCGCGCGCGCGGGTACAAGCTGTTGTCATCACCACACCCTCCTCCTCCCTCTCCTCCCTCGCCAGTCTTCGACCAGGGCATCGGCGACATCTTCGTGTGCCGCAACGCGGGCAACCTCTACGGCGACACCGTCGGTGGCACGATCGACTACGCGGTGCATGTGCTCGGGATCAAGCTCATTGTGGTCATGGGGCACCAGGGCTGCGGCGCAGTGAAGGCAGCGATGGCCGCGCCTCAGCCCGGCGAGGCGCCCAAGCCGCCCAAGCTGCAGCAGCTGCTCAACGGCATGCGCCAGTCCCTCGACTACTGCGCCGAAGTCATCGATCGCCTCGAGGACGCCGGAGCGCGCGATCGCGAGTCGGTGGTCGCCAACGCGCAGGCGCAGGTCCGGAAGATTCTCGCAGAGCCTGGCATCAAGGCCAAGGCGCAGAAGGGCGAGCTCGCCGTCATCGCCGCCTTCTACGACATCGGCTCGGGCATTGTCGATTTCATCGAGCCGTCCCAGAGCGCGGGCGTCAAGGGCAAGGCAGCGCAGCGCTAAGTGCGCGCGCGCGGCGGCTTGGAAACAGACGTACAGAGGGTGCCTGTGCACCCTCCACACGATCTCCGATCGCGACCTGGACCCGACGGTTCGGCGTGCACCGCGCGCTTTGCCGGAAGGGCAGGCCCCGCCCGTAGTCCGAGCCAAATGTCGAGGGCTTGTGGCGTCGATGTGCCTCGGCTCGAGGTGACCGCCGGGAAAGCACACTTTCGAGACCTCCAGTGACGGTCACTCACTCAACGGCCGCCTTGGCTGAGCGCACGTAGGCGACCACCTTCGCGCCATCCTTCTCGCCCGCCGATTCGAGGCCCGACGACGCGTCAACGCCCCAGCATGGCGCCGACGCGGCGATCGCCTCGTGCACGTTGGACGCCGACAGCCCGCCCGCGACGAGGCACGGCACGCCCGCCGCGCCGAGCTTCGCGGCGAGCGACCAGTCAAAGGTCTGGCCGGTGCCGCCGCGCGCGTCCGCGACCTGCGTGTCGAGGAGCAGCGCGATCGGCCCGCCGACGAGCGGCGGCAGCTGCGCGAGCACGACGCTGGCGTCGGCGCCGGCGGGCACGTGGAGCACGCGCATGCACGGCACGCTGAGCTGGGCGGCGAGCGCTGGCGGCTCGTGGCCGTGCAGCTGGACGACGTCAAGGCCGGCGGCCGCAACCGTCGCGTTGATCTCCTCCGCCGGCTGGTCCTGAAAGACGCCGACAACGAGCGGCCGACCGAGCGCGCGGATGGAAGCTTCAATCCACGCAGCGCCGGCCGAAAACCATGCCCCGACGCCAGCGGCGGTGGTGGCCGTGGTGGGAAGCGGCGGCAGCTCGCCATCAGCCGTGCCGCGCCTCTGCTTCACCGCCGCGACGATCGCGCGCGCATCGTCCGCGCTCACCTTGCGCTTGGAGCCCTGCGCGAAGATGAGGCCGAGAAGGTCAGCTCCCGCCTCCGCCGCATCCAGCGCGGCGTCGGCCGTCTTTAGGCCGCACACCTTTACGAGCGGTCGGTGGCCGAGGCGCGGCGCGGCAGCGCCATCGCCGTCACTGCCGCGTGCCGCCACACCCGCGCCGCGCAGCTCGCGGATGAGCTTGGCCGGGTCCGCCGCGCGCATCAGCGCCTCGCCAACGAGGACGCCCGTCGCGCCGCCCGCGAGCGCCGGCGCGACGTCGTCGGCCTTGGAGACGCCCGAGAGAGAGACGAGCTGCGCGGCGCAGCCGGGCGGCATCATGCGCCCGAGGCGCGTCGTCGTGCTCATGTCCACCGTAAACGTGTGCAGATTGCGGTTGTTGACGCCGATCACGAGCGCGCCCGCGGCGAGCGCCGCGTCCATCTCGTCCGGCGTGTTCACCTCGACGAGCGGCTCGAAGCCGAGGTCGCGCGCGGCTGCGATGAGACGGGCGAGCTCGTTGGGCGTGAGGATCGCGACGATGAGCAGCGCCGTGTCCGCGCCGTACGCGCGCGCCTGCAGCAGCTGGTACTCGTCGATGAGGAAATCCTTGCGCAGCACCGCGACCGACGGCCAGTGCCCGTGCGCGCCGAGCGCGTCGCGAACGGAGGCGAGATCATCGAGGCTGCCCTTGAACCAATGGGGCTCGGTGAGCACGCTCACCACGTTGCATCCCGCGCTTGCGTAGCGCAGCGCCTGCTCGGCCGCGACCAGGTCGGGCGCAATGTCGCCCTTGCTCGGCGACGCCTTCTTGAATTCGGCGAGCACGGCGAGCGGCGCGCCGCGGCGCAGCGCGTCGGCCAGCGGCGCGGGCAGCGGGCGCGCGGCAATCAGTCTGCGCAGCTCCGCCTCCGGAATCTTCGCCTTTGCCGCCGCCACGTCGAGCCGCGTCTGCGCCACAATCTTGTCGAGGTAGCTCATTGTGGCGATTCCACGTCTCTTCTCCGCAGCTGCCGCGTCGAGCTGCGACCCCAACCCCAAGCGTGGTGGACGGCTCGAGCATGGGTGGCGAGGAGGGAGTCGAGGACGACGATGGCGCGCCGCGCTACGCGCGCTTCCCGCCGCCCGCCGACGCCGAGGCGCTGCGCCTGCTGCTCTGGCCGCTCGAGCCGCGCGCCTTCTTTGCCGCCCACTACGCGCAGGCCGCGCTCGCGGCGGCGCCGACGAGCGTGCGCGGCTTCGCGGCGCGGCGCGCGTACGGCGGCGCGCCCGGCTGCGAGCGCGCGCTTGCCGCGCTGCTGCGTGCGGTGCACGCGCTGCACGCGTGGCGCCTCGGATCAGTCGAGGGCCGCCGACGCGGCGCCGATGCGCGCGTGCCGAGCACGTACGGCGCGCTGCGCGACGAGCTCGACGCCGGGCGCTCATTCGTCGCGCACGTGCCTTCGGTGCACGAGCTGCGCAGCGCGACGCGCGCGGGCGCGCGCGGCGCGCTGCTCGCGCTCGCGCCCGCGGCCGAAGTGCGCCACCGCCTCGAGCGCGCGCTGCGCATGCCGCTCACCGCCAACCTGTACATCTCCGGGACGAGCTCGGTGGCGCTCGCGCCGCACACGGACACGACGGACACGGTGGCGTTGCAGCTCGAGGGGAGCAAGCACTGGCGCGTGTGCGTGCCGGTGCTGCCCGCCGAGCTCGAGCACTCCGTGCGCGCCGCCGCGCCGCGCGCGCCGCCGCCGAGCGACGCCGAACGCGCGGAGGTGCTCGAGGCGGCAATGGCAAGCGAGCGCGGCTGTACGGCGCATACGGAGGGCGCGCTCGCCGACCACCGCCGCTTCTCGTGCGCGGAGCACGTGCTGCAGCCGGGCGCGCTCCTCTGGATCCCAAAGGGCATCGTGCACGCCGCGCAGGAGCACGGCAGCGCCCTCAACGTCTCAGTTCACCTCACGCTCGGCCTGCGCGCTTACGGCCTCCGCTTCGCCGACCTGCTCGCGCGCGCGCTCGACGAGCCGACGGTGGCCGAGCGCGCCGCGCGGTTGGCGGGCGAGCACGCGCGCGTAACGGCCGAGGGCGGTGGCGCTCCCGGCGAGGGCAACGCGAGCGAGGGCGACGGGAGCGCAGAAGACGCCGCGCGCGGCGCAGAGCTGCTCAACGCGGCGCTCGCGGGCGCGAGCGGTGGCGTCGCGGGCGTCGCGTGGCGCCGGCCGCTGCCCACGTGGCTCTTTGCGTGTGACGACGCGCCCACCGCGCGCGACGGCACCCATATCGAGGCCCCGCTCAACGTGGGCGCGCTGGACGTAAGCGCGCACAACGCGAGTGCATGGTCGCTCTGCGCGCCCACGGCCGGCTCGCGCGCGCGCCGTGCGCTCGCGCGCGTGTACAATGGGCATGCGCGCGCTTTGGCGGCCGCCGCTGCGGAGCAGCTCGTGCCCTCCACCGCGGGAGGCGCAGGCGCGCGAGCTGCTGCGGAGCGCGCGCTGCGCGAGGCGCTGACGGCAGACGCAGCGCTTGACCACGCGCTGCGCGCGACTGTGACGGCCTTGGGTGCGCTTCTCGAGGCTGGGCACGCGCTGCGCGATCGTCTGGACGCGCTGGACTATGACGCGAGTTTGACGCGCGAGGCCGACCCGACCAAGGCATTCGCCGCGCGGGGCGGTGGGGCCAAGCTTGGCGTTGCGCTCGTTGGCGCGGTCGCATGCGCGGTGTTCACGATTGGTGCGCTGCTGATGCTCGATGTCGCGCTCACGCGCACCGCACGCCGGCGGCGCGCGCCGCCAGTCGCGGCGGTGCCGATTGTGACGACTGCAGCAACATCGTGCGACTCGCCCCGCACGCAGCCTGACGCTGTGAGGTCTCAGACGAGTTGATCTCGCGAGAGGACTGAGAGCGCCCGGCTCGGCGCGCGCCTCGCCAACCGTGGCAACGCTGGCATGTCACGCGATCGCGGACGAGCGCGCGAGGCCAGCGTTGCCGACGTCGGCGAAGCGCGCGCCGAGCCGGGCACGAAGGTGTTGACTCTCCTCACGCGCGGAGCGCTCGCCGTCGAGCTCGGCGTGAATGAGCGTTGCCAGGTCGGCCGCGTAGCGCAGCAGCCGCCGTTCGCTGTCTTCGCGCGCTGCGCGCTCAGCGAGCACCGCGCGCCGGAGCTCGATGTCGCCCATAGAGACGAGCTCGAGCAGCTCGTCCTCGAGGGCGCGCCGGCGCTCAGCGTCGGCTGCCAGCGCTCGGCGAAACAGCTCGGGCGAGAGGCCGAACCGATCAAACGCCTTGTGCACGTATCCAGGCCCGCTTTCGTCCGCCGTGCGCAGCGCGGCGATCTCGGCGCGCAGCGCAAGCGCGGTGCGCGCGAGTGCGTGGCCCTCGCGAGCGAGCGCCGGGCGCGGGCGGGCAGCCGGCGAAGCGGAAATACGCGCGAGACTCGCGCGCAAGGCGCCGATGCCCGCCTCAAGCTCGTCGATGGCGCGGCGCGACACCGAGCGCTCGAGCGCCAAACGTGCTTCCCGCTCGTCGCCCGACATTTTGCACGTTTCAATTTCGGCGCGAGTGCGTGAATCCGATCAGGATGCTGCTCAGCGTCGTCGCGGTGCTGAGCTTCGGTGGCGCACCCCGCGGGGTTCCGCTGACGCGCGCGGCGGCGTGGCGGGCGTCGCCGCGCATGGCACACGCGTTGATCGTGCAGAACAAGGGTGGCGGCCACGGCGAGATTGGCTTTCACCTCGCCAAAGCGCTGCGCGCCAAGGGCGTCGACGTGACGATCGTGCAGGACGACGGCGCCAAGGCGACCAAGCCGCCCTTTTCCGAGTACGCGAGTGAGCTGTCGGATTGCAACATCGTGTGGTGCAGCCCGAAGGATGGCGCCGCCGTCTCCGCCGCCCTCGCGGGCAAGCCGCCGCTCACGCACGTCTTTGAGAACTACGCAAAGGAGCCCGCGGATTGCGCGCCCGCGCTCGCGGCCGCACTCGCCTCGCCAGATTTCAAGCTGTTCACGTTCGTCTCGTCCGCGGGCATGTACAAGGCGAAAGGCGAGCTTTTTGAGGACGGTCCGGTGAAGGAGCCGCCTACCGGTCAGCGCGAGGTGGAGCTCGCGCTCGCCGACAAGCTCGCGGGCAAGTGGTGCGCGTTCAGGCCTCAGTACATTTATGGTCAGCCGCGCCCAGACGTGCGCGTCACCTGCGCGCGCGCGCCCAGACGTGCGCATCGCCTACGGACGCGCCTACGGACGTGCATGTCTGCTCGTCTGCTCGCGCGCCGCGCCTAGACCCCCTTGCCCACACCTCCGTCGTTCCGCCCGCGCGCACAGGTCCGCTTACCAACAAGCGTGACTACCTCGACTGGTTCCTCGCGCGCGCGAGCCGCGGCCTCCCGCAGCCGCTGCCGGGCGACGGCTCGCAGCCGGCGTCGCTCACACACTGCGCGGACGTCGCCGCGCTGCTCGCGAGCGTCGCCGGGCAAGAGGCCAAGGCGGCCGGCCAGATCTTCAATTGCGCTGCGCCAGCCACGCTCACGTACAGGCAGGTCGCCGAGCTCGCGGCCGCCGCGTCGGGCAAGCCCGCCAACATTCAATACCTGCCCGCCGGCTCGAAGACGTCATTTCCGTTCCGACCGAACAGCGAGGGCTTCTACGTCAACGTCGAAAAGGCGCAGTCCGTGCTCGGCTGGAAGCCAACGCACGGCATTGCCGCCGACCTCGCGCAGGGCGGCTTCTACGCGCAGGGCTTCTTTGCGCTCGGCCTGGACAAGGGCGAGCTTGACACATCAGAGGACGGGCTGTGATCCCTGTCGAGATGGCAAAGGAAAGCGCACACAGAAGGGCGTAGAAAAGCAAGGGTGTCAGGCCCGGTCGTTGGCACTGCCGCGCGTCGGGCCTTCCGCCCGGCTTCGCTCGCCGAGCACCGGCGACGGCGCAGACGCGCACTCCGCGCCCGCAGCCTCGACGTCGGCATCGTGCCGACCGGCCTCCGTGAACGGCAGCGCGCCGCCGGCCTCGCGCCGCCCGGGCACAGGCTCGCACGCCAGCGGTGTGTGCGTCGCCGCTTCGAGCTCGTCGCGCTCGACGGAGCCGTCCTCAACGAGCGCGCCATCTGGCCGGATCGTGCGTGCCGAGAAGCGGCGGACGAGGACGACCGACCCCATCCACGCGAGGAGTTGCGCCTCCGATCGAGTGAGAACGGAGACGATGGCGATCCAGTGGCCTGCGCACCGCAGCCCGACGGGCACGGCGACCGAGCCTCGCAGCTCAAACTCGGCGCGCGCGCCCGCCCAGCGCTGCGCGCCCGTCGGCCGCAGCTCGACGTCGACGGCGCGCATCGGCATGCACAGCGCCGCGATCGGTGCGATGCGCGCGCGCAGCGCATCGGGCGCGGCCGCGGAGCGCGCGCGCGGCCGCACCCAGACCGAGAGCTCCACGCGTGAACCGCACAGCAGCTCAATTGGCGACACGCCGTCGAGCGCATCGTCGGTGCCACTCAGGCCGTCCGGCCCCGCCGGGCCGGGCGGGCCAAGCACGAGCTCGATCGGCGAGGGCGCGCCGCCCTTGCCCGGCGGGCGCGAGAGGCCAAACTGCACAATCTGCGCGAGCGGCGCCGTCTCGGCCGGCCGACTCAGCCGGCTGCGCAACTGGTAGTGCACGAGAATCGGCGCGATGAAGGTGGCAAAGACGAGCGACGCGATCGGCCCGGCCACGCGCATCGTCGCGAGCCACGTGTCGAAGGCGAGGGAACGCCAGAGCACCTCGTTGAGCGCGGCCATCAAGAGCTGGAAGGCGGCCGTGCGGAGCGCAAGCACCCTCCAGCCCTCGTCGAGCAGGTTGGTGTAGTACGGCCCAAGCGCCATCTGAAGCAGATTGTGGCGCCACCTGAGGCATGCGACGATCGCGAGCGCCGACGCCGCCGGGATGACGGTCCCTTTCATCTTGAACCAGAGGTCGCTGTCAAAGACGTAGGTCATTGCCGCGGAGAATGAGGAGAGCACCGTTGCCTCGACCATCAGCCACGGCACCTTGCGCGTGTAGGCGAGGAAGGCGAGACCGAGCGTGCACGACGCGCACGCCTCGGCGATTGACGCCGTGATGATCGCCTCGATCCTCTTCTCCTCCTCGGTCGAGTAGTAGATGCCCATGAAGATGGCGGACGGGATCAGCTCGAGCACGAATCGCGCCGGTACCGGAATCTGGCGCCGGCGCGACGGCTCGGCTGCCGGCGCCCAACCTTCAACCGGCGTAGCGAACGGCTCCATGGGGGCCCATAAACAAACGTTGGAACTTGGAACGGAACTTTCGGAGCATGCTGCTCGCACCGCACGAGGACGACGTGCTCGCCGGCGCAAAGGAGCGACTGCGAGCCGCCTTCGGCCACGCGAGCTGGGCTGTCGAGCTCGAGGGCGCGCACGCGCTGCCGCCAGCTGCGCTTCACCTCGCGCGCCTCGCCTGCATGGTAGAGGACGAGTTATACAGGGCGAGTGCGCCCCCTACCGCCGGAGGTGAGCCGACAGCCGTCGAGTTTGTGAGCGCGGCCAACGAGCGGCGCGCGCTGCTGCTGCTGCGCGACCGGCTGAGTGGTGACGCGATGTCGTCTCACGACGCTTCGCGTGATGTGCAGGCCAAGCTGGCCGCATTTGTGCGCGGCGGCCCGCCGCCGCGATCGCCGGCGCCGTCGACGCTCGCGCCTTCGAGCGCAGGGCACGACGCGCAGCTCACGGAGCTCGCGAGCGTGCTGCGCATCTCGCACGCAGTGCGTATCGTCTCGGTCGAGAACGCCGGGCGCGGTTTGGTCGCGGCGCGCGCGCTGACCACGGGCGACACCGTGCTCTCCGTGCCCGTCGACCAACTCGTGAGCGCGCGCGCCGCTTGCACCGATGAGCCATGGCTGCGCGCCGCGCTCGGCGCGATCAACGAGGGCGAGTGGACGGCGCAGCTGCGGTTGATGATTGTCGTCATCCGCGAGCGTCGACGCGCCGAAGCGTCGCGCTGGCGCGCGTGGCTGCGCAGCCTGCCGCCGGTCACTGCTGATTGCGCGCAGTGGTCTGATGAGGCGTGCGCGCGCCTCCCTCCGTCCGCCTACTGGCTGCGGCACGCGCTCATCGCGGAGCTCGACGAGTTCCGCGAAGGGCTCCTGCCCCAGCTGTGCGCAGCGCACCCGCAGCTCTTTTCAGATGGCCCACCGAGCTCGCCCGAGTGGCGCTGGGCGCGCGGCGTGGTCGCGACGCGCGCCATCGAGCTGCACTTGGCGACGCTCGGCGCGGGCGACGCGCCCATGGGCGCGGAGGCCGCGGCGGAGGGCGAGGTGGAGGGTGAGGCGGCTGCGGAGCCGGCGATCGTGCCGCTGATGGACATGCTCAACCACTCGCCGCGCGCGCAGCTCGAGCATCGCGTGTGCCGCATGGCCGGCGCGGCGTGCACCCTTGAGCTGCGCTCGATCGCGCCGGTCGGTGCGGACGAGCCGCTGTCGCTCGATTACGGCTCGCGGCTGGGCGCGGCCGAGCTGCTCTTGCAGCACGGCGTGCCGCCCGGCGCGGTGGAGGGTGCTGACGTGCTCGTCGCCGTTCAGCTGCCGCCTGAGGGCGCCGAGGGCGCGTGCATCGCCGGCGCGCTGCTTCTCGCCCAGCTCACGCCGGGCGGTGCGGACACCCACTGGCTCTCGGAGCGCGAGCCGCTGCCCGCGCCGCTGCTGCTCGCGGCGAGGCTGTGCGTGCTCGTCGAGGGCGAGATGAGCGCGGCCAAGCGCGCCTTTGCGCACCGCGCGGTGAGCGACCGCAACGAGCGCCATGCGCTGCTCGTGCTGCGCAAGGCGATCGTCGAGCAGCTCTCACCGCCGGGCGCGTCCGCCGATGCGGCTGGGGACGCGGGCGGCGCGGCGGCGGTGGCAGGTCTGCAGACCGACGCCAACGCGCACCCTCCGCCGGCAGTCTCGCGCGCGATTGACGCGTACTGCGACGCGCACGAGCGGATCTGCTTCGCCGCGCTCGCGCGCGTCGAAGCGATGCTCGAGCGCGTTGGCGCGGCGTAGCGGCGCAGTCGCACAGCCGAAACTCTGGGGCATCCCGTGCGCGCGTGCTTTGCACGGGATCTCAGAATTTTCATGAGTGGCGTGAATTGTGCGACGCCTTCGCTGCTGTGCATGTCAGCTAGCATCCCTGGGCTGCGGCATCACGCCCCTCGGAATGGCGGAGAGAGGCGCTCTGGACAAGCTCTTCTTGCGAGAGTTTTGCCGCTTGGCCGCGGCGAGCTCCGGCGCGACGCCAAAGGCCGAGTGCGCTGTGCCGAGCGGCACGCGCTCGGCCTGGAGCTGCGCGCGCAGCGCGGCCATCAGCTGGTCGAGCTGCGCGGCTTGATCGTCCATCTGCGCCTCGACGCTCTGCAGCATCGCCTGCACGTTGCAGCGGTGCAGCGCGATCAGCTTGCGCAAAAGCGCGAGCGTGATGCCCGGCTTCGCGTCGTCGCGCATCGAGCGATGAAGAGCGTGGAGCGTCTTGCGCCGCTTGTCCTCCTCCATCGCACTCCACTCCTCGTCAAAATTCGCGCCAATAATCGTGATGGGCAGGGAGATGACGACCAGCCCGCACACCATGCACAGCGACGCGACCGCCTTGCCGAGGCCCGTGGCCGGCGTCACGTCGCCGTAACTGCGGCGGGGCGGTGCGAGCGCGCGCGGCCACGCGGCGCGCCGCCCGTGAGCGCGCGCGCGTCGCGCGCCTCGAGCGCGCGCGCGTGCGCGCTCTGAGCCGCACCCGACGGTGGTCATCGTGACGATGCAGAACCACGCTGCGGCGAGTATGGATTCGAAGGGTGACTGCGTGCCGTCCTCGCGCAAATAGCACTCGCAGCTCTCGTAGTAGGTACCTTGCTCTGCGACAAACATGAGCGCCGCGAAGAGGACGAGGCAAACGAGCACAAAGAAGTTGAGCATCACGATGGCGGAGAGCGAGTGTGCGACGGTGCGCATCAAAACGAGAACGCCCGTCGACGACTTGCTCAGTTTGAAGACGCGCAACACGCGCGTGAGGCGCAGCACGCGCACGACCGCGAGCGCATCGAGGGACGGGCCCGTCGACGAGTCCGGCCGCGACGCCTGCACGATGAGCTCGACGTAAAAGGGAGCGACGGCGACGACGTCGAGCAGATTGAGCGGCATACGCACAAACTCTCTGCGGCTCGGGATCTGGCCGCTCATGCCGCGGTCGCCTGCACGCACACGCAGGCCAAAGAGAGAGGGGGAGGGGGGCGTGTGCGAAGGCAGGAGCAGATGCAAGCGCAAATAGGCACGGGCGCGACGCGCCGCTCTGTGCGAGAGAGGGTGCGTTTACGAAGGCAGGAGCAGATGCAAGCGCAAATAGGCACGGGCGCGACGCGCCGCTCTGTGCGAGAGAGGGTGCGTTTACGAAGGCAGGAGCAGATGCAAGCGCAAATAGGCACGGGCGCGACGCGCCGCTCTGTGCGCGCGATCGGCAAGGCGGTGCACGGCGCGCGCGTGCGGCGGCGGCGCACCGGCGGCGAGGAAGCGGATCGCCAGCTCGGCGGTGAAGACGAGGATGCATGCGCGCTCGATCGTCTCCCACGGCTCGCGCGGCGAATCGGGCGCGCAGACGCGCCGTAAGAGCGTCGACGACAGATCGACGGGCGCGTCCGGGCGAAGGAGCGCCTCGTCACCCGGAAGTGAGGTCCAGTGGCACAGCTTGCGCGTGCTCATTACGAACGAAAATACCGACAGCGCGATCACGCACAGCAGGCAGCACGAGATGATGCGCGCCTGCGCGCGCGAGCGCCACGCGGCACCGTGAGGGACGCGACTCGTTCGCAGCGCGGATGTTTGCGCGCTAGCGCGCGCACGAGCGTCGAGAAGCTGGCCTCCTCAAACGTGAACCACACCGCCTGACGGAATGTGTACGTCGGCCGCGGCTCGTCGTCCTCCTGCGCGTTGTCCCTCATACCGAGCGCGTCATCCACGGCAGACGTGCTGCGGACTATGCGCGACGAGAGCGCGGAGAAGGTGTCGGCGCTGGCAAAGCGGATGAGGCTGGACGGGCGGTGGCCCTCACTCGCGCCCCGTCCGCTGCGCGGTGGCGACGCGTTCGCGCGCCGCTCATTCCGGCTCGGCGACGGCGACATGGCCGCGCGCGCGGCCGCCCGGCGCGCACTCCACATCGGCGCATCGCCGGGGTGCGCGACGGTGGCGCGCGCATCGCTCGCCCGGCCAGGTCGATTGCCGATCAGCGCTGCCGCGCTGTGCAGCATGTCGTGGCCGCACGCCCGCGCGTCGGGGGCGTGCTGGGTCAAGCGTTCCGGCGCATATTGCTCCAACAGGGGTTGCAACATAATATAATACTAACGACGCTTTCCGACGGGTCAACAGATGGGGTCAGGAAGTGCGCAGCGAGGCGCCAGGCGGAGCAGGCCCAAAGGCCCACACGCGCCTAGCCACCGCGCGCCGCCGCCCGCGCGCCGCCGCACCGGTGGCTGCCGTCAATCACACCACCGGCCGACGCGCACGCGCACGCCGAGGCCCGAAGATCGTCGGCGACGACCGCCACCCCCGAGCCGCCGCCTGCCACGTCGCCAAGCCGCCCGCCGCCGCTGCAGAGCGCGACGCCCGCCGCCAGCGAGCCGCCGCCCTCCCCGCCGCGTCGCAGCCCCCTGTCGCCGCGGCGAAGCGCACCGCCACCCGCCGCCAGCGTGGCAAGCGCCGCGATGCTGGCCGCGTGGCCGCGCACGCGCGCCCCGCCACCCCCAAACCCACCGACCGGGGCGAAAAGTACGTTGTTCGCGGTGCCGGCGCAGTCGATGGGCAGGGGCGGCGGGGCGCGCGGAGCGCGGCCAGCAGAGCGCGAGGGCGCAGCCGTCGCAAGCGAAGGTTTCGTCGTAGAGAAGGCCACGCCGCCGTCGCTCGTGCGGCCGTGCGCGCGCGCCCCGCCACCTCCGAACCCACCGACCGGGGCGAAAAGTACGTTGTTCGCGGTGCCGGCGCAGTCGATGGGCAGGGGCGGCGGGGCGCGCGGAACGCGGCCATCAGAGCGCGAGGGCGCAGCCGTCGCAAGCGAAGGTTTCGTCGTAGAGAAGGCCACGCCGCCGTCGCTCGTGCGGCCGTGCGCGCGCGCCCCGCCACCCCCAAACCCACCGACCGGGGCGAAAAGTACGTTGTTCGCGGTGCCGGCGCAGTCGATGGGCAGGGGCGGCGGGGCGCGCGGAGCGCGGCCAGCAGAGCGCGAGGGCGCAGCCGTCGCAAGCGAAGGTTTCGTCGTAGAGAAGGCCACGCCGCCGTCGCTCGTGCGGCCGTGCGCGCGCGCCCCGCCACCCCCAAACCCACCGACCGGGGCGAAAAGTACGTTGTTCGCGGTGCCGGCGCAGTCGATGGGCAGGGGCGGCGGGGCGCGCGGAGCGCGGCCAGCAGAGCGCGAGGGCGCAGCCTGGATGGCAAAGGCAGGCGTCGTCAAGGCAGCCGGCGTTTCGAAGCTGCCGGCCGGCACGGCCGCGCCGGCGCGCGCCGCGCCGACGGGGACCACGGTGCCTCGCAGCTGTTCAAAAGCCTTCATAATATGGAGCGTTGCAGGTGGACGTTACGTGCACCATGGCTCTGCGACGCTCTGGGCTGCATACGAAGCACCGCCCCGCGCTGCCGGCATTTGAGTGGAAATTTCTGCCGAGCGCAGACCTGCGCGAGGTGCGCGTGCCGTCGCACCCACCTGTGCAGCCACCGCACCCGCCTGGCCTCGATCTCGAGGCGCAGTACTCGGCCTTCCTCGAGGACGCGCGCCGTGCGAGGCTCGCCAATCCGCAGCTCGCGACGGGCGGCTGGCTCGAGTCGCCGGGCAGAGCGTCCATGCTCGTCGCGCAACACATCGACGGGGGCAGCCGCGCCGACGGCTTGGACGCTGTGCCGCGCGCGCTCGAGCCGAGTGGCGCGGCCGCCGGCGCGGCGGGCGGGGACGCGGACGTCGCGGCCGTGCTGCACGAGCTCGAGGCGCAGCCAAAGGCCGACGGCAGCACGGCGCCCGAAGCGAGCACGCGCTTGCACGCTGGCGCGGGCGACGCGTTCCGCGCGCACGCGCGCGAGCGCAGCACGATGGGCAACCCCGTCGCCAGCGGGTCCGCCGGTCCGCGCGCCGCTGCAGCGGCGGACGAGGACGAGGATGACAAGGGCGCGGATGACGACGATGACGAGCGGTACCTGCCATCGCCTGTGATCATCTGGCGGCCGGCGGCGCCGGTGCGCATCGCGACCAACATCCCTGCGGAGCTGCTTCCAATGGCGCCGAGCGCGCGGTGCGCTCGCCGCGCGCGTCGGCCGGCCGCGCGGCGCTTTGCGCGCGCTTTGCGCTTTGCGCTCAATTGCGCCCTCGTGCGCGCGCCGTGCGCAGGGACCATGACGGCGCCGTACACTCTGCCGAAGCGGCGAGTCTCCGCCGGCGCGCGCCGCCGCCCCGCCCCAAGCCAGTCGCGAACACGTGGAATAGGCCGGCGGCGCGCAAGCCGCTTGGCGCGCACGGCGACACGCCCGCGGCGCTGCCATTCGGCGCGTGGTACCTGCCCTCTGAGTCGTGGGGCAAGCCCGCGCCGCCACACGACGGCGAGGCGGCGGTCGAGCTCGCGCGCGTGCGCGACCCCAGTCGTTTCCAGCTCGAGCGCGACTCGGCCGCCGATGCGGCCGCGGCGGGGATCACGGCCAAGCTGGCGACGCTGTATTCTTCGAAGATGTACCGCAAGTTCTTGCGGCAAAACGGCGCGCGCGTGCCTAGCTACTTGCAACGCGTCGAGACGCCCAAGGCGGCGCACCGGCGGAGTGGCGCTTCGGGCGCGCCCGGCGCCGGTGGCGCGGCGGCCGGCGCGACCCCGCCCAAGGCCAGCGCGCGCAGGCTGAGCCCGAGCGGCGCGCAGCTGGCCGGCGAGGCGCGCGCAGTCGCGCCCGGCTGAGCCGGCCGGACAGAATGTGCAGGTGCGACTGCCGGACTTTTTTCCCCACTTCCTTGAAATCCTTTTCTTTTCCCCTCTTTTTCCTTTTTCCTTTTTTCTGGCCATCGAAAAAATAACGGCCTCGATATGCCGGTGCCCACGCCGCCCGCGGATGCGCCCACCTCGCCGTTCCGGCGGCAGCCGCGCGTGACCGCGGCACCCGAAGTGACCGAGTACCCCGTGCTGCTCGACAACACGCAGTGGACCCAGGCCACTACCTTCACCGCAAGCCGCCGCTTCATGACGCCGTCCGACCGGATCGGCGCGTTCAACCGCGCGAGCCTCTCGACGATGGACGAGTCGCAGCTCGAGGCGGCGCGCGCGGCGGCGCTTGCCGGCCCCTCGCCTCTGCGCCCCGATGTCAACCGCCGTGGCTGGGCCACCGGTCTCGCGTGCAAGCCCCTCGTCGCGCCGCGCGAGCGCGCGTCGCCGCGCGGCGCGCTCGACGGCTCGGCGTTCGAGGTGCTCGAGCGGCAGCGGCGTGCAGCGGCCGAGGCGGAAGAGGAGGTATTCAAGGGGACGCTCCGCACGGCGAACATTGTCGATCCCGAGCTGCTCGAGCACCGCTTTGGCGGCTACGTCGACGGCGGCGTCGACGTCTCGTCGCTCGCCGAGTTCAACAGCCGGTGGGCCGACCACGCGCTCGAGCAGGTGCCCCTCGAGCTCGTCAACGTGTCGCAGGAGCGCGTGGACGAGCTGGTGGGCGAGCTGCTCGAGGAGGTACGCGCCGGGTATTACAACGCCGTGAAGACCGCCACGCTCGACTACGTGCTCAAGGATCCGCGCGAGCGCCGGCGCGTGCAGATCACGCAGCCGCCGCGCGCGTTTGAGCGCGCCATCTTCCACCCGTCGCAGGACCCGTCGGTCGCCGCGTGCGCCGCGTCCAAGTCGGCGCACTCGCTCGCGCTTGGGCAGTGGCATGAGGACGTGATCGCCGGGTACGAGGCGGTCGAGCGCGGCCTCGTCGTCAATCACAGCGGCATGCTCGAGATGCTCCATCTTTGGGACAAGTACTCGCATCTGCTCCTATGTAACCTGACGGCGCTACCGCCCGTGACGCCGCTCGAGGTCGAGCGCTTCAAAGAGGCGCAGCATTCGCACTGCGAGAAGGTGGTGCACACGCTCAAGAAGAAGTGGCTCCCCGCCGTCGTCGATATCTTCCGCAAGGACGCCGCCGCAGCCGCCGCCGCGCATGGCGTCGACGGTGCGCCCGCGCCGTCCGCCCCGGGCGCACCGCCGGGCGGCGGCAGCGGCGGCGAGTCGGACGCGCTGCTCTCGGCGGTGTCGGCGCTCATGTTCAACCAGCTGCGCTCGCTCCTGACCAAGTCGGTGCGCACGTACGTCGCCTTCCTGCAGCAGTTCATGCCCGCGGACGACAGGCGCACGGCGGAGGGGCCCAAGGGCGCGCGCGCGCTCTTCACGATCAAGATGCTCGTCGAGGGCGAGGGGTGCAAGTTCAACCCGTCGGCGGGCTCGCTCACGAAGACGCTGCTCACAATCCTCGACCACTTCGTCGCGATGATGAACACGCTCCCGCGCATTGAGGCCGAACTCAGGCAGCGCACGTCCGCGGGCACGTTGCTCGTGATCTGCACGCTCGACGATGAGCTGATCGCCGAGGCGAAGGCCGACGTGCACGCGCTCGTTGAGGCCAACATGGAGGCGACGGGCGAGATGCTCCGGCGGTACGCGCCTCATCAGTACCTCCTCTCCGCCGAGACGGAGAAACGCGTCGACGACTTCAACAAGGCGGACCACTCGCTCTCCGAGCACACGAGCGAGATCCAGCGCTTCGCAAAGGCAGCGACCGAGGTGGGCGAGCACGCGCCGGACGAGGTGCGCTTCAGCCTCGTCGCGATCAACGCGTCGGCGGTCAAGCAGAGGATGGCGAACCGCGCGCAAGAGCTCGTCCTTTCGCTCACAGCGTCGGTTGGCGCCAAGTTTGCGGCGCGCGACGCGGCGATCTGCCACCAGTACCAGGAGATGTCGGCGCGGCTGATGGTGCACCCGTCGACGGACGACGAGATGGTCGAGCTCGAGAAGTTTGTGCACGAGTCGCGCGAGACGCTCGTCGAGCTGAACAAGGAGCTCAACACTGCGCGCAAGCAGCTCACCTTCCTCGTCGAGCACGCCTACCACTTCAACGACGACGAGCTCAAGCTCGTCGGCTCGACGTGGCTGTGGCCGTCGCGCATCAAGCCGCTCCTTGACGACTGCCACAAGCGGCTCAAGGACGAGCGCTCGCGCGCGGAGGACGAGTTGGCGGCGCGCAAGGACAAGTTCGTCGAGGAGCTCGACGAGTACGTTGCCATCGCCGAAGCCTTCCAGTCGTACGGCGAGCTCGCGCGCGTGTCGGAGAACGTGGCGACGCTCAACAAGCTCCTCGCGGACGTGGCGGCCGCAAAGGAGCGCGCCGAGCAGCTCAACGCCGAGGAGGAGTTGCTCGGCTTCGCGCGCACGCACTTTGTGCAGCTCGAGCACGTGCCCGCGCTCCTCGCACCGTACACCACGCTCTGGCGCAACGCGCAGGATTTCCAAAAGCAGTCGCACATGTGGCTGCACGGCTCGATGCGCTCGCTCGACCCCGAGGCGGTCGAGCGGGACGCGATGCACATGTGGCGGACCAACTTCAAGTGCCTCAAGGAGTTCGAGCCAGAGGAGGGCGCGAGCGCGGCGGAGAGCGTCGACCTCTCGAGGCCGCGCAAGGTCGCCGAGGCGATCAAGGCGCAGATCGACGAGTTCAAGGGGAAGCTGCCCGTCATCGCGGTCGTGTGCAACGCGGGCATGCGCGAGCGGCACTGGCAAGCGGTCTCGAACGTGCTCGGGTACGCGTTCACTCCAACGGACGCGACGAGCCTGCAGACGGTGCTCGAGATGGGCCTCGAACGCCACCTCGAGCGCCTCACCGAGATCTCCGACGCCGCGTCGAAGGAGTATTCTCTCGAGCGCGCGCTGGACAAGATGTACGCCGAGTGGGCGCCGCTCGAGCTCGCCGTCAAGGAGTGGCGCGACACGGGCACGCACATCATCGGCGGCGTGGACGAGGTGCAGCAGCTGCTCGACGACCACATCGTCAAGGCGCAGACGATGGTCGGCTCGACCTTCATTGGACCGCACGAGGCGCGCACGAGCGCGTGGGCGACCAAGCTCGTGCTCATCCAGGACGCCATCGACATTTGGCTCAAGGTGCAGGGCGTGTGGCAGTACCTCGAGCCCATCTTCGGCTCTGAGGACATCATGCGGCAGATGCCCAAGGAGGGCAAGCTCTTCAAGGAGCAGGACGGCATGTGGCGCGAGATGATGCGCAAGGTCGTCGCCAACGTGAACGTGCTCGCCGTCGCCGACATCCCTGGCCTCCTCGAGTCGTACCGCAGGCAGCACGAGCTACTCGAGGCGGTGCAGAGGGGGCTCAACGAGTACCTCGAGATGAAACGTCTCTTCTTCCCGCGCTTCTTCTTCCTCTCCAACGACGAGCTCCTCGAGATCCTCGCCGAGACCAAGGACCCGAAGCGCGTGCAGCCGCACCTCAAAAAGTGCTTCGAGGGCATCGCGAAGCTCGTCTTCACCGAGGGCGGCGAGATCGCCGGCATGATCTCGTCGGAGAACGAGACGGTGCCCTTCGTCGGCGCGACGATCAAGCCGTCGTCGATGGTCGAGCAGTGGCTCGTCGAGGTCGAGACTTTCATGTTTAACAACACGCGCCGCGTGATCGAGGAGTCGGTTGTCGCGTACAAGGAGAGCGCGCGGCACGAGTGGGTCCTCGCGTGGCCCGGCCAGGCGGTCCTCACGACGACCGGCCTCTTCTGGACGTCGGAGGTGGAGGAGGCGATTCTTGCGGGCGCGCTCGGCGCGTACGTCGACAAGCTCAACGCCGACCTCGACAAGATCGTCGAATTGGTGCGCGGCAAGATGGACAAGCTGCAGCGGCTCGTCGTCTCGCCGCTCATCGTCATGGACGTGCACGCGCGCGACACGACGGTCGCGATCGCCGAGGCGGCAGTGTCGGAGGTGAACGCCTTCGAGTGGACGGCGCAGCTGCGCTACGCGCAGGAGGAGGCGGGCATCCGATGCAAGATGATCTCGGCGTCGCTGCCGTACGGGTACGAGTACCTCGGCGTGCAGGGCCGCCTCGTCGTGACGCCGCTCACCGACCGCTGCTACCGCACGCTCATGTCGGCGCTGCAGCTCGACCTGGGTGGTGCGCCCGAGGGGCCGGCGGGGACGGGCAAGACGGAGACGACCAAGGACCTCGCCAAGGCCGTCGGCATCCAGTGCGTCGTCTTCAACTGCTCGGACGGCCTCGACTACCTCGCGATGGCCAAGTTCTTCAAGGGCCTCGCCGCGTCGGGCGCGTGGGCGTGCTTCGACGAGTTCAACCGCATCAACGTGGAGGTGCTCTCGGTGATCGCGCAGCAGATCCTCACGATCCAGCGCGCCAAGGCGAAGATGCTCAAGAGCTTCCTCTTCGAGGGCACGCAGCTGCCGCTCCGGATGTCCGCGTCCGTCTTCATCACGATGAACCCGGGCTACGCCGGCCGAGCCGAGCTGCCCGACAACCTCAAGGCGCTCTTCCGCTCGTGCGCGATGATGGTCCCCGACTACGCGCTGATCGGCGAGATCCTGCTCTACTCGAACGGCTACATGGAGGCGCGCGTGCTCGCGCGCAAGATCGTGCAGACGTACAAGCTCTGCTCCGAGCAGCTCTCGTCGCAGGATCATTACGACTACGGCATGCGCGCGGTGATGGCGGTGCTGCGCGCGGCGGGCAATTTGAAGCGGCAATTCGCCGATGAGGACGAGAACATCCTGATGCTCCGCTCGATCATCGACGTCAACCTGCCAAAGTTCCTCTCGCACGATATCCCGCTCTTCGAGGGCATCACGTCCGACCTCTTCCCGTCGATCAAGCTGCCGCCGTCCGACTACGAGAACCTCTTCCGCTTCTGCACGTCCAACTGCGAGCGTCTCAACCTGCAGCTCACCGAGCCCTTCTTCACAAAGATCTGCCAGCTCTACGAGATGATTATCGTCCGGCACGGCCTGATGCTCGTCGGGTACTCCTTCTCGGGCAAGACGGCTGCGTACAAGGTGCTGATGGCCGCGCTCACCGACCTGTGCGACAACGACCTGAACGGCGAGAAGCGGACGCATGCGCACGTGCTCAACCCAAAGGCAATCACGATGGGCCAGCTCTACGGCCAGTTTGATCCGGTCACGCACGAGTGGTCCGACGGCGTGCTCGCCGTCACGTACCGCGCGGCTGCGCAGCAGGAGACGATGCACGGCGTGCCCGACCGGCAGTGGGTCGTCTTCGACGGGCCGGTGGACGCGATCTGGATCGAGAACATGAACACGGTCCTCGACGACAACAAGAAGCTCTGCCTCATGTCCGGCGAGATCATCGCGATGTCCGCGCCGATGACGATGATGTTCGAGGTGCAGGACCTCGCCGTCGCCTCGCCCGCGACCGTCAGCCGGTGCGGGATGGTCTACCTCGAGCCGCAGTCGATGACATGGCGGCCGCTGATGGACTCGTGGCTCAATCAGCTGCCGCCAAAGCTGCACCCCTACCGCGACACGCTGCGCAACCTCTTCGGCTGGCTCGTGCCCGCCGTCAACCGCTGGGTGCTCAAGGAGGGGCGCTCGCTCGTCACCGTCGGCATCCAGGACACCGATGAGATCACGCGCGTCGCGGCGCTGATGAAGCTCTTCGACGCGCTCGCTGACGAGTTCCAGGAGCCCGTCGACGGCGAGGTGATGCGTGAGATCCCCGTGAAGGAGGCGGCGGTCTGGGTCGAGTCGCTCTTCCTCTTCGCGCTCGTCTGGGGCGTCGCGGCCGTGCTTGACGCGCCGAGCCGCGCGGCGTTCAACGTCTTCTTCCGGCAGCTGTGCGCGGGCAAGCCGCCCAAGCCGTATGACAAGGTCGACGGCACCTTCGGCTCGGCGGCCAAGCTGAGCGCCATGCTCCCCGACGGCGAGGCGAGCGTGTACGACTACGCGTTCAGCAAGGCCAAGGGGCGCTGGACGCTGTGGACGGAGGCAATCACGCGCGACGACATGCGGATCGCCGACGACGCGGAGTTTGCGAACATCATCGTACCGACGATCGACACGGTGCGCTACTCGGCGCTCCTCGAGGCGCTCGTGACGCACGGCAAGGCGACGCTGCTCATCGGCCCGACTGGCACGGGCAAGTCGGTCTACGTGCAGCAGAAGCTGCTGCACGGGCTGAGCGCGGACAAGTACGCCGCGCTCTTCGTCAACTTCTCCGCTCAGACGAGCGCCAACCAGACGCAGGACATCATCGACTCGAAGGTGGATAAGCGGCGCAAGGGGGTGTACGGGCCGCCGAGCGGCCGCAAGATGGCCGTCTTCGTCGACGACCTCAACATGCCCGTGCTCGAGACCTTTGGCGCGCAGCCGCCGATCGAGCTGCTGCGCCAGTGGATGGACCACGGCGGCTGGTACGACCTCAAGGAGAACACCTTCCGCCAGCTCGTCGATCTCACGTTCATCGGCGCGATGGGCCCGCCCGGCGGCGGGCGCAACCCGATCACCGGCCGTTACATGCGCCACTTCAACGTCATCGCGTTCACCGAGTTCGACGACGCGTCGATGGTGCGGATCTTCCAGACGATCCTCGACTGGTGGCTCGACCGCTCGGGCTTCGACTCGTCCTTCCGCACGCGCTCGGCGTCGGTGATCGCGGCGACGATGGGCGCGTACAAGGCGGCGGTCGACAATTTGCTGCCCACGCCGACCAAGTCGCACTACACGTTCAACCTGCGCGACTTCTCGCGCGTGGTGCAGGGCGTGCTGCTCACGCGCAAGGAGGACTACGCCGCGCCCAACGAGCTCATCACCGTCTGGCTGCACGAGCTGCTGCGCGTCTTCTACGACCGGCTGACGGACGACGCCGACCGCACGTGGTTCCTCGGCATGGCCAAGGGGCTGCTCAAGGCGCACTTTGACCTGTCGGCGCCAAAGGTGTTTGGTCGGATCGCGCACAAGCCGCGCGAAGACCTGGGCGACGACGACGTCCGCCACCTCATGTACTGCGACTTTGAGGACCCGAAGGCCAAGGTGCGCGCGTACCGCCTCGTCGAGGACGTGCACGCGCTGCAGCCTCGGATGAGCGCGCTGCTCGACGAGTACAACTCGGTGACGCCCAAGCCGATGAACCTGGTGCTCTTCCTCTTTGCGATCGAGCACATCGCGCGCATCTCGCGCGTGCTCAAGATGCCGCGCGGCAACGCGCTGCTCGTCGGCATCGGCGGCTCGGGGCGCCAGTCGCTCACGCGGCTCGCCGGTTACATTGCCGACATGGGGATCAAGCAGATCGAGGTGTCGAAGACGTACTCGATGGTGGAATGGCGCGAGGACATCAAGCTCGTCCTCCGCCAGGCGGGCCTCGAGCGCAAGGGCACCATCTTCCTCTTTGCCGACACGCAGATCAAGGAGGAGGCCTACCTCGAGGACATCAATGGGCTGCTCAACGCGGGCGAGGTGCCCAACCTCTTTGCCAACGACGAGAAGGCGGCGATCTGCGAGGCGATCCGCGCCACCGCGCGCGAGCTGGGACGCGAGGGCGACTCGTCCGTCGGTACGCTCTACGCCTTCTTCATCGAGCAGGCGCGCAAGTACCTGCACGTCGTCCTCGCCATGTCGCCGATTGGCGACGCGTTCCGCAACCGGCTGCGCATGTTCCCGTCGCTCGTCAACTGCTGCACGATCGATTGGTTCCGCGCGTGGCCGCAGGACGCGCTCGACGCCGTCGCGCACAAGTTCCTCGAGGACGTCGAGCTCGACGGCGATGCGCGCCCGGGCGTGATCCACATGTGCAAGGTCTTCCACACGGGCTCGATGGAGCTCGCGGCGCGCTTCCTCGCGTCGGAGAAGCGCAACGTGTACGTGACGCCCACCTCCTACCTCGAGCTCATCCAGACTTTCAAGAGCCTACTCAGCGCCAAGCGGCGCGAGGTCGCGCAGCTGCGCACGCGGTACGACAACGGCCTCAAGCAGCTCGAGGAGGCCGGGCTCGCGGTGAACAAGATGCAGGACGAGCTGACGGAGCTCAAGCCGCAGCTGGTGACGGCCAAGGCGCAGACCGAGGAGATGCAGGTCGTCATCGACAAGGAGGTGCGCGACGTCGTCGAGCCGAAGCGGGAGGTCGTGCAGGCCGAGGAGCGCGCCACGTCGCAGGTCGCCGCGCAAGCCAAGGCGATGAAGGACGAGTGCGAGGCGGACCTGGCCGAGGCGATCCCCGCGCTGAACGCGTCGATCGCCGCGCTCGATACGCTCAAGAAGGCCGACATCGACCTCGTCCGCTCGATGGCCAACCCGCCGTCGGGCGTCAAGCTCGTGATGGAGGCGGTGTGCGTGATGAAGGAGATCAAGCCAGCAAAGGTCAAGGACGCTGAGACGCAGAAGATGCGCGACGACTATTGGGGGCCGGGCAAGGCGCTGCTCAACGACTCGAAGGGCTTCCTCGACTCGCTCAAGACGTACGACAAGGACAACATCAAGCCGTCTGTGATGAAGGCGATCCGCGACAAGTACAAGCCGATGGAGGAGTTCACGCCCGAGCGCGTCGCGAAGGCGAGCGCGGCGGCGGAGGGCATGTGCAAGTGGATCCTCGCGCTCGAGGTGTACGACCGCATCGCCAAGGTCGTCGCGCCCAAGAAGGAGAAGCTCAAGATCGCCGAGGGCGAGTACGCCGAGGCGATGGCGTCGCTCCAGTCCAAGCAGGCCGAGCTCGCCGAGGTCATGGACAAGCTCGGCGCGATGAAGGCAAAGCTCGCGCAGCTGTCGACGGAGAAGAAGAACCTAGAGGACAAGTACGACGACTGCAACACCAAGCTCGAGCGCGCCGAGAAGCTCCTCTCGGGCCTCGGCGGCGAGCAGGTGCGCTGGACGGAGGTCGCCGCGCTCCTCGGCCCGCGCTACACCAACCTGACGGGCGACGTGCTCGTCTCGTCGGGCATGATCGCGTACCTCGGGCCGTTCACCGTCACGTACCGCCAGCGCACCACCGACGCGTGGATGAAGCAGTGCACCGAGCACCGCATCCCGCGCTCGGAGCGCTTCAACTTTCAGGAGACGCTCGGCGAGCCCGTCGCGATCCGCGCGTGGAACGCGCACGGGCTGCCGACGGACGCCTTCTCGTGCGACAACGGGATCATCACGACGAGCGCGCGCCGCTGGCCCCTCATGATCGACCCGCAGGGCCAGGCCAACAAGTGGGTGCGCAACATGGAGTCGGAGAGCGGCATGCACGTGATCAAGCTCACGCAGGCCACCTACTTGCGCACGCTCGAGAACGCGATCCAGTTCGGCAAGCCGGTGCTGCTCGAGAACGTGGGCGAGGAGCTCGACCCGGCGCTCGAGCCGCTCCTCGTCAAGCAGACCTTTAAGCAGGGCGGCGTGCTGTGCATCCGGCTGGGCGACGCGACGATCGAGTACTCGAACGACTTCCGCTTCTACGTGACGACCAAGCTGCGCAACCCGCACTACATGCCCGAGCTGCAGGTGAAGGTGACGCTGCTCAATTTTATGATCACGCGCGAGGGGCTCGAGGACCAGCTCCTCGGCCTCGTCGTCGCGAAGGAGCGGCCCGACCTCGAGGAGGTGAAGAACAGCCTTGTCGTCGAGGGCAACAACAACCGCAAGCAGCTCAAGGAGATCGAGGACAAGATCCTCGAGGTGCTCGGCTCGGCGGGCGGCTCGATCCTCGAAGACGCGTCCGCCATCCAGATCCTCGACGACGCGAAGAAGCTCTCCAACGAGATCGAGGCCAAGCAGCGCGTCGCGCTCGAGACGGAGGTGAAGATTGACGAGGCGCGCGAAGGCTACCGGCCGGTCGCGTACCGCACGTCGCTGCTCTTCTTCTGCATCTCGGACCTGGCGACGGTCGACCCGATGTACCAGTACTCGCTCAACTGGTTCGTCGACCTCTTCGCCCGCTCGATCGCCGACTCGGAGCCCGACTCGGCGCTCGACGCGCGCATGGAGAAGCTGAACACGTACTTCCAGCTCTTCCTGTACAACAACGTCTGCCGCTCGCTCTTCGAGAAGGACAAGCTGGTCTTCTCGCTGCTCCTGTGCGTCAAGCTGATGGAGGGCTACCACAAGCTCAACCACGCCGAGTGGAAGTATCTCGTCGTCGGCGGCATCCTGCTCGACGTGTCGCTCGCGCCGCCAAACCCGGCGCCCGCGTGGCTCACCGCAAAGTCGTGGACCGATTTTGTGACGCTCTCGCAGCTGCCCGCGTTCGCCGGGCTCGCCGATGCCGTCGCGGCCGACCCCGACGCGTGGCGCGCCGTCTACGACTCGATCGATCCGGACGCGCTGCTCGTCGCGCTGCCCGTGCCATGGTCGGACAAGCTCGACGCGTTTGCGCGGCTGCTCGTCCTCAAGGCGATCCGCCCGGACAAGCTGATCCCCGCGATCATCGACTTCGTGTCCGCCGAGCTCGGCGCGCGCTTCGTCGAGCCGCCGCCCTTCGACCTCGCGGGCAGCTTCCGCGACTCGTCCCCGACGATCCCGCTCGTCTTCGTGCTCTCGCCCGGCGTCGACCCGATGAACGCGCTCATCCGCTTCGCGGAGTCGACGAAGACTGCGATCGAGTCGGTGTCGCTCGGGCAGGGGCAGGGGCCCCACGCGGAGCGGCTCGTCGCGTCGGGCGCGAGCAAGGGCTTCTGGGTCGTGCTGCAGAACTGCCACCTCTTCGTCTCGTGGATGACGGCGCTCGAGCGGATCGTCGAGGGCTTTGAGTCGGCCGACCCGCACGCCTCCTTCCGGCTGTGGCTCACGTCGTACCCGTCGCCCGCGTTCCCGGTGCTGGTGCTGCAGAACGGCGTCAAGATGACCAACGAGCCGCCAAAGGGCCTCCGCGCCAACATGCTCTCGTCCTACCTGACCGACCCGATCTCGGACGGCGAGTTCTTCCACGCGTGCCCGAAGCGCGAGCCGTTTACCAAGCTGCTCTTCAGCCTGTGCTTCTTCCACGCGTGGCTGCAGGAGCGGCGCAAGTACGGGCCGCTCGGCTGGAACATCCCGTACGAGTTTAACGAGTCCGACCTGCGCATCTCCGTCCGCCAGCTCTCGCTCTTCGTGACGGAGTATGCGGAGACGCCCTTCCTTGCGCTCAAGTACTGCACCGCCGAGTGCAACTACGGCGGGCGCGTAACGGACGACAAGGATCGGCGGCTGCTCAACGCGGCGATGGACCTCGTGTACGCGCCCGAGGTCCTTGGCACCAACCAGCCCCTCTCCTCCTCCGGCACCTACTACGTGCCGTCGGACGCGGTCGGCTCGGCGGACGAGACGATCGCTTTCATCCGCACGCTCCCGCTCCTGCCCGCGCCCGAGGTCTTCGGGCTGCACGAGAACGCGGACATCACAAAGGACATGAACGAGACGAGCGCGCTCCTCTCAACCATCCTCACCACCGGCGCGAGCCTCGATGCGGGCGGTGGAGGCGGCGGAGGCGGCGGGAGCGCCGCTGGGTTTGAGCAGCTCGTCACCGACCTTGCCAACGACATCCTCGCAAAGCTGCCGGCGAACTACGACATCGAGGCGGTCGCGAAGAAGTACCCGGTGCTGTACGACGAGTCGATGAACACGGTGCTCGCGCAGGAGCTCACGCGCTTCAACAAGCTCATCGGCGCCATCCGCTCGAGCCTGCGCGACGTGCTCAAGGCGCTCAAGGGCCTCGTCGTGATGAGCACCGATCTTGAGGCGGTCGCAAAGTCGTGCTTCTCAAACCTCATTCCGGCCATGTGGCTCAAGAAGTGCGCGCCGTCGCCGTCGCCGCCGCCGTGCGTTGGGCTGCGCGGCGTGCCGTCGCGCGGCGCGCGACACGGCGCGCTCACGGCTCGCCGTGCGCGCTGCGCGCCTTCGCGCGCGCGCACGCGTGCGCGCAGGTCCTTCCCGTCGCTCAAGCCGCTCGCGTCGTACATCGCCGACCTGATGGACCGGCTCGCCTTCTTCCAGGCGTGGGTAGACAAGGGCGTGCCCACCATCTTCGATATGCCTTCCTTCTTCTTCACGCAGGTGAGCGTGGGGCAGCACGCCCGGCGCGCGCGTCGAGGGCTCCGAACGAGGCAGCGCCGCCGCGCCGCGCGCGCGCGCCGCTCAGCGCCGCGCCGCGCGCGCCCCTTTTGCCGCGCAGGCGTTCATGACGGGCACGCTGCAAAACTACGCGCGCAAGTACCAGATCCCGATCGACACGGTCGACTTTGATTTTGAGTTCCTCGCGACCGCGCCAAAGGTGCGGCCGCAGGACGGCGCGTACGTGCACGGCCCCTACTTTGAAGGCGCGCGGATGAACGAGCACTTGATGCTCGATGAGCCGCAGCCCAAGGTGCTCTTCGAGCACGTGCCCGTTCTGCTGCTTGTGCCGACACTCACGAGCCAGTTCAAGGACTTCGCGCATTACAACTGCCCCGTCTACAAGACGACCGAGCGGCGCGGCGTGCTCGCGACGACTGGGCACAGCAGCAACTTTGTCATGTACGTGCGCGTGCCGACGGACAAGGGCGCGGCGCACTGGACGATGCGCGGGACGGCCATCATCCTCAGCCTGAGCGTGTAGATCCTGCACTCAATACTCGGAAGTCACGCCTAATAAAGTTTTGTTTTTTTACTCGTCTATATACGGCGCGGTCCGGGCTGGTCCGGCCAGTGTAAGGCTGAGAGTACGGCGCTCGAGGGGTCGGGGCGAGGCTTATGACGAGCCTAGGACCGAGACACCCTCCTGACCGGCCGATTTGGAGTAGAATTCGGGGTCGAGCGGGCGCGGCGGACGGAGGGCCCGAGCCGGGCCGACGGAGGGTCCGACCCCGGAATGCGGGCGACCGGAAGGGCTTGGGTGATTTACGCCTAGTAGAATAGAATGGCGGATTCCGGGGGGGCTCGCAACTGGCATCGCGCAAGCTGAGGCCCCCTGACTGACCGGACCGCGCCGAGTGCGCGTGCACCCCGTGGAGGGCGCGGCCAGTCGGACACTCTTCGCGACTGAGCTCGCCGCGGCATACCGTGCGCTGCGCCGGCGCGCTACTTGCCGTTGGCCGAGCTGCGGGTGTTGCGCACCGCCGTGCTGGATGCGCCGGTGGCCGGAACCTTGGCGCGCTTTGGCTAAGCGACCTCGGCCTGCACAGACTCGAACGCGTGCGTAAACTCGAGGCGTTGCAGGTGGCGAGCACGTGAGTTCGCGTAGGAGGTCTTGTACTCGGTGGCCTGACTGTCGACCGACGAGAGCTTGGGCGAGTTCGGCGGCACGTTGGCTCACTTGGGCTCGGTGCGCGGCTCTGCCGGCGCGGGCGCGGGCGCGGGCGCGGGCGCGACGCTTCGGACTCGCTGCCCGGCTCTGCCTGTGCGGGCGCGATGCACTCGGACTCGATGCCCGGCTCTGCCTTCGTGGGCGCGGTCGCGGGCACGGGCGCGCCCTCGACCCCGTCGCGGTTGAAGACATCGAACTCGACGCACACGCCGTGGTCCTTGAAGTCGGTGGCCTCGCTGTCGTTCGCGTAAGCCTCGGGCGAACTCGCAACGAGCGACGACATCTCGGCGTGGAGCCAGCACATCTCATGCTGCACCGCGTGTTCAGGTTCTCGAGCGCTCCGTTGAAAGAGTCACTCTCACCGAGGCGCTCGCTGCACCACACCAGATAGCCATCGAGCTTGTGAGCGTGCTCGTGCGCCCGTGCGAGGTCCTTGGAGAGCGCGTCGGCGCGCGCGCACATGCCGTCGCATGACTTGGCCGGTGTCATGCTGTGCTTCCAAGGCCTGGTGCTCGGCGTTGAGCGTGTCGTGATCCTCGCGAACGAGCTGCAACCAGCTGCAGCAGCCGCGCGACGCCGCTGTCGCCGACGATGCGCTGGAGCATGTGGCCCATGAGGTGTGCGCGGCACGTGGCGAGCGCCACATTTTTGCGCAGCAGCGCGAGGATCCGGGCGCCGCGGACGAGCCGGCCCATGCACTTGAGCGCGTAGATTCGGCCGCACATGCACGCGCCGACGACCGAGTCGGCGGGCCCGCCGTCGAGCCAAAAGTTGGCCTCGGCCGCATCGCGGCGGCGGGCGACGCGCTGAAGGATGCGCACGCGGTAGTGCCGGTCGACGAGCAGCTCGTCGCCGAAGATCTCGTCGGGCAGCAGCTCGGAGACGTTCTGGGGGTACATGCTGTGCGAGCGTGCACGCGACGAGATCTCGTCGGGCGTGCCGTCCGTTCGTTCAGAGCAGAGCGCGTCGGACCGGCAGACAGACGATGCAGCGCGCGAAGGCACCTGCGGCGCGCGGCGTGGCCTCGCGTGCCGTCACGAAGCCGCCTGCGCGCACTGCGGAGGCGGCGAGCGCGACGAGGGCGGGCGCGGACGAGGTGCTGAGCGGCGTCACGTACGCGCCCTCGCTCGCCGAGCTCGACGCCGCGGCGCTGACGATGCGCGCGGCGTACCACACCGACCGCCCCTGAGACGATGCGCGGCGCCCGCGGAGGACTGGTCCGTTGGCGCGCAAACCGTGGGCGAAAGGGCGCGAAGCCAACGGCCGTCCGCGCACGTTCAAACGCGCGCATACGGGTGGCATCCTCCCACCTTCGGCGCCGCTTTCTAAAAGGGTGTAGGGTGTAGGGTGTAGGATGCAAAACAAGCCCTCCCCACATTTGGGCCCGACGTCATTCCTTCTTCGAAGCCGTGACGTTACTCACATACGAGTACCTTTACTTAGTGTAGGATGTATCTATTCTCTAGGTATTTGCATAGTGTAGGGTGTAGGATAAGTACGGTTATGAAAGTCCCATAGGGGGGAGAAGGAATGACGCTGTGACGAAAGAAGGAATGACGTCGGGCCCAAATGTGGGGAGGGCTTGTTTTGCATCCTACACCCTACACCCTACACCCTTTTAGAAAGCGGCGGCGCCTCGGAGCATGGCGGCTCGACAGCATGGCGCCTCGACAGCATGGCGTCGTCCAGCGTGGCGTCCAGGATGGCGACTGCGCCCGGGCCGTGACGCCGCGACGTCGTTCGGCTGCGTCACGGAGGAGCGCCATCCGTGCGCCACGGAGGAGCGGCAGGACCACGACGCGGCGTGACGCTGGACGACGCCATGCTGTATAGGCGCCATGCTGTCGAGCCGCCATGCTCTGAGGCGCCGCCGCTTTTCAAAAGGGTGTAGGGTGTAGGGTGTAGGATGCAAAACAAGCCCTCCCCACATCTGGGCCCGACGTCATTCCTCCTTTCGTCACAGCGTCATTCCTTCACTCCCTGTAGGACTTTCGTAACCGTACTTATCCTACACCCTACACTATGCAAATACTTAGAGAATAGATACATCCTACACTAAGTAAAAGTACTCGTATGTGAGTAACGTCACGGCTTCGAAGAAGGAATGACGTCGGGCCCAAATGTGCGGAGGGCTTGTTTTGCATCCTACACCCTACACCCTACACCCTTTTAGAAAGCGGCGGCGCCTCAGAGCATGGCGCCCGCCCGCTCGAGCCGGACCTCCGCGCAGCCGGACTCGCCCCGCCCCGGGCTGCTCTGGCTGGGCGACGTCGTGCGCGCCTCAGAACGCCGCGCTCGCCACGCGCACGTAGCCCTCGTCCGGGTCCGGCTCGGGCGCCGCGTCGCGCACCGAGCGCGACGCGGCCTCGACGCCCGGCGTTTCGGCACGCGAGGCGACGGATGCCTCGTCCGGCCGGCCCCACGGCAGCTGCAGCTCGAGCTGGCGCTGGATGATGCGCGGCGTCGCCACGCGCCCGTGCTGCACCTCGCGACGTCGCGCGCGCACGTAGAGCACGATCGCCACCGAGCCGCTGAGGCCCATCATCGCGCCGAGCAGCACCGAGATTGTGGTCTCATTGTCTGCTTGGGCGCGAACGGAAAACGCGCGAAGGGTGGCGACGAAGATCGTTGGGTTGGGTTGGGCCACCGGCTCCCGAGGATTGCTTGTGGCGCTCGACTGACCGTTGGCCCAGCTTTTTTTTTTCTCGAACCTACTGTGGAGCCGCCTGCAGCGTGATCTCCCGCGCACAACGACCATGGCCGCCATCGACCTGCGCGCCTTCGACGCGGCGCTCGTCAACTGCGAGATCGTGAGCACGCGGCCGGTCAAGCCGAGCGAGCAGGCGCGCACGGTCGACAAGCTGAGCTACGGGCCGTCGCGCCGCGCGCTCGCCTTCGTCTCGCCGCCCTGCGTCGTCGACTGGCCCGAGCTCACGGGCGACGGCAACTTTGGCACCATGTACGGGCCGACGGACGTCGACAAGGCGGCGTACACGGCCGGCGTGACCGACAAGGAGCTGCCGATTGAAGGCGCGCCGCTCGCGCAGATGGACGCCTACTTTGGCGCCCTGCGCGCCATCGACGATCAGCGCGTCGAGACGGTGCACGCGCGCCAGAAGGAGCTGCTCAACACGCGCGGCCTCTCGAAGGAGGAGGTGCGCGGCAAGCTCTCGCCCGCCGTCAAGCCCAAGTACGAGGACGACACGCTCGCGCACACGCGGCTGAACATGTCGACGCGCACGTTCACGTGGGCGGGCTCCGAGCGCGTCGTGCCGCTCGTCGACGCGCGGCGCGAACCGGTCGACGAGATCCGGCACGAGGACGTCTGCGCCATCGCCACGCAGCTCGACCGCGTCTACACGGGGCTCACGGGCTCGATGTTTGGCACCAAGTGGAACGTGTGCGGGGTCATGCTCCTGAAGCGCGCCGAGCAGCGGCCGCAGCCCGGCTCGGACGCCTTCGCCTCGTACGGCGTGCCCGCCTGGGCCGACACGTTCGACTCCACGGGGCTGTACGTGCCCGACGAGCGCGAGCGCGCGGCGGCGCTCGCGGCGGTGGCCGGTCTGCGCACGGCGCGCGCGCCGGCCGGGCCGGGCGGGCGCGAGCTCGCGCGCGCGCAGGGCTACCATCGCGCCGAGCGGGCTGCGAGCGCGGCGGCGGCGCGCGCGGCGATGGCCGAGGGCGGCCAGCAGTGCGCGCTCCACGGCGCGGTCGTCAAATCGGCGCTGCGCGGCGTGGGCAACCGGCTGCATCTTTGCGACGCGCCGGGCGGAACGGGCAAGACGTTCGTCGAGCGCGCCATTATCGCCGCCGTGCGCGCGGATGGGCACGCGGTCGTCGTGGGCGCGTCCTCGGGCGTCGCCGCCACGCTGCTGCCCGACGGCCGCACCTTCCACTTGACCTTCAAGGTGCCCGGCGGTGCCGACTCCGACGGGCAAGCCGTTCAATGGCGTGCCGCGCTCCGAGCGCGGGCGCTCCCTGGCCGCCGCGGCGGCTGGTCGTGTGGGACGAGGCGCCGATGCAGACGCGGTGCCACCTCGACTCGCCTGATCGGTGTTTGCGCGACGTGACGGGCGTCGACGAGCGCTTCGGCGGCGAGACGCTGCTGCTCGCCGGCGACTTTCGCCAGTGCTTGCCGGTGGTGCGGCGCGGCTCGCGCGCGCAGATCGTGCGCTCCTGCCTCAAGTACTCGGCGCCGTGGCAGCACGATCGGCAGCACGCCTTGGTCGAGAACGTTCGCGCCTCGAGCGCGGCGCGCGACACGGGCGACGCGCTCGGCGCGGGCGAGTGGGCGGAGCTGCTGCGCAGCCCCGGCGACGGCGCCGTTCCCGCGGCGGTGCCGGCGGCCGGGGCCATGCCCGGCGCATTCCCGCTCGATCCCGTGCAGCTGCCCGAGGCCGTCGGCGGCGTCCCCATCCGCGTGGGCTCGGCCTACCCGACGGAGCTCGTGACGACTTTGTCCACGGCGCGACGTGTTGGACCGACGACGGCTCGCTGTGCGACCGCGCGGTGCTCTGCGCCAAGCAGACGGACGTGGCGCGGATCAACTGGCTGGCGATCGGCCGCTTCCCGGGCGCGGCGGCGAGGTGCGCGTCGGCGGACGAGCTGGCGCGACGACGGGGCGGGCAAGCAGATTGCGCGGGCGTCGGTCGAATTCCTCGACTCGCTCGAGCACGCGCAGATGCCGCACCGCGTCCTCGACCTGAAGCCCGGGATGGTGGTGATGCTGCCGCGCAACCTCTCGCCCGGCGAGGGGCTGTGCGGCGGCACGCGGCTGATCGTGCGCGGCATGCGCGCCGGCGGCCGGCTGCTCGAGTGCGCACGCCCCGGCGCGGCCGCCGGGCGCGACAGCACCGTGCTCGTCGCGCGTGTCGACCACCACTCGCCCGACGACGGCACGTTCGCGCTTGTGCGGATGCGCCGCCAGTTCCCCGGTGCGGCCGGCGTAACGAGGCGCAGGGGCAAGCGCTCGGGTGCGCGGGCGTGTGGCTCGCCGAGCCGTGCTTCACGCACGGCCAGCTCCACGTGGCCGCTTCGCGCGTCGGGCACACGTCGCGCGTCCGCTTTGCGCTCGGCCCGGACCTCGTGACGCGCAGCGTCGTCTTCAAAGAGGTGCTCCGCGCGGTCAGCGGTGGCGAGGCGGCGGCGGCGGCGCTCGCCGCGGCCGCCGTCGCCGCCGCGCGCGAATGCGCGGCGGCGGCGCGCGGTGGCGGCGGGCGCGGACGGCGCGCGCGGCGCCGGCGGCGGGCGGCGCGCTGGCGGCGGGCGCGCCGCCGGCGCGCGGTGCTGGCCAGCACCCGCCGGCGCGACGCCCGCCGCGCCGCTCGCGCCGACGCGCAGCCGTCGGGTGCTCGCCAGCACCGCGCGCCGCGCGACCGGCCCGCGTACCTGCGCGCCCTTCTAGGGCGCGCAGGGCGGCGCCAATGCGGCCGGCGCGCAGGGGCCTCACGCTGGCGCGCTGCCCGCCGCCGCGTGGGTCGCCGCTGCGCGCGTGCCGTCGGCGCTGCCGCCGCCCGGCGTCGCGCTCGCGCCGCAGCCGCAGCCGCCGCCGCCGCCGTCGCCGCCGCCTGCCGCCTGCCGGCAAGCTGGGCAAGTGCGCAGCGGCGGCGACGGCGGTGCGCGACCCGGCGAGCAGGCGGCGCGCCGCCGAGCCGGGGGCGGGCTCCGTGGGCGACGAGGCTCGCCCGCCACTCGCACTACTCGCGCGCCAAGTGCGCACAACGCGCCCCCCCCCCCCCCCACCCCACCCCCCGATGAATTTAATGCTCATACCATGGCGTCGCGCCACGGCAGTACGCCCGTGGCCCCGGCGGCCAGCCTCGCGCCGCTACGCCGTGTCGTCGCGGCCGGCGCACACAGCGAACTGTGTTTCCGCGGCACATGCCCGGCTGCTCGCGCGCTGCAAGCTTGCCGAACTGCTCGCGCTGGAATGGCGCGTTGCGGGCGTGCCCGCGCACCGCGCGTGTGCCATGCGCGTTCCGGGAGCGCCGCGCCGCGCGCCAAAGCGGCGCGCGGCGGACGTGCGGCCTCGGGCCGAAGAGGGGCCGGCGCGACCGGCCGCGAGGCGGGCGCAGACGCTCGGCGTGCCGGTCGATGCGTCGTCCAAATCCGCGTCGGGCGGATGCGCGCCTGGGCCGGCGCTGCGTGCAGTCGGCGGGGCCCGGCCACGCGCTCGGGCGTAACGTTCGCGCCTGTTCGGCCGAGGCGCACTCGCCGTCCCCTCGCGCCGGCAACGTGCGTGCGGGCCAGCACGCAGGCAGCGTACGATGCCACGGCAGCGGCGAGCGCGTCCCCGCCGGTGTGCCGCTCGGCGCCCCGTCACGCGCAACGTGCGCGCCGCCCGCTGCATGCGCACGCATACGCGCGCTGGCAGCGTGCGCAAAATTGCCCGGGCAAGATCGTCCCGCGCTCGCGCCGCCGACGCATCATTCCATGTGTCCGTTTCGGCATCTGCCACCATCCACCAGCCCTCGAAAGCCGGCTTGCGCGTGGGCGCCCGTCCGGTGCGAGAAGCGGCTCGCGTCCTCGCGCGGGGCGCCTCCGCGCCAGGCGCCCGGCGCGCGCTCGTCTTGCCGCGCCACCATGCTGATCTGCGCCCAACCCTCGCTCGCCAATTCCCCCGTCGTCCCTGCTGCGCAGCCCGCAACAGCGCGCGCATGGCGCGTGCACGGCGCGGCGCCTTGAGCAAGTTTTACGTCGTCGGTCGGCAGCCTGTGGAAGACGCGTTTGACGGCCCGATGTGGCCGGTGAGAGTGCCCGGCGTGCCGCGTGGTGAGCGCCTGCACGGCTTGCCGGGCTCGGCGCGCGCCCAGCCAGCCTCCCTCCATCCCGCCGCAAACCGTGCGTGCGCACCCCGCACACCCGGCGCTGCGCGGCGCGGCGCAGGCGCGAAAAACGAGGGCAGCGCGTGCTACACGACCGTCCTTATGCAATCGCTCTTCGCCCTGAACATGCTCCGTGCGATGCTTCGCTCCGCTTCGCGCCGTGCCAACAGCGTCGAGAGGGCGCGTTTTCGGGACTTTGGCACGCTGATCGAGGACACCAGGGCGCCGACACGGCTGTGTCTTGTGTCCGTCATCGACGTCATCTCGGGCCGTGGCGCGCGAAGGACGCCGCAGGATGCCGCTGAGTTCTTCCGGTTGCTGCTCGGCCGAGTGCCCGGGCTCGCTGCGGCCTTTGAAGCCGACACACGCGTCGGGCCAGTGCTCGAGCAGATCGCCGTGCCTTCAGAGGCCGGCGAGGGCATCGCCGTACTCGTCAGCGTCGGCGGCGATGCGGCGCGCGCGCTTGCACACGCTCTGGGGGGCGCCGCTGGGCCGCCGCGGGATCGCCACACGAACGCGGGCCACTCGGGCGTGCTCACGCCAGCCAGCATTGCTGTCGAGGCGCCGCGCACGACGCGCGGCAATGGCTCGCAGTGCAAGAACAACCGCGCGCTCGTGTGCGCGCCGCGGCTGCTGCTCGGCGGGCGCGACCACCTCCCCGTCGCCGGCGTGGTGCACGTGGGCGAGGGGCCGATGAGCGGGCACCTTGTCGCCATCGTGCTCCGCAACGAGGCTTGGTTTCCGTGCGACGACTACAACGTGCGGCGGCGCGCACGGTCGCTCGGTGCCGCGACCGGCGGTCGAGCGCAGCCGCGACCGCCCCGTCCTCCCGCGCGGCACGCGCGCGTGGCCTGAAAGCTCGCGCGCGCGCCTGCCGCACGCACGCGCGTTGCCCGCGCAGATCTACAACGTGCCTGAGTCCGACGCGCTGGCGTGGGCAAGTGGTGCGAGCATGCTCGTTCACAGCCGGCTGGACGTGGAGCCGTTGGACCCGGCGCTGGGCTCAGCGTCACCGCCGTCGGCCGCATCGCCTGCGTGGCCGAGCTCGGAGCCCGACGCGCCGACCTTGCCGGCAGCCTGGCCGCGGGTGCGGCAGATGGCAGCGGTGCCAACAGATGCGACGATCGGCATCGCGGAGACGGCTGCAGACATCTCTACGGCGGCGATCGGCCCAGCTGCGTGCGAGGCCCGCCAAGTTGTCTCCGTGACGCGCGCATTGCCAACAGCGGTGAGTGCGTCCTCGTCTCCGGCGGCCGCTGTGCCCCCCCCCCCCCCCCCCCCCCCCCCACACACACACACACACACAACTCTCCCTACCTTCTTCCTCCTTTCGCACCTCGCACGCGCACGCCGTCCGCTGTCCGCTGTCCGCGGCCCAAATTGCCTTGCGGAAGCCGAGCAGGCAGAGCCCTGCTTGGATGGCTCCAGCGCGCATCTTGTGGATGGCGACGCTGTGGGCGAGCACGGACGCTCAAATGTGACCAGTGGCGCGCACGTGCACGTGCGCTAACTGGACGTCGAGCGTGTGCGCCTTGTCCGCACGTGTGCACTCACGTGCGTCTGCGGCGATCTGCCCGGCGTAGTAGTCCGCGCGCGCGGGAGCCGCGTCGGCAGTAGGAGCAGGATAACGTACTTGCGCCTGACGAGGACGGCGAGAAGTGCGGCTTTTCGCTCGGGGTCTACCATGCCGCCGAGGTTGGCGCTGGCGCGCGTGAGGCAGTCGGAGCGCGCTGGGCCCGGGTTGAAGGCCTCACCCCGGGGGACGGGAGGATTCAAGGCGCCGAGCCGCTGCGGGTGCGGCGGGAGGCCCCGGGCGGGTGTGCTAATGCGGCTCGATGGCCGCCTGCCGGGGGGGGGGGGGGGAGGGGGGGGGGGGGGGGGGGCGTTGGGCCGCCCGCGGAAACGGACGTGAGCGTGTGGGAGCGGCGCGCGTCGGCGCGCGCGGCTGGCGTGCAGCACGGATAAGTCTTGTGTGGACTTCGCGGGGCGGATCCCGGTGCAGGGATTGCCGACGTAGGCCGCGAGCGCGAGCAGGGCGGGGATGAAGACGGATGATGGGGTTGGGGCCAAGGCCGCCGCACCCGCAGCTATCACGGTGGCAGCGACCGCCACGGTCAGTGCGAGGCTCGCGTGGCCGCTGCGCGGGCAGCTCGCCCGCCAGGTCCAGGAGGGCCGGCCTGCGGCCTCAGTGCCCAGCGTTGGGCATGTCAGCGTCTGCGTCTGCGGGCCCGCCACTGCGATGGCGCATTGAGCCTGGCGCACCAAAACGCAATCGATCCGCCGATCGGGGGGGGGGGGGGGGGGGGGGGGGGGGGGGGGGGGCGAGGCGTGCGCGGGGGCTTGGGGTGGGCTCCGGGTGCCGGCGCTGTGCCAGCGGCGGGCTTGGTTGACGCCGTCTCGCCGGGGCCCTTGCGCCTTGCGGCGCGAGCGTCGCGGAGGGGCGTCGGCTGCGCTGGCTCCGCGTCGGCGGTGGCGTGGGGCAGGCTCTTGTGGAGGGCGGAGCGCTCGCGCACGAGTCGGTTGCCAAGGCGGGCTGTCTGCGTGCCGTTGGGCTGCGCTTGGGCAGGTAGGACCTGCGGCCTCGGGGGCGGGCGGGTTTTCGTGTTGGGCCAGGCGGCAACGCGCACCGGCCGTGTTCGCGGCCGGCAGGCGGACGTCCGCAGCGGGGCGGAGAATGCGGGTGAAGCGCTTGCACGGGCGCGGTTCGCACCTGGCGGCCAGGCGATCACGAACCGTTGGGTCGCCCGGCTGTTTGGTGGAGCCGAGGGCAGCAAGGATAGCGAGCTTGGCCGCCTCATCGGTGACGAGCGGCACTGTTGCCCAGCTCTGTACCTCGAAGCCCTGGATGTGCAGGCGTCGGGGAAGTTCCCGGCAGCGTCGCCTGCGTCCGTCGAGAGGCGGACCGAAGTCGCGCCCGTGCCCCCGTTGGCGACACCGAGCTCTCGCTCGTTCACACCGGCCCGCCGACGCGGGCGCGTGGTGCGCGCGCGTTGGGTGCGTGTCTGCCTCGAGCAGCGTGCCCAGTCGCAGTGTGGGCGCGTGTCCGTCTGCCTCAAAACGCCACGTGGAGGGGAAGGCGCGGGGCGGGCTCGCCGAGGAGGTGCCGCCGCTCGCTGCCACCCGGCGCGGGCTCGGGGCAGCCGTCTTCGGGTGCCGCGCTCTTCGCGCCATGCACGAACGTTCCGCCGCGCTCGCAGCGCGCGAGCGCACACACAGAGCGCGCGGCGACCCCGGCGGGGGCAGTGCGTCCCGGTGGCACTCGCGGGCGCGCGCCTGGCCTGGGCGCAGCTGGGCGCGTTGCCGCCCGCGCAGCGAGCCGCCCGCGCGCCTCGCCGCGCGCGCGCTTCGTCGCACGCGTGCGCCCTGCATGCACGCGCACAGCGCGCGGCGGCTCGGCGCAGTGCAAGGCAGAGCGTGCTGCAACGGTTGCGAGGGCGCGCACGCGCGGCGCGGCGCGCCCCTGTGTGGTCGCCTGCGCGCGGCGCGTGGTCCGGACGCAGCTCGGTGGCGTGATGCCGTTCGTGCAACACAGTGCGCGTGAGAGCCGCACGTGCACACCTGCAGTGCAACGCGGCATTGCGCGCGTTGCGTGGGCGGAGCGCGGCTGGATGTGCTTGAGGTCGCGCAGCATGCCGCGCGCCGCGCGCTGTGCGGCGCAGCGAGTCGGCCATGCCCCTGGTCCTCGTCTCCGGGGGGGGGGGGGGGGGTGGTGGTGGCAACCAGGATCCGCCAGCGCGTGGTGGGCGCCGTCCAACTCCCAGCCAGGATGCGCCCCGTTCTTCCCCGACACTCTCCGTCCAAACCCGCCGCCCAGCCTGCCGCCGCACCCGCCGCCAACGCCGCCGCGCACCCATCCGCCGAGCTCGCCTCGCGCGCGCTCGCGCTCACGCTGCGCGACGAGGCTGCGCAGGCCGGCGCGCGGCCGTGCAGAGCAGCGCAGGCCGGCGCGCGGCCGCGCGCGCGCGCTCACGTTGCGGCCGCGCAGCGAGCTTTCGCCGCGTCGCAGCCCCTCCGAGCAGCCACGATGCACGCCCCCGGAGGACGTTGGCCGCGCTCGGAGGCCGCGCTCGGGCGCGCAAAGAGAGGCGGCGCGGGCAAACGAGTAGGCTCGGCGCGCTGGCGGGTCCTGGTTGTGGGAGAGCGGGGCATTCTCCAGGGCATCATGTAAATTCTCCCAAGTATCATCCGGGCCGCCATCCGGACACTGACGTGCCCACAGTCTGCAGATGGAGGACTCCGTGAAGGACGCTTTGCCCGGCGGGCGGGGCGGCTCGGACAGTTTCTCGCTGGCCCTCAGCACCATTCTGTCGCCGGGAGATACCCACCCCCACGTGGTCCCATCCACTTGCCTCATCGCCCTGCTGCGTTACGCGGATTTCGGCACGAGCAGGGTTAGGGTGGGCGACACGGGGTGCTCGCAGCATGCGCTCAAGGTGGCGCTGCGCAACCTGCGCAAAGCATGCGCGGATGCGGACCGGTTTGGGCAGGTGCTCGTGGTCGTGCTACCGCTCTGCCTCCGCGCGTCCAGCGGCCTCGTGCACTGGACGGCGGCGTACCTGCTCCTCGCGCCGCCCGCGCAGCGCGGCGCGCCGCCCGGCGCCGCGCTCGCCCTGCTCGCCGATTCGCGCACCTTGGGCAACGGCGAATCGGCGTACGCCACGGCGGCCGGCGTGCTCATCAAGAAGCTTGCGCAGCGCATCGGCAGAACAGCGCCGCCCATCGATGCCTTCAAGGCGCCCCCGCAGAGTGGGGCCGCGTGTTGCTTCGCCGCGGCAACAGTCGCGGCCGAGGTCGTGGCGAGCGCATCGACGCTCTACGGCCGCCGCGCGAGTGTCCTTGTCGACATCAAGAAGGCTTTGGACGCGCGCCTCGCGCGCCTCACGACGGCCGCGTACGAGGAGACCCGCGCGCGCACGCTCCGCGCCGCCATCGGCGCTCTGCTCGGCGACCGCGCCAGGCGCTTCGGCCCGTTCACCCGCGAGGCCGCGCGGCTCGCCGAGGCCGCGCGGCTCGCCGAGGCGTGCGATGCCAGTGTCGGCGGATCCGCGCCCGACGGGCTGCTGCAGGCCGTCGAGGCGGCGCTGCGCGCGCCCGACGACCGCATCGCACGCACGGCCGCGCTCGACGCGCTCACGGGCGCTGCAGGCCGCGCGCTGTCGACGGCGGCCAGGCCGCGCGGCGCGGCGGCGCCAAGGCCGCCGTCGCGAGCGCCACCGCCGCGTGCGCCGCAGCGGCGCGCCGCCTCGGCGTGGGGGCCCCGACCATTCAGCAGCCTCGGCGGGGGCGAGGGCGACGGGGACGATGGCGACGCCACCACCGCTGACGACGGGGAGGGCGCGGAGGACGGGGACGACGACCCCGCGGGCGCGGCGGCTGCGGCGGTGGCGACGGGCACGGCGGCGACGAGCGCGGTGGCGGCGGGCGCGGCGCCAACCTCGCCGGCGGCGGCGGACGGCGGTGGCTCGGCGCCGCTCGAACGCCGCTGCGTCTACACTGCGCCTGATGAGGGCGACGCGGACGCGCGCGTGTACGACGCCAAGGACCCCGAGCAGCTAAAAGCGGGCAGGGCGCGGCTACGGGCGAACAGCGGGCGCGCGCCCGCCGTGGTCGACACGCTTTTCGCGCACGCGACGGGCACGATCGTCACGCGGCAGCGCACGGAGGGCGTGACCGGCGCGGGCATGCACCACCTCGCCGCCCCGACGCAGGGCGCGGGGTACGGTGCCGTCGTGCGGGCCGAGCTGGGCGAGCCCGGCTTCGCGGGGACGACATGGCACATGACGTCGGGCGTGGAGAACCAGCCGCGCGCGGTACGAGCGGCCGCGCGCGCGTACGCGCACGACGGCTGGGGCGGCGTGTACAATGCGCACGAGGACTTTGCCGCCTTCGAGGGCTTGCCGCGGCTCGCCGCGCCCGAATCGCTCGCGGCCATCGCCGGCGGGTCGGCGGACGCGGTGTTCTGCTGGCGGTCCGGCCGGTCCGTCATCGGCGAGGTGACGACGGTTCACTTCAATGGCGACCGCGCCGCCGCCATCGACCACGCGCGGGCGCTGCGCGTCAGGCCCGATTGGCGCTCGCAGCCCAGGATCTACGAGGCGGCGTGCGGCGCGGAGGGCACGGTGCTGCTCGTGTGGGTCGTGCCCGACCGTCACAAGAACCCGCGGCTGGACTGGGCGCCGATTCTCGTCGTGATCCACCTGCCCGCCGACCCCGACTGGCTCGCGCGCGCCACGCCGGCGATCGCGAAGGCGCGGCGCGAGGTCGAGGACGGACGCGCGCGCGCGGAGGCGCGCGGCGTGCCGCAGCACCTCGCCTACACGCTGAGCCCACGCTTCCGAGGCACCGCGCCGCGCGGAGCCGCGCGCGTGCCGCCGCGCCTCGGCGCGAGCGACGCGCGCGAGGCGCGCGCGCTCGCGGCGCTCGAGCCGGCGCTCATGTTCGCGCCGGCCTGGCGGCGCGCGGTGCGCGCGGCGAGCCGCGCCCCCGGCAGTGGCGCCGCGGCCGTCGAGCGCGCGCTCGCGCGCCTGCACAACGCGCTCGAGCCCGATGACGAGAGCGCGCCCGAGTCGACGCGCGTCGCGCCGCTCGCCGCCGCGCTCGAGCAGTCGGCGGGCTGGCCGGCGGGCACGGCGCGCATGGCGGCAAGCGTGACCAAGGGCCCCGGCGTCGGAGATGGCGCAGGTGGCGACGAAGTGACCAAAGTGGAGGAAACGGCGAAGACGAGCGGCGACGGCTGCACCGGCACGCCTCCTCTGCGCCCGGCCGCGCGCGCGGCCGGCGCGGCGGACGACGGAGGGGCGGCGGTCGTGGCGGGCGTCGAGGGCGAGCGCGACGCACTCGCCAAGACGGGTGCCGGCGGCTGCGACGACGACGCTCGCGAGCCGCTGTCGGCCGGCAAGCCCGGCGCACTCGCCGCCGCGGCGACCGTCGGGGGTCTCGGCGAGCTCGTCGGCAGCCTATGCGCGTGGCTGGCGCGCGGCGCGGCTGGCGGCGCCATCGCGGCCATCTCCCCCGGGACGGCCGCGCGCGGAGCAAACGGCACGCCGCAGCGCGCCGAGCCGCCGGCCGCCGGCGATCCCGTCGCTCCGCACGCGCGCGTCGCCGCTGCGGCGCCCTTGGCGGGCAGCGCGGCGGCGCCGTCGTCGGCCGCGCGCGACGCGCAGCGCGGCGTCGCGGGATTCGACGCGGCCGCGCACGCGCACGCGCGCGACGGCAGGCGGGCGGCACGGCGGATGCGCGAGCAGGAGGGGGCGGTGCACAGGGCCTTCCGCATGTCCCTCTGGCGCGACGCGACGTTTGTCGAGTTCGTTGAGAAGCTGCGCCCCGACGGCGGCGCGCAGCTGCTCGCGCGCGAGCCCACGCGGCGCGCGGCGGCGGTGCTGTGCGAGCTCGCGCGCGGCCGCGACGGCGCGAGCGGCGCGGCCGGGCTGCTGCACGAGATGAGAGCCGCCGATGCGCGCGCGCGCGAGGCCGCCAAAGCGGCGGAGGCAGCGCAGCTTGCGCACGGGACGCTGCGCATCGTGGCAACCGTGGCGCTGGGCGGTGCGGTCTTCGCCGGCATGTCAGCGCTGGTCGTTGCTTGCGCGGCGCGCACGGCGACCGGTGCGCTTTTTGGGGCCCGCCGCCCGCGGGCGGCCGCGCGCGGAGCCGACGACGCGCTCGGCACGCTGCAGCGCGCCAAGCCGCCGCCCGCCGACAAGGGCAAGCGCAGGCGCGCCAGAGCCAACGACGACCCCGTCGACGCGGCGCGCAAGGCCGTGGGCAAGGCGGAGGGCAACTGCCGCAAGGCAGCCCGCCGGCTGCACCTCGCTGCACTGGGCGAGGAGGAGGCGCAGCAGCGCGTGCTCGACGCCGAGGCGGCGGAGCAGCTGGCGCGCTCGCGCGAGCCGGCCGGCGGCTGGGTAGGCAGCGCGCGCGCGCGCGCGCGCGCGCGCCCCGCCGCGCGCGCGCCCGTCGATTGGCGTGCGCGCAGCGCAGAACGGCGCGCCAGCTCCGTCACCTGCGCGCCGCCGCGCCCGTGCCCCTCGCGCGCAGGGGCGCCCTGCGGACCTGCGGCTGCAACAGGCGCACTTTGGCATGCGCGAAGATGCCGACGCGGAAGTGCGCCGCGCGCACGAGGCGCTGCGCCGGGCGAGACAGGGTGTGGCGTGCGCCAAGGCCAGCGTGCGGCAGATGGAGGCGGCGTTGCTCAACGCGACGCGCTGCGCCACCGCGGTGCTCGCGCCGCGTGGCGTGCCGGAGGGTGACGAGCAGGCCGCGGCGAGAGAGCAGGCGGCGCTGGACCGGGAGGCGCCGCCGGCCGCGCAACGCGCGGCGCCGACGGCGCGCTCGCCCTCGGAGCCGCCGTCCGAGTGGGGCCCGCCAGCGGTCGGCCGGCGCCCGACGCCGCGTGCACTGTCGCACGCCGCGGGTCGCGGGGACGACAACCCGTTTGCGCCGCTCGCAACCGTCAGCGGCGATTGGTCGCCCACGCCGAGCTCGCGCTCGCCGTCCTCGCCGCCGCGGCAGCCGCCGTCCGACCGCCGCAGCGCGCAGCGTCGCAGCGCGCGCGCGCGGCCGCCGAGGCCGACCGTTTCGCCCGAGGACGCGCTCGCAGCCGAGCGCCAGGCGCGCGCGCTGTCGGAGCAGGCGGAGCAGAGGCGCGCCAAAAAGGCCGCCGCCAAGGCCGCGCGCCGCGCCGCGCGCGCCGCCGACAAGCGGACGGCGCGCGTCGTCCACGCGTGCGTAAGCGCCGCCTTGCGGCGCGTCTGCACGAGCGTCGCCACGGGCACGCCGCTCGCCGTGCTCCGCGAGCGCGCCGAGGGGCCGCGCGCGCCGAAGCCCGCGCCCGCGCCGCCACGCCGCGCAGCGGACGGCGGCCGCGCGCTCCGCCACGCGCGCCGTGCGGCCGCCGCGGCGGCGGAGCGCGAGGCGGCGGTGGCGGCCGACGCCGACGAGCGGTTCGAGCGGCAGCCCTCCGCCGCCCGGTTCGACGGCGGCGATGGCGGCGGAGGCGGCCACGTCGAGGCGAGCGCGCGACCGCGCGCCGGCGAGGCCGGCGAGGCTGGCGCGCACGGCGCGCCTGGCGCAGCGGGGACCCCGGCGGCGTCGCTCGCGTCGCGCAGCCCGTGTGATGCGCGCCGCACGGCACGCCTCCCGCACGCACGCGCCGCAGCCACCTGCGCACGCAACGGCGGCTGGGGTGGCAACGTCGGCGGCGACGTGTGCGGCGGTTGTTTCGGCGGCGGCGGCGTCCGTCGCGACGCCTGCGGCGGCGGCGACGCCACCTGCGGCTGCGGCGATGGCGGCGTCGGTGCTGGCGCTGGCGAGGCCCCTGCACACGGTGCGCCGGCGCGCGCGACGGCGTCGCGCTTGCTGCGCTTGCTCGGCGCGCCACGCGCCGTGCTCGGTGCGATGGCGCACGCCGCGGCCGTGTTGGCGCGCGGCGTGGCCGCAGCCGTCGCTGGCGTGCGCGCCGCCGCGCGCGCCGTGCGGCGCGCGCGCCGCCGAGCGCCTCGCGCGCGCCGCACGGCTGCGCGGCGGGCTCGCGGCCCGCCGATGCGCGACGTCGACGGCGCCCTGCGGCCCTCGCCGTCCTGGTTGCGCACACGCCTCGTCTGCGGCCGGCGCCTCGCGCCTCTGCGCCGCGCGGGCGCGCGCCCGCCGCCCGCACACGCCGCGCCGAGTTCCCGCGCGCGCGCTGCGCAACCCGACAGCGACGCGCCGGCGTGCGCGCCGCGGCGCTCGGCGCCTGTCGGTGCGCCGCCGCGCGCGCGTGGCCTGCGCGCGGCGCGCGCACGGCGCTTCCTCGACGTCGCCGGCCGCGCGGCGCGGAGCGCGCGCCTCGGCGCGCGCATCACGCGCCAGCGCACGCCGGGTTCGCCATCGGAGCCCTGCACGGCCGAGAGCGGCGACGGCGCGGGCGCCGGCGGCGTCGGCGCGGCGGCGCCTGGCGCGGCGACGATGCGCGCCACCGGCGCGCGCGCAGCGCGCGCTGCGGCGGCGGCGGTCGGTGGCGCCTCGCGTCTCGCGCGCCGCGCGATGGCAAGCGCCGCCGCCGCTGCCACCTCCATCGCCGGCGCTGCCGCCTCCACCGTCGCCGCCGCCGCCGTTGCCATCGGCGCGGCCGTCACGTCACCGGCGTTCGCCGCGGCGCGCGGCATGGCGGCCGCATGCGTCGCTGCCTGCGCCCGCCCCACCGCCGCGCAGGCGGCCGCGTCGCGCGCGCTCGGCGCGCTCTTCGTGCTCGTCGACGCGGCCGACGCGGCGGGCGACAGCGACGCCGCGCTCGGCGCGCTCGCGGCCGCGGTCGACGCGACGGAGCTGCGCCCGCCGCCGGCCTTTTGGCGCGCGGGCCGCGCCGCGGCGTACGCACCGCGTCCGCCGCCCCTCGACTCGGCGCGGCCGCGCTACAACCGGCGCGCGCGCGCACCTAGCCCTCCCGTCGCGGCCGCGCGGCGCAATCTCGCGCGCGCGGTGCGCGAGCTCACGCGCGCCGCGCGCGCTGAGCGCGAGCGCGCGCCGGCGCCGCGCGGCGCGCGCGGCGGCGTGCTCCACGCGCTGCGCGCGTCGCTCCCCGTGCACGCGCGTGCCGCGCTCGGCACGGACGCGGAGCTGCGCGCGGACATCGCCGCGTTCGCGCGCGCGCGCCGCGAGCTGCACAGCCTCACCGACGCCGAGGTGGCGGCGCTCGCGCGCCCGGACGGGCCGCCGCTGCCCGTGCGGCTCGCGTGCACGGCGGTCGCGCGCGCGCGCGGCGTGACCGTGCTGCTCGACATCGTGCCGCGCGGCGGCGGCGCGCCCGAGCGGCTCGTGTGCCGCGCCCGTCGCCGCGGCGCCGCCACGCGCACGCCACGGCCGACAGCCGCCGTTATCGCGCGCGCGCCTTGCATAGCGGCGCGCGTTGGCCACACTGAGCCGGCGCGCGCGTGCGCGGGCGGATCGATCGGGGTCGCGCGCCTCCGTTCAGCGCGCCGCCGCTCTTGGCGTGGGGCGCGGCTCGACGTGCACACCCGCGAGCGGCTGGCCACACCGGTGCCAGGCCACGTCGTGGCCTGCGCCGCCGCCTCGGCCATCGGCGCGTGCGTCGCTCGCGCGCGGCTTGGGCTTGCACGGCTGGCGCGCGCGTGGCCCTGCGCCTCCGCTCCACTGGCCGCTGCTGCTGTCGCCTTCGCGCCTGCCGCCGACGGTGTTTTCTGCGCCCCGCTGGGCGCTCCTGCATCCGCCTTCGCGCCTGCCGCCGACGGTGTTTTCCCCGCCGCACTAGCCGCTGCTGCATCCGCCTTCGCGCCTGCCGCCGATTTTCCCGCCCCACTAGTTGCTCCTGCATTCGCCTCCGCGCCTGCCACCGACGGCGTTTTCCCCGCCCCACTAGCCGCTGCCGCTGCCGCGTCCGCGCCCGCCGCCGCGGGCGCGTCTTCCGCCCCACCAGCCATCGCCGCCGCGCCCGCCGCCAACGCGCGCACCGCCAACGTGCCCGTTGCCAACGAGGCTACCGCCACCGAACCAGCCGCCCTTGAGCTTCCCCTCCAACCCGCCAACTCGGCGCTGCTTGCGTGGGCGGGCGACGCGGCTGCGCGCCGGCTGGCCGCCGCCGCCGCGAGCGCCGGCCTCCCGCAGGCAGAGGTGGAGCGCATCGCCAGCGGCGACATGCTCGCCTCAACCGTCGACGCGTGCTGCGAGGTCGTGCTGCGCGTGCACGGGCAGGCCGGCGGCGGGCATGTCTGCCACGTGCCGCTCGCCGCGCAACCCGCGGTGTTTCAGGACGACGCCGAGCGCGCCGCGCTGCTGCACCGCCTGCGCAGCGAGGCGACAACGCAGGCTGTCATCGGCGTGTGGAGCCCGTCGGACGAGCGCGGCGGCGCGGGCGGTGACGACGGCGCGCAGCTCGCCTCCGGCCATTTCACCGCGTTGCGCCTTGTGCGCGTCGCGCGCGCGGGCGAGCATCGCTACGACGCGGTGCTCGTCGACACGCTCGCGTCGCCCTGCAGGCAGGCGCTCATGCTCGCCAAGGCGATAACTGCCACGCTGCACGCGGCGGGTCTCGACATTTCGCGCGTGCGCCGCGCGCTGCTGCTCAACGAGGCGGCGCAGCGTGGCGCGACGTGCGGCCTCGCGATAGTGGGCGCGCTCAACGACGCGCTCGCCGCGGCGGGCTGCTCGTCCGCGCCGCGCACGTTCAGCGTGGCGGACATGTACTCTGTCGGCGAGCGCCTCCGCGTCGCGCTGACCGGCGCGGCCAGCGATCGTGCGCCGGGCGGCGTCTGCGCGGTCACGAGCGCGGTGCGCGGCGGGGGCAGCCCCGATGGCGCCGAAACGCCGCCGCAGACGCGCGGCGCCAAGGCCGCCGCTGGCGTCACCGCCGCCGCCACCGCCGCCGCCACGCCGCCGCCGCCCGCGCTGGGCGCCGCCGCCGCCGCCACCGCCGCCGCCGCCGCTGCTGCCGCCGCCGTGGCCGCGCCGCCACCGCCGCCACCGCCGCCGCCGGCCGGCGACGCGGGCGACGCCGCCGCCGCCGCCGCCGCCGCCGCCGCCGCCGCCGCCGCCGCCGCCGCCGCCGCCGCCGCCGCCGCCACCGCCGCGCGCACGTTCTTGAAGCTCGCGCCCAGGGCGCGCGCGGCCGCCTCGGCGCGTGAGGCGTTGCGCGCCGCGTGTGCGCGCGCGGACGCGGCGGCGTCGTCACACGCGTCGGCGCCGCACGCGCCCGCCGGTGCGCGCCGCCGGCGGCGCGCGGGCGCAGGCGAGCTGGCGCTCGCGGCTGCGCGCGCGCTCGCCTCGACGGAGCACGGCGATTTGACGGACGACGCGCTCGAGGCCGCCGTCGAGCAGGAGCTGGGCGACGAGCGCGGCCAACTGCTGCTGTGCACGCGGGGCGCAGCGGCGCAAAGGCCCGCGCTTTGCCGGCTCCTGAAGCACGCGTGCGCGTCGGCGCGCGCGGCGAAGCGCGCGCAATTCACGGTGTTCGTCGTGCGCGCGGCCACGCGCGGCGAGCGGGGGGGCGCCGCCGCGAGGCGCGTGGACTCGGTGGTCGAGCTGTCGTGCGCGCTGCACGAGAAGGCGGGCGCGCTCGGCGGCCTCCAGCGCGTCTGTGTGCGTGGCTTCGCCCTCGAGCGCCGCCGGACACTCGACGCTGGCGCCGAGGCCGGCGCGTCCGCCATCGGCCAGGACGAGCAGGTCGAGGCAGAGGCGGGCGAGGCGTGCGTCGCCGGCGTGACGATGGCCAAGCAGCTGCGTCAGTTTGCCGAGCAAGCTGCCCGCGACGACGTGCTCTTCCACGTCGCCGTGTCCGAGGCCGACGCCCACGCCCGGCTGGCGCGCGTTGCGGGTGACGATGTCGGCGCGTACAGCGTCGTGCTCGCAGTCGCCGGGCTCGTCTGGCTGGCCAAGGCCGACGAGGTTGCGCCGACGGCCGCCCAGCCCGCCGCCGTGCCGCCCGCCGCCCCGCCTGCTGCCGCCACGTCCGCCGACGCCGAGCGCGACGCCTCGCCTTCCGACCGCCTGCGCGCGCTGACGCTCGCCGTGCGAGTCGCGCTCGCGCGCGGCGTGCTGCGCCACCTCCTCGCCGACGCGTCGCCGGGCGCGTCCGCGACCGCTGGCGGTAGTTGCGCGACGCCCGTCGAGGCGGCCACGTCCGCCGCCGCGCCGCCCGCCACGGGCGTCGTGACGAGTGGCGTTGCGGCGGGCGCTGTGGCGGCCGCACCGGCTGCTGCGGGCGGTGCGATGGCGGGTGCATCGCCCATCACGCGGCCGGCGAAGCGCGCGCGGCGCACGCTCACCGCCGCTCCAGCCGCCTCGGCCGTTGCGGCCGCTGGAGGCGCACGCGCGGGCGCACGCGGCGCGGCCGGCGCGCCTCGCGCGCGCGCCGCGCGCGCGCCGGCCGAGTACGTCTGGCTTGCCATCGCGCGCCGGATGCTGGCGGCGCGACACGCGGCGGCCGCGGGCGGCGACTTTGTCGCGTCGTGCGTCGCCGCGATGCAGGCCGAGTACGGCGACGGCTGTGCCGTCGTCGTCGGCGACGCGCCTGATGACGCCTTGGTCGAGGCTGCGGCGGCGGCGCTGCTCGAGGGCAAGCACGCGGCGGTGAGCCTCGGCTGCGTCGACCGGCCGGCGGTGCTCGTCGTGCAGCGCGCCGTGGACGCGCCCACGTCGCGCGTGCACGGGTGGTGCGCGCACGCGGCGGGCGCCGCCGAGTTTGACGAGGGCGCCGCGCACGGCGTGTTCAACGCGATCGTCGAGCGCGCGTGGGCGCTGCGTCCGGACCCGGCCGACGGCAGCCCGCCGCCCACGCGCACGTGGGAGGTCGAGCAAATCGCTGGCGACGCGCCCGACCAGGCGGGCGTGGCCGCGCTGCGCGTGCTCTACGCGCTCGTCGCGGCGCACGGCCGCTACCGCTCGGCCGCCGCGCTCTTTGGCGCGCTCGCGCAGCTGCACGCGCCCGACGCCGCCGGCGCGCGCGCGGAGGTCGTCGCGGCGGCGTGCGCGGTGCCGCCCGGCGCGCGGCCGGGCGCCGCGCCGGCGGCCGCGCGGGACGACGCGAGGGAGCGCGCATGGGACGGCGCTCAGATCGCCGCGCTCGCCGTCGGCGCGGACGCTGCGCGCAGGCGTGTCGCGCCCGTGCGCGCGCTCGTCGACGCGCTCGGCACGCCACCGACCTCGGCGATCACGGGCGGGCCGGCGGTCCGGCTCGCGGGCGCGGGCGACGGCGGCCACGGTGCACGGTGGGTGGGCGGGCAGGCGGCGACGCCCGCCGAGCAGCTGCCGAGGGAGCTGCTGCGCGCCTACCACGAGGCGGTGCTGTGCGTCACGCCCGGCAGCCTCCAGCTCGGCCCGGCGGCGCTCGACGCGGTCACGCGGCCGCGCGAAAACGACACGCTGGAAGGCCTCCTCGCGCGCGTCAGCTGGCAGTGCGGCGCGAGGGCGAGCACGTGCGCCATGCTCGCCACGTTTTCCGAGCAGGCGGGCACCGGCTCGCGCGTCGCGCTCAAGGCCCTCCGCACGAGCTCCGACCTGGCCGGGCTGACGGCGGCTGCGGTCGGGCAGCAGGCGCCGCAGACGCCGCCGCCGCCGCTTCTCGTGATGCTCGGCCGCTGCCCCAGCCCGCTCGTCGGCGGCGGCCTCTTCCCGCCCGACCGCGCGACGGGCGAGCCGGCGGTGCACGCGGCGACGTCCGAGCTCGCCGTCGAGCTGCTGCGCGACGCGCGCGCGCTGGCCGGCACGGACGGGCGGCTCGTCGTGCTGTGCCTCGAGGCGTCCAACCCGCTCTGGTTCTGCCCCAAGGTGCGCGAGCTCGAGCTGCCGCGGACGCGGTCGGACGGCGTGCGCGCGTCCGGCTGCACCTGCCCTGCGACGTGCAGCGATGCGCGCGGCGCGGCGGGTGGCGCTGCCCGCGGCGCATCGACGCGGCCGGCGGCGCGCGCGATCAACAAGGCGGTGCTCGACCACTTCGTCGCGCTTTTCGGCCGCGAGGGCTTCGCGACCTTTGAGTTTGCGGGCGGCGGCGAGGCGAGCTGGCTGTGCGACAGCGCGGCCGGCACGACGACCGTCGCGGCGTGCGCGTCGCTGCCGCCGCGCATGGGCGATGGGCAGCTGGCCATCCGGCGGCACACGCTCGGCACGGGCGCCGACGCGCCGGCGCACGCCGTCGTCTCGCTCCGCGTCGCGCACGTGAGCCACGCCATCCGCCGCGCGGCGGACGACGGCGGCGCGCGCGCCGAGCGGATGGCGCGCGCCGCGCGCGCGTTCTGCGATGTGGCGGCCGCGCTGCGCGTCGACGCGATCCTGGCGGAGGTGCCCGAGGACCGCCCGACGGGCACGCCCTTCCTTGGCGGGCTGCTCAAATGTTGGGACAAACGCAACGGGAGCTGGACGGCGCCAGCCACGCTCGCGCTCGGAGACGTGCGCGAGGTGGCCAAGCGGACGGCCGACGCAGCGGCCGGCCGAGCGGACGAGGTCCCTGCGGCTGGCCGTCCGCAGGTCGCGGCGCGCGCGTGCGCTGGCGCGATTGGCGGCGGCGCGGGCGCGGCGGGCGCCTCGGACGCTGCGCCGCGTGCACTGGCGGGCGCGTCGGGTGCGCGCACGGACGGCGGCCCTGCCGACGCACCGCGCCAGCTGGAGAGCCGCTACGGCGAGGCGAGCAAGCTCGACCTACCCCAAGATTCCACTACGGGCCGCGTCCTCGACGCTCGCGAGGCCCAGGACCGCGCGCGCGTGCCTGCTGCGCCCGACGGCACAGCGCTGCGCCGCGTGCTCGACGCCGTCGGCGCGGGCGCGCCCGCGCAGCGCAGCCCGCGCTGGCACGACGAGCGATGGGAGGAGGTCACGGGCAGCAAGGTTGGCGACGTCGTGAACGACAACGCCGGCGTCGCGCACGAGACGCTCACCGACGAGTACGTGCACCGGCGGCGGCGCGAGGTGCGGACCAAGGCGACGACCGCGGGCATCCTCGGCGAGGCCGTCGCGCTGCGCAAGCTGGCGGCCGCGTACGGCATCACCGTCGTGTGCAACCTGCCGATGGTGCGTGCGGACCCGCACGACAAGAGCGCGCCGTTCGCCTTCTCGCCGGACGGGCTCGCCATCCTCCCCGAAAACAACGAGCAGGTCCTCGTCGAGGTGAAGACGCTCACCAAGGCGGGCGCCACGGCGCACGAGGACGGGCCGCCGCAGCCGCACCGCGATCAGCTGCAGCTCGGCATGCACGTCCTCGGCGTGAGCAAAGCGCTCTACGTGCAGTACCTCAGGCACGAGGACCGGATCGTCGTGCACGTCGTGACGCGCGGCGCCGGCTGGCTTGCATTCGCGCAGCCGAGGGTGCAGGCCTTCTGGGCGCGCGTCGTCGAGCGGCGCGCGCGGCTCGAGCGCGCGCGCGCCGACCACCCGGCTGCGAGCCGGCGGCACCGGCGGCAGCAGACGCCGGCCGGGCCGCCGCTCGTGCTCGCGCTGGACGGGCGCATCCCCGCCGCGCGCGCCGCCGCGCTGCACGCCGTCGCGCACGGCACCGCGAGCGCGGCGGCGGTGACGGCGGCGGCGGCGACGGGCGACGCGACGGCGTTGCAAGACGCGATCGCGGCGCTGCGCGCGCCCGTCGGCAATGCGGCGATCGACAGCGCAGCGCGTGCGGAGCGCGCGGCCGTCGAGCGGGCGATCGCGTACCTCGGGCAGCCGGCAGGCGACGCCGCCGCCCGCGGCACGGCCGAGGCGGCCGAGGAGGAGAGGACGGTCGACGCCGACATCTGCGCGTTGCTGCACCAGCTCGGCGCGAGCGTGGCGCACGTGCACGTCGAGGACGCGGATTGCGTCACGCGTGAGCACTGGGGCGGGGCGGTGCTCGCTGCAGCGGGCGACCCGTCGAGCGCCCCCGCCATTTCGAGCGTCATCGTCGCGCACATCGTGCGCCTCGCCGGCTTTGGCGTCGAGCTCCCGCAGTCGATTCGCGTCGCCCCCAGCACGGCCGACTGGCACGAGGGCTGGCTCGACGTGCAGTGCGTGCTGCTGCGCACGCGCCGGCGCGGGCGGCGCGACGACGACTTTGTGGCCGTCGTCAGGCGCGGTGGGCGCTGGTTTGCGTGCGAGCCCGGCCGCGCGCGGCGGCTGCAGTGGCGGTCGGTCCTGCGCCGCGCGCGCGGCGGCGTCGACGGGACCGGCGAGGAGGCGTTCGCGGTCGTCTACGTGCGGCGCGGCGACGCGGCCGGCGACGCGGCTGGCGACGCGCAGGCCGAACGGGCGCGCGGCGGGCGCGCGCGCAGGCGCACGCGCGGCGGCACGCGCAAGCGCAAGCGCGGCGCCTCCGCCGGGCTCGAGGCGGCCGCGCCCGCCGGCGCGCCGGCGGGCGCTGCTCACCGCCCGCCCGCCAGGCGTGCCACGGTCGCCGCGCGCACCACGCGCTCTGTGACCGACGCGCGGCACTCGGCGCCTGCCGCCACGGTTGCACCTGTCTTCGACTGGCGCGCCGGCCGCCCGCCCCCTGCCGCCGCCGCCGCCGCCAAGCGCGGCCAGGCGCTCGAGCCGGGGCAGTTCGCGCGGCCGCGTGGGCGCGCGCCATGGGGCAAGGTCTGGGACAGAGTCTCGGGTGCGTGGGCGGACAAGCCGACTGGTGCTGCCGTCGCCGCCGCGCCGCCGCCGCTGCCGCCCGCCGCCGCGCCGCCGCCCGCCGCCGCGCCGCCGCCCACCGCCGCGCCGCCGCCCGCCGCCGCGCCGCCGCCCGCCGTCGCGCCGCCGCCCGCCGCCGCGCCGCCGCCGCCGCCGCCACCGGCGGCGCTCGGCCGCCGGCAGCACGTCGGCGCGGGCGGCAGCGCGGCGGGCCGGCGGCTCGCGGCCATCGCACGGCGGCAGCGCGGCGTGCGCGCGCCGCCGCCCGCCGCGCGCTTCCTCGCCACGCTGCCGCCACCGCCACGCGACGGCCTCGCGCGCACGAGCAAGCAGGCGCGCGCGAGGCGCAACGCGGACGGACGGCCGGCGCACGCGCGCGCGGCCAACGCGCGCGCCTTCTACCGCGGCGTGGAGCTCGGCGTGCACGCGACGCGCGCCATCGTCGACGCGCGCCACGCCGACCTGCCGCAGGCCGTCTTCGTGGCGGAGGCGCGGGCGATCGTCGCGCGCTCCGCCGGCGGCGGCGCGCTGCTCGCGCCGGACGACGTGCGCGACCTGTGCGACGCGCAGACGGACGCCGATCGCGCTGCGATCTGGGCGTCGGTGGGCGCGCACGAGGCGACGCGCATCTTCGCGCTCGTCACGCGCAACGCGAGCTTGGCGGGCGCGGCGCTGCTCGTGCTGCACACGCCGGCGGGCGCGCCGGCGCGCGCGCTCGGGCTCGTGGCGACGCGCTCGCGCGCGCCGTCGACGGGCGCGCCGCGCGACGCGCACAGGGCGCTGGTGCAGCGGTTGGACGTGCTGATGGACGCGATCGCCGCGGCGCGAGGCGCGTCGCCGCTCGAGCTCGAGCTCGCGCTCGCGCCCGAGCCGCAGAGCGCGTGCAACGCGCGTGCGGCCGCGCTGCTCTGCCTGCAGGCCGTCGCGGACGCGAGCGGCCGTCCCGCCGCTGAGGACGCGCTGGCCGCGCTCGACGACGCGCGCGGCATCGACCGGCACTGCCACGCCGTCCGGCAGCAGATCGAGGCGAAGCTCGCGTGGCGGCGCGCCGACGGCGCCGTCGGCGTTGACGGCGCCGACGGCGCGCCCGCGCTCGCGCCTGCCGCCGCACCGCCGGCGTGCGCGCCGGCGCACGCTGCCGGCGAGGCGGCGGTCGACCAGGCGATCGTCACGCGGGTGCGCGACGCGCTGCGCGCGTGGGCGACGACTGGCACCGCGCCCAGCGCGGCGGTGCTCGACGACGCCTGCGCCGCGTACACGGCCCGCGCACGCGCGCGCAAGGACGCGCGCACGGCGCTGGGCCCGACGCGCGCGGCCGAGCTGCTCGCCGCGGCCGCGCGCGGCGGAGCCGACGGGGCGGATGCCGCGCGCGCGCTGCTCGGCGGCACGCCGCGCCTGCTCGTCGTGCTCCTCTGCGTGCCCGTCGCCGCGCCGTCCGGCGAGCCGCCGCGCCCGGTCGGGCTGCTCGTCGCCGACCGGCCGACGGACGACTCGCGCCCGGCCGCGCTCGTGCGCTACGACTTTGCGCCGCTCGACGCGGACGTGGCCGTCGCGGTCGGCGCGCATGCCGTCGCGCTGGCCAGTGCGATCTGGCCGCTGCTCGCGGCCGAGGGGGAGCCGCGGCCATCGCCCGTCGTGCGCTCGCAGCCGCGCGGCGGCGACGATGGCGCGCGTGCGCTCGCAACGTTCGCGTGCCTCGACGCGCTGATGACCGCCAGCGTCGGCGCGCACGGCCTCGCGGGCGGCGCGGGCATGCTGCCCGCGCTGGTCGCGCGAGGCGCCGCGGCCGCCCAGCGCGAGCGGCAGCTGCGCGCGGCCGCCGAGAGGCTGGGCGGCACGGTCGCTGGGTGGCCGGACACGGGCGCGAGCGCGGCGGGCGCGAGCGTCGACGAGGAGGCGCGCACGTACGAGGTCGAGGCGGTCGTCGACGAGCGCCGCAAGGCGGGCAAGAAGGTGACGTTCCAGTTCCGGATCAGGTGGCGGGGCTACGACGAGAGCGCCGACACGTGGGAGCCTGAGGCCAACGTGAGCAGCGACCTCGTCGCCCAGTTCCGCAAGACGCGCGACGAGCAGAAGCGGCGCGCGGGCGTATCGGGCAGCGGCAGCGGCGGCGCGGGCGCGGCGTCGGCATTGGCGTCGGCGCCGCTTCGCGCGCACGGCGAGTCGGGCGCCGCGGGCAAGCGCGCCGCGGCGGGTGCCGCCGCGAGCGCGCGCGACGCCGCGGGCGCGCGCGCGCCGAGCGTTCCCCGCGCGCGCGGCGTCGAGCGCGCGCGCGTGGACGAGCCCGCTGCGCCGAGCGCGCGCGCCGCCGGCGGCGCGACGGCGCGCACGCGCGTCAGCGTGCTCCCGGGCTTCGTGGTCAAGCGCTCGACGCTCAACGCGGGGCCGCAGGCGGTGACGGCGCAGCCCGGTGCGCGGAAGGAGCTGCGGCGCATCGCGGCGGCCGTGCACAGGCTCACGACACAGGCGTACCGCGTCATCAACAAGGTGGTGCGCGACGAGGCTGCGGTGGCGAGCGCGCAGGCCGTCGGCGCGGCGTCGGGCGGCCCGTCGACCAGCGTGCACACGTCGACCACGATGGACAAGGGAACCGTCCGTGCGATCTTCTCGGCCATCGGCTGGCACAAGGACGAGAGCACGTACGGTGCAGCGCCCCGAGGCAAGCCCGCCGAGCAAGCCGCCGCGCAGACCAAGGCGGCGACGGCGCGCGCCGTCGGCGAGATGGCCGAGGGCGTCCAGCCCGTCTGCGCGGTGGGCCTCACGGAGATCCTCGAGGCGGAGGCGACGCAGGTGTCCACCGCGTGCCTGATGCATCCATCGCGCGTCGTGAACGGGCTGCTCCGCGACGTCGTCCGCGCGGCAGTCGAGCGCGACGAGGCGCTCGTCGCGCTGCCCGAGATGCAGCGAAACGCGCGCGTGCGCGAGCTGTGCGAGCGGCTGCTGCGCGGCGACGTGGAGGGCGCGCGCGTCGGCTGCCCCGCCGCGCTCGACCGCCACCTGCCCGACATGGTCCTCCACAAGATCGACTACAAGTGCACGCCCACGAAAAGGTGGAACTACGACCGGCACACGACGCGCTACTTCCTCGTGCAGATCCGCACCCTGCAGCACGTGGCCGAGGGGCAGGCGCTGCTCTGCCGGCTCGCGCACATCCACACGCAGCTGACCGGACGGCCGCCGCGGTACAATGTGGCGCCGCTGCGCACGCACAATGTGCGCGCGAGGCGTGGCTGCCGCTGCCGCCGCCGAGCGCCCAAGCGCGCGCGCCGCCGCCGTGCGCGCCGCCCCGCGGCCAGGTTGGTCACGCGCCCGCGCGCTCGCGCGCCGCGCGCTGCGCGCAGGTGCCGCGCAACGTGCGCCTCGCCGCGAGCGCCATCTGGGTGACGCTTTCGGATGACGAGCGCAAGGAGCTGCGCGCGCGGCTCAAGGCGCTGGACCTGCGCGACCACGATGGCGAGCCGATCAAGTGGACAGGCACAAACGGCAACACCCCGCCGATGTCGGACGTGCGCGTCAGGTACGCGGTCTTTGCGACGCGCTTCGACATCTCCAACCGCGTCTTCGACTACGCCGGGCGCGAGCGGCCGCCGGCCGATCTGCCGTGGCACGCGCGGCGCTCGTGGGTTGGCCTCGCGCCGCTGCCGCGCGTGCCGCTCCCGGGCCGGCAGCCCGTCAAGTCGGTGGTGACAGATGGCGTCGCCGTGCACGCCGTCGGGACCGTCCTCGTGCCGAAGGCGCAGGCGCCGGCCGGCGGCTCGGGCGTCCTGCACCGCTGGCGCCGGCCGGACGGGCGCATCGCCGTCGCGCTCGGCTCCGAGCTGCGGCGGGCGATCGACGTCGAGGCGGCGGTCGTCGTCGCGGCCGACCCGAACATGGGCAACATCACCACCTACTCTGCGCACGTCGGGCGGGCGGCCGTCTGGCGGCAGTTCACGCAGCGCGCGCGCGCGCGCGCCGCGGGCTTTGCGCGCGAGACGGCCAAGACCAACGCGGCGCGGCGGCGCGTGCGCAAGGACGGGCGCGGCGAGGAGTTCAGCGTGGAGGCGGACGAGGCGCGGCTTGGCGAGGCGCACAGCGCCAAGGTGCTCGGCGAGGGCGAGTTCCACGCCTTCCACCGCGAGAGCGCGCGGGTGCGCGAGCGCGCCGCCGAGCACGTGTACGACGCGCCGGCGCGCCGGAAGGAGCGCTGGCGGCGCGACAGCGGCGGGCGGTCCAACGCGGCGCGCGTCGCCGAGGCGCTCATCGCGGCGCACTGTGTCGACGGCGTGACGCGCGACCGGCTGCTCGTGTGCGTGGGCAAGTGGCTGCGCGACCACAAGGGCGCGCAGCCCAAGGGCGCGCCGCCCGCCTTCCAGGTGGGGCTGCTGCGCGAGCTGCGGCGGCGCGGCGTCGCGGCCGTCTTCGTGCCCGAGCCGTACACGTCGATGCACTGCTCGATGCCGCGGCTCGCCAAGGGCGGCAGGCTGCAGCGCTGCGGCGCGGAGCTCGCGCAGAACCCGCGCCTGCCCGTGGCAAAGGGCGGCACGCGCACGGTGCACGCGCTCGTCATCTGCCCGGCGTGCAACGGCGGCAAGAAGCCCGTGCACCGCGACTACAACGCCGCGCGCAACATCTTCTACGACGTGCACGACATGGCGGCGCACGCGGCCGGGCGCGACACCACGTCGACGCCTGAGCGCTTTGCCCTCGTGCTCGCCTGGTGGGCGCGCGGCGAGGTGTGGGAGCGTGAGGAGCGCATGGTGCACGGCGAGGGCGACGACTGCGACGACGAGTGCGACGGCGACGACGAGGGCGACGACGAGGGCGACGACGACGACGACGACGATGGCAGCGGCGACGGCGGCGGCGGCGAGGGCGACGGCGACGGCGACGGCGACGGAGGCGGCGGCGGCGACGACGACGATGACGGCGGGGGAGGCGGCGGCGGCGACGGCGGTGGCGACGACGGCGGCGGGCGCGGCGGCGGTGGCGGCGGCGGCTCTCGCGCCCGCACCCCCGCCCGCGGAGCTGCCAGCGCCAGTGCCGGCGGCGGCAGCGCGCGCGGGCCGAAGCGCGGCCGGCGTTGACGCACGGCCGAGCCGCGCAGCGGTCGACGCTTTGCGGGCTCTGCCCAGGTCGCGCGCGGCTGGCGACGCGTGCCGCGCGCGGCACGACCGTGCACGCCGCCACCCGTGGCCGAGCGCGCCGCACCAGCCGGCCCGCTCCAACCGCCGTGCGGATCACGGACGCTCGCTACGGCTCGTCGGCGCGCGTCACCTGCGCCGGCGGCCACGGCGCCGTCTGCTCCGGCCTCGTCGCGAGCAGCCCGACCGCTGCTCGCCGCCCGCACGCCGCCGCAGCAACGCTGCGCGTCGTGCTCCCCCGCTCGCCAAACGCGAAGAGCTCCCTCACAAGGACGTCCTTCCGAACGGCCCGCGCTGCACTCGGGGCGCGATCGTGCCCCTGATCGGATTTGGCTTGACCATCTATACATAGTTTTTTGGGAGTTCCGTACTTTTCGACGTTTCAAACTTTGCCTCCGTATGGGTACTTTTAGACAATTCCAAAGTGTTTGCAAACTTTCGCCCGGACTCCGCCCGGACTCCGTACTTTTCGACGCTGGACCCAAAAATATACTAACGGCGCTTACGTCAGGACAGCGGGGTCAGCACCAGCTGCGGGGGAATCGAGTAGCCACCAATGTCGTCGATTCAAAATATCCACACGGCCATCTTCTGCGACAAGGTCTGCAACGGCGAGGGCGACGGCGACTACCTGTGCGACCACTGCTTTGCTGTGGCCGGCTCGCCGGCGCCGGCGCCCCCTCCGGCCGGCGGCGAGGAGGGCTGGGAGGACTACGATGATTCGTCTGAAGACGTTCCCAAAAAGCGCCGCAAGACAAGCATGGGCGCGCAGCAGCAGCCGCATGGCGAAGTGAACGCGCGGAAGCAGAACTGCTGCAAGCAGTGCGGGAGGCCCGGGCATAACAAGAGGAGCTGCCCGGAGCTCAAGCAGCAGAGAGCTAAGTGAGTTCAGCTGCGCGTCGAAAAGTACGGAATGACACGTCGAAAAGTACGGCGCCTCCGTACTTTTCGACGGCGCCTCCGTACTTTTCGACGAATTGTCGAAAAGTACGGAGGCAAAGTTTGAAACGTCGAAAAGTACGGAACTCCCCAGGTTTTTTTCCTGGTCAAGATCGCTCAGATCAGTTGGCGTCCATGCGAGTTGGTCCGCACGAGCCGCCCGCGGAAGCGGCGGCGGCGGCAGGAATCGTCAGGCCGTCGCATCAGAGGCGGTCGGATCTGCAGCTCGACCTGCCGGCTTCGGAGGATGCCTCGGCCGAGCTCGAGGACGAGCGCTCCTTCTACTCGGACGAGTGGGATGATTACGATGTGCGCCCGGCGCGCGCGCGCGCACGCGCGGCGCGGCCAGCCTGCGGCCGTCGAGACGGCGGCTGTGTCTTCGTGCAGCGCGTGCAGGCTCATCGGGTTGTGCTTAGCGCCGCCTGCCGCTCGCAGCATGGCGTTCCCTCGCCCACATGCGCGCCTCACGCGGCCTGAGCCCCCTCCCCCCAACCCCGGGCGCGGCGCGAGCAGGACGAGGACGAGGTCACGTGGAACGGCTACTTCCAGTGGCACACGAACGCCTTCCTCGAAGGCGCGCTTGTGACAGTGCGCCGCATTTGCCGCTGGCCGCGCCCTCCGGCCGCGCGCGCCGTCACGGCCGGGCCGCGCGCTGCTCGTGAGTCGCTCCGCGCGCGCGCCGCCGCCGCTCACGCCGCCTCGCCGCGTCGCGCCGCGCCGGCCGGCGCAGATCGTGATGGTGTGCGCGACGCTCTTCGCCATGTACGCCAACGACGTGCGCCTTGCGCTCTACAGCCGGCCGGACGACGACGCCTTCGCCGCGCTGCACGCCGTATGCTTTGCGGTGTGCGGGCTGGAGCTCCTTTTAAATACGTGGGCCAAGCCGGGCTTCACCTTCTCGCTCTTTTGGTGGCTCGATTTGGTCGGCACGCTCTCGCTCACGCTGGACATCCCACAGATCTACCGGCCGATCGCGCGATCCGCCGCGCCCGACGCCGCGCACGACGAGCGCTCGGCCACCTCGACCGCGGACGAGCGCGCGGGGGCGAGCGTGCTCGCGAGCGTGCGTGCGGTCCGGGTCGCGCGCGCGATCCGCGCGCTGCGGCTCGTGCGCGTCGGCCGGCTCGTGCGGCTGCTGCGCAAGGGCGCGCAGCTCGCGCGTGGCCTCGCGCAGCCGGGCAAGCGCCGCCAGGCCGTGCCGGACTGGGTGCCAAACCCGACGGAGCTCAAGTCGCGGCTGAGCGGCGCGCAGGCGCCGCGCGCTCGCGTCGCGGCAGCGTCGCAGGCGGGGCAGATCTTGTCGGAGAAGATCACCAAGCAGACGGTGGCGGGTGTGCTGCTTTTCGTGCTCGTCTACCCGCTGCTCAACGTGCGCGTTGAGCGCCACCGCCTCGACCACGAGCTGCACGTCGCGCGAGACGCGCTCGCGCTCGTCGCGGGCGCCGGCGGCGCGCGCGCGGACGCGGCGACGCTTGCCGTCCTCGCCGAGCGGCTGCGTTCCTTCTGGAACGTGATACGGCTCGATCTACCCGGCTTGGTGATCAACGAAGCGGCGCGCTTCGCCGCGCTGCGGCCGGGCGAGGAGACCGACGTCGTGCGCGTGCACGTCACCGCTGGTGACGGTGCGGCGGCGCGCGCGTGGTCCGCCGAGGTCACCTTCGACGTGTCCGCCGACTCGCGGCTGCGCGCGCGCTTCTCGATGGCGATCACGACCTTTGTCGCGCTGATGCTCGGCACGTCCGTCTTCGTCTTCAAGCGCGTGTCGAACACCTACTGCATCCAGCCTATCGAATCGATCATGCAAATGGTGCGCGATTTCTCCGCAAACCCGCTCGCAAAGATGCGCGCGGGCGCGGGCGCGGGCGGATGGGCGGCGCGCGGTGTGCACCAGGACACGTCAAACCTGGTGCAGTCGATCGGCAAGATCGCGTCGCTGCTGCAGATCGGCTTTGGCGAGGCGGGCGCGGCGATCATCGGCGCGAATCTCGCGCAGGGCGGCGAGATCAACCCGATGAGCGCCGGGCGCAGGATGGTCGGGCTCTTCGGTTTCGTCGTCATCTTCTCCTTTGGCGACACGACCGAGGCTCTGCGCGAGGGCGTGATGCTCTACGTCAACCGCGTCGCCGCCATCGTGCATGCGTGCGTGCACGAGTTTGCGGGCGCGATCAACAAGAACATTGGCGAGGCCTTCTTGATGGTGTGGCCGCTGGAGCACCACACGGAGAAGCGGCAGCAGCTCGACAGGCGGCGCGCGTCCGCAGACCCGTTGCAGGGCGACGCTCGGCAGCACTCGCCGGGCCCGCGCCCGCCGTCGCCGAGTAAGGCATCGCCTTTCCGAGGCGCGCGCGGATTCTCAACCGCCCGCTTCTCAACCGCCCGCTTCTCAACCGCCCGCTTCTCAACCGCCCGCGGCTGCAGTTGCGCCGACGGAGGCGCGGCCGGCGGGCCGTGGGCCGAGCGGCGCGGCTCGGGGCACTCGAGCGTCGCGGGCGGGCGAGCGGGCCGCGTGGCTGACGGCCGGCGCGGCTCGGGCGACACGCACAGCTCGGGCATGGGCGACCAGAGCGAACGGTCGACCTGGGAGCGGCGCGCGTCCGCTGGCCGCGAGTCGCGCGGCGGGCTCGCGGCCGGCCGCGTGGCTGTCGCGCCGTACGGCGCCTTTGGCAGGGCGCAGGCCCTGGGCGGGTCGATCAAGGGGACGTCGAGCCTCTTCGCGCGAGGCGCCGCGCGCAAGAGGAGGGGCGCGCCACCGGCGGTGACGCAACTCGCCGATCCGCTTGAGCTGTCCCAGCGCCCGCCCGCGTTCATTCGTGCCGGCTCGCGCGCCACCGTGCAGCAGCCCACGTCGCCCCCGCTGCCCCTCTCCGAGAAGCCCGACATGCCGCAGCGCTGGGCCATGCAAGCCGGCAGCTCGGAGCCCAGCGCCAGCGCGCCTGCGCGCCCGCCGCTGAGCGCCGCCTCGTTGTCCTGCCAGCTGCCGCTGGCCGCCGGAGGCTCGCCGCCCCTCCTCTCCGACGAGCCCGACGTGCCGCAGCGGCGCACGAGTTTCAGCCGCGGCTCGTCGCGCGGCAACGTGCTGCACGCCGCCACGCCGCCCCTGCTCGCCGATCCGCTTGAGCTGTCCCAGCGCGCGCCCGCATTCACTCGCGCCGGCTCGCGAACCACCGTGCAGCAGCCGCTGGCAGCCCCGCTGCCCCTCTCCGACGAGCCCGACATCCCGCAGCGGCCCGCCTTCTCCCGCTGCGCCTCACAGCCGCGCGTCGCGGGCGCGTTCCCGCCATTGCCCGCGGACGGCGGCGTGGGCGGCGCGCGTGACGTCGGCCGCTGCAGCTCGCGCGCGTCTGATCACGCTGCGGACGAGCCGCCCCACTGGTGGCCACCGCCCGCGCGGCCGATCGGCTTCAGTCGCGATGCGTCGTCGTTTGCGCGCTCGCGCTTTGGCGACGCGCGCGCCGGCGATGCTGGCGACGCCGGCGGCGCGGGCGCGTCGAATGCGCATGGCAGCGCCCCGCCTGCGATTGACGTTGCTGATTGCCGCTCGACGCCGGAGTCATCGCCCGCCGAGTCGCCGAGGCAGGCTGTTCGCGTCGCGAAGCGCCTGACCAGGCCACCGTCGCTCGGCTCGCGCGCCGAGGCAGCGGAGGTGCCGTACGCGCCGCAGCCGCATGCGCACGACGGTTTCACAACCGCCGACTGTGCGGTCGCTGGGTTTGCGCTCTGTGTGCTGCTGCTCAAGGCGAACAAGCAGCTCAGGCAGCTCTGCCAGAACGAGCTGCTCCAGCGCCTCCATCCTGGTTTTGCCGTCAACACGGGCTACGGGCTGCACATGGGCTGGGCGATCGAAGGCGCGATTGGCTCCGATTTAAAGATTGACGCGTCGTATCTCTCGCCCAACGTCAACCTCGCCTCGCGCCTCGAGGCGGCGACCAAGCAGTATGGCGTACGCATCCTCCTCTCGGAGCAGGTCGTCTCCGTCATGTCCGCAAAGTGCAAGGTGCCGCGCGCGCCGCGCGCGGCGAGCGTGATGGCGCGTGACGGCGCGGGCGTGACCCCGTGCGCACGGCCTGGGGGCGCACGACGCCGCGCGGCACCAACGCTTTCATTTGTGACCGCGCGCGCTGAGGGTGCCAAGGGGCGCAAACTTACCCTCGCGCGTCCGCCGCGTCCGCGTCCACCGCCGCGTCGCGCCGCTGTGCGCGCCTCGCGCCGCGCCGCGCGCTGCCCCCCCAGGCATGCCTGCGCAAGGTGGACCGCGTGACGGTCAAGGGCTCTGCGCGGCCGCTCACGCTGTACACGCTCGACATCGCCGAGGACGACGAGACCGTGCGCGCTGGCGAGAAGCTGGACCCGACGGGCGGCTCGTTGCCCGAGGACGAGGCGACCGCGCTCGAGCTGTTCAACGTGCAGAGAGCACACGCTGAGCTTGCGCCTGCGGACGCGTCGGACCCGGCGCTGCTCGACGCGGAGCGCGAGGCGCTCGAGGAGCTCGAGCGCGAGGTGCGCACCTTCCGCCGCACCGCCGCCATGTACGCGCTCCGCAGGACCACGACTTTCGAATTCCTCCAAATTTGGGAGCGGGCTCTGGGCTTGTACTTTGCGGGCAGTTGGCTCGAGGCGCATGCGCTATTTGGCAGGTGCAAGCAGATCCTGCCGGATGACGGGCCGACCACAACGCTGATGGAGTACCTTGCGAGGCGAGACTTGAAAGCGCCACCGGCCTGGAGTGGTGCGCGCATGCGCGCCGCCCGCGCACCGGGGGCGCGACGCGAACTGTGGCGCGCGGGCTTCGTCGCCGGCGGCCGTGCGTTCTGCGCTGCTCTGACGCCTTGCGCCCCTGGCCCCTCCCTCAACCTCAATACCCCTCGCGCGCCCACGCTGCACTAGGCGTGCGCGAGCTCACGTCAAAGTGAGATCTCGCTGCACTAGGTGTTGCGATAGAGTAGCAGATTTATTCCAACACTAGGCGCTCAGCTAGCTTGCGGCGTAGATTTACATTGACAGCGGGGCCAGCGAGTTGCCTGACGGGCCTGCGCCGGTGGGCGTGGCATTCGCGACCAGCGCCTCGATCGCCCCGGCAAGGCGCGTGAGCGCCTGCTGCGACGCGAGCTCCTGCTCGATGACGTGACGCAGGCGGAGAAGGAGGCTCGAGTTCATCTCCGAGCCCCACGCGCTCTCGTCGTACAGCTCGAGGAGGAGGTTGGCGACGCGCGCGCACGTGCGCGCCAGGTTCGGGCTGGCCACGTTGCGCGCGAGGAATCGCAGCATGGGCTCGAGTGAGAGGTCGTCGCGGCTCGAGAGCGCGAGGCGCAGGCCGCCGCGCTGCACGAGCTCCTCGATGACCGCGGCGACGATGGCTGGCTCGTGCGCCTTGAGCGCTTCGTCAAGCGCTTCCTTGTACCTGCTCGATGCACGGTAAGGAAAATGGCGGGCAAAGCGAAGGGCGGAGGGCGGAGGGCGCGCGAGATGAGAGCGCGCGCGCCACGAGTTGAAGGAGCAAAGCACCCCGGGGCGCGGGGGGGGGGGGGGGGGGGGGGGAGGGGGGGGGGGGGTGGGGGGGGGGGGGGGGGGGAGGGAGCCCGGGGCGCGGGGGTTGCGCGCGGCTGTGTGGTGGGGTGCGCCGGCCGCGCTGCTCGCCTAAACTTGCGCAGCGACCGGTCGTAGGGCGCGAGGCGTGCCTCCTTGCGCGCGCCGACGACAAAGTCGCCTTGCGCGGGCAGATGGCGGCCGCCGCGCAGAAAGTAACGGTAAGTGCCCGGGTTTGTGCCGAGGTGCTGCTCCGAGCGCGCCCGCGGTGGCACAACCGCGCCCGGCACGCCGCCAAAGCCGGCGAGGCGCTCGGCGGCGCCAGGCGTGACGCCCGTGCTCGCAGGCAGGCCCAAGAGCGCGCCGTCCCCTCCCGCCGCGCCCGCGCTCGCGCCCACGCCGCGCCGGCGGACGACGACGCTCGTGTCGGAGTGTGCGGTGAGGAGGTGCGTGTCAGCGGGGGTGAGTATGGCAGCGAGGCACGGCGCGCCGAGGCGGGTGGAGGCCTGCACGTTGAAATCGCCGACGTCGTACACCTTGAGCTGCCCGTCCAGCCCGGCGGAGAGCAGCGAGCGGCGGTCGGCGGTGAGACAGAGCGCCATCACCGTCTTCGCGTGGTTGGCGCTCGATGCGACGGCGCGCCCGCCGGCGACCAGGTCCCACACGTGCACGCCGTTGCCCGCGGCGGTCGCGACGAGCGCACCGCCGGGCAGCACGAGCACCGCCTCGACCGGGTGCGCGTGCTGCAGCGTCATCACCGCCTTGCCCGAGCGCGCGTCCCACAGCCGCGCGGTGTGGTCGTGCCCGCATGACGCGAGCAGCGCGCTCTCCGCCTCGTAGCCGGAAAGCGCGCGGATCCTGTCCGTGTGTCCGGCGAGACGGGTGCGCACGGCGCGCGCGCCCACGTCCCACACGACGATCTGCCCGTCGTCCGCGCCGGACGCGAGGTGCTGCGTCGAGTCACCTGCCCACGCGAGCGCGTGCACGGCGCGCGTGTGCCCGCCCTTCATGATCGCGAGCGCGGTGCGCTTGGTGGGCTGCAGTAGGTGCACGTCGCCGACATCGTCGCCTGCGCCGAGCAGCAGGCCGTCGCGCCGGAACGCGAGCGAGTGCACCGGCGACTTGAAGCAGTTGAGTGTGCGCGCCTCGCGGCAGCTCGGCAGGTCGTAGATCGTCACGTGCATCGACGCGTTGACGGCGAACTGGTGCGGCGACGAGGACGAGAGCGCGATCGTCGTCGGCGTCGCGAGGTGCTTGAGCGTCACCACCGGCTTGAACTTGCGCCAGTACCGCGCCTCGGGCGTCAGCTCGCGCCCGACGGCGGGCAGACGCCGGATCGGCACGGGCACGTAGTCGCCCATGCTTTGCGCGTCGTCTGCACGACAGCATGCCGCCCGACGCGCACGCGCAGTGGTCGAGCGCGCGCGACCGGGAGCACATGTTCGCGTGCCTCGCGTACCTGTACGCGTGCGTGTGCGCGTGCTTCCTGGCGGCGCAGCTCGTGCTCGGCGCGCCGCTCGCGTCGCTCGCGGCCACGCCGCTCCGCGCGACCAAGACGTTTGCCGCGCTCGCGATCGTGCTCGCGCAGCACCGCCGCATCGCGCTCTCGCTCCTCGTGCCGATTGCCGCGCCGGCCGAGCCGCCGTCGGCGTGGGCAGCGATGCGCTCGGCGCTCGTGCGCGAGCTCTACACACGCGCGCGCCTCGCGCCCGCCGCTCTCCTCGCCGCGTCCGTCGCCGTGCGCGAGCTGCTCGCGCTCGAAGCCGGCGGACGCGCCGGCGCCGGGGTTGACACGCCGGCGCCGTGGGTGACGGCATGCACGCCGACTGACGGCGGTGGCACGGCCGGCAGCGGCGGTGGTGATGGCGTCGGGGCGTTTGACGCCGCCAAGGGCACCGCCGCGCCCACGCACACGTGCTATGCGCCAGAGCTCGCCCTCGCGGCGGCGTGGGTGATCGTCTGCGCGGCCGGCTCGTTGTGCGCGTACAGCGACGCGCGCGCGCGGCTGCGCTGGCCGCTGCTACAGCAGGACCTCTTCCTGCGGTTGCGGCCGCGCGCGCTGCCCACGCTCGCGCGCGCCGGCCGCGCGAGCGCGCGCGCCGCCGCCCTGCTCGTCGCGGCCGCGACGCTCATCCCGGTGAGCGCTCTCGCGCCCGCGGCGCGCGCGCTGCACGCGCTGCGCGTTCGGCGCGCGCCGCCGGCGCACCTGGCGCTGCCGGCGGCAGGTGCGCGCGCGCTGCTGCTCGTGCCGCTCGAGCACTGGCTACGCCTCATCCTCGCCGGTGCGGTCTTTTCCGCCGGCTGGCACGCAAGCCTCGTGCTCGTTCGAGTCGCCTACACGCGCCGCGCGCCGCTCTCGCGCGCGCGCGCGGCAGGCGGCGGCGGCGGCGGCGAGGGCGAGGGCGCGCTGCTGCTCCTCGGCGCGCTCCGTCCCATCGCTCCGCCGCTCACGCAGCACCTCGCGTTTCTCGATCTTGCGCTGCTCGCGCGCTTGGAGCCACGCCGCCGAGCGCCCCTCTTCGCAAACCGCGCTGGGGCGGGGCTGCACCAAACGGTGAGCGTGTGCGTCGGCGCGCTGACGGCCGTGCGCGAGCGCGCGCGCGCGCTCGGCGCGTACGCCGCCGCCGGCGGCACCGGCGTGCCTCCCATTGGCCTCCCGGCGGCGCTGTGGGTGCACTGGCAGCGCGCCGTCTACGCGCGGCTGTGCGCGGACGCCATCGTGTTGCCCGCGGACGGCGCGTGCTGGGCGGCGAACGCGCTCGGCGCGCTGCTCAGCGCGTCGCGCGCCGAGGACCGGCTCGGCACGGCGCAGAGCGCCGGGCTTGTCGGCACGGCGCTCAACGCGCTCGTCGCGGCCCTCGATGCGCTCGAGACGCCCGCACTGCGCGCGCTGCTGCCGCAGGCACGCGGCGGCGCTGCGCGCGCGGGCGGTGGTGGCGGCGCGTGCGCGGCGGGCGATACGCCGCAGCAGCGGCGCCTCTCTGCCCTGCTGCCCGCGCGCAAGGTGCGCGCACGCGCTCGCACGCTGTCCAGCGCGTTGCGCGCGCATGCCGCCTGCCGCAGCCGACCAGCCGCGTGACCACCCCCCCCCCCCCCCCCCTTCCCCCCCCACTTCCCAACTCCCCTCCCCTCCCGCGCGGGACGCGCGCCTGCCCGTGCAGCCGACGCACGCGTCCGAGCAGCTCGCGCACGCGCACGCGCGCGTGACGGGCGCGCTCCGTTCGTCCGTCCACTTGCTCATCGCCTCGTTCGCGCCGCACGTTGGCCCGGCGGACGTGTCGGTGGAGTGTCGGCCGCGGCTGAAGCATTTTCTTGCGGGCGTTGCGTGAGCGCTCGTGCACGCGGCGGTGTTCTGAGGCCGTGTCGGAGGCTGCTCGTGCTGTGTGCGCCGCACGGCGAAGCCATGCCGCTGCGCACTCATCTCGCCCTAAGCCCCCCCACAGATTCCGTGCCACTCACTGAGAATGCAAGGGAATGCCGCGCGAGACTGTGAAAACAGACGCCGTGGCGCGCTCAGCCGTGGCGCGCTCAGGGCCGGGCCTACGCGGCCACGCGCGAAAGGACCTCCAGCCTGTCAGCGTCGATGAACGCGACCGTTCTCCGCGCGTCCGCGTCCGCGTCGCGCAGGAGGAAGAGAGCGAGCATGCACTCGGCGCGGCAGAGCATCACGTACGGGTTGCTGTCCGCACCCACGCCGAGCTCGCTCTCAAGCCACGGCTCGGATCTGGCGAGCTCGCCGAGCGCGGCGCGGTACGTGTCCTGGCGTCCGAGCGCGCCTGCAACCCACGCGCGAAGCACGCGCTCCTCGTCGGCCAGTAGGGCGGCGTCAGGGTCGCGCGCGCGCTTGGCCACCAGCTCGTCCACAAGCACGGCCGCGTCCGCGCCCGCCGCAAGCGTGAGCCCGGCGACGATCGCGTTGATCGCCAATGGCTCAATCGGCGCGCGCTTGCCCGCGCGGACCGGGTCGCCCGCCCCAACCAACAGCAACGCTCGAGCACGCGGGTGCACGCACCATCGAGCTGCGAGGTGGTGCGCCAGCGCGGCGCCGCCGGCGGCCGACGGCCCGCAGACGCTCCCGGGCAATGGTCCGACGCCGGGCACGAGCAGCATGGCGGCGAGCAGCATGGTCGGTGCCCGCTTTTCAAAGGAAGGTCTTGGGCGCGGCGTCGTGTGTTCGACACCTCCAGTGCGTGAGGAGTCAGCACGCTCGCGTGCAGCATGCGCGGCGATTATGCCCCCTTCCGAGCAAGTGTATTCAAGCCCATCAGGGCCCCGCCGGGGTGCGCGACCGGCTGCGAGCCGGACCTCGTTCTGTCGTTGAGAACGCCGCGAAATTGCCCGGTGGGGCGCGCGTTTTAAAATCGGTCCTTGAGCGAGGTAGTAAGGTGGGTTCGGTACGATGTTGACCGCGAAAACGCCGCGAAATTGTCCGAAATTGTCACACCGTTTACGACGATCCAGCAGTTGGAAAGTTGGGTCATCCCGGCCGGCACGGGCAGATGAGGTACAAGGGCGGGGCGCTGAGCGTGGACGTGACGTACGGCCCCGCGCATCCGGTCTTCGACACGCGCTCCGACGCGCTCGCTGTCGCGGCCAAGTCTGGCGGCGACCGCTTCGACGAGCCCGAGAGCCCGCCGCGCGAGCGGGCAGCCGGCGGCGGCCGCGCGCGCCACGCGCCATCCGAGGCGCCAGCAGCGGCGGACGCTAGCCTGATCGCGGCGGAGGCGCAGCTCGCGTCGGCGTCCGTGCACGTTTGCGCGCGCCCCTCACCGCGCTCACCTTCGCTTCGTGGCGGCGCCGCGCCCGCCGCGCCCGCCGAGCGTGCGCCGTGTGGCTCCGCCGCACCGCCGGCCGCGCCGCTCGCGGCTGCGCCCCTCTCGCCCGTTCGCTGCTTCAACGACGGGCGCGAGCTACTCCCGCGGGCGCGCGGCACGCACGTCTCGGCGCCCGCCTCGCCAAAGCACGTCATCAAGATGTCGCGACGAGGCCTCCGCCTACTCTCGTCGCCGCGCTCGCTCGCGCGGCGCGGCGCGGCGCTCCCCTCGCTCGCGCCGCGCCACTCGGCCAGCGTGCCGGCGTCGCCGCCGCGTGCGCCGGTGTGGGAGCGGCAGCCATCCGGTGGCGGCAGTGGCGGCGCTGCTCATGGCGGCGTCGGCAGCCATCCTAACGCCCCGAGCCGCCCGCTCATGCGCACACGTATCGGCGGCGCGCTCGGCGCGCCGTCGGGCGCGCCGCTGTGCGCCGCTGCGACCGCCGCGTACGCAGCGGCGGGCGCGCCGGCGCGGAATCGGCCGTGGTCTCGTTCGAACGGGCAAGCCTTGGCTGGCGAGAACGATGGCGCCGGCGCGTCCGACTGGCGCGGCCTGCCCGTCGGGAGCCGCAGCGGCAGCGGCAGCGGCACGGGCGACGATGCGGGCGCTGACGCGGGCGGCGAAGGCGGCTTCTACCGGCGTGTCTCTACGCCGCATCCGACTCTCGCGCCGCCGCCGTCGGTCAGCGCGCCGCGCCAGCCGTGGCTCGCGCCACATGCCGCACCGCACGAGCCACCAGCGCCGACGCGCCGCTCGACACTTTGCGATTCGCGCAGTGCGTCCGGTCCGGTTGACGCGCGCGCCGCGTCCGAGGGCGCGAGCGCGGGCGCGGCCATTGCGCGCTTCGCAAGCGCTGCCATCGCTCTGCCAGCCGGACCATCGCGCGCGCCCGCCTCGTCGCCGACCGCGCCGCGCCGCGCCGTACCGACCGACGCGTGTGCTCCGCCGCCGGGCGCGGCCGGCGCGCCCCACACCTTCAAGCCGGCATCGCCGCCCCTGGTTCCGTTCGCGCTGCGCGACCCTCGCGGCATTGCCGAGCTTGCGCCGGCGGCGCGCGGCGCGGGCGCGACGCGCGGCGCGGCCGCCTGTTTGGCCGCGCGCGCGCAGGCGCACGCTGCTGCCATGGCGTCGTCCGACATGCCCGGCGGATGTGCAGCTGCCGCCCTAACGGGAACGGGGCCGCCGCGCGGTGCGTGCGCGCGCGCCGCCGCTCCACCAGTCTCTGCGCCCGTCCTCGCCCCGTTGGCGCTCGCTACCGCCGAGCTCGCGCCGGACGCGCCCACCGAGCGCCGCCGGTCTCTTCCGCTGCCCCACCCGCCAGCCTGCTTGTCCGCACGCGGCGGTGCGGCGGACACGGACGGCGGTCGGCCGCCGCCCGCGTCGCTTCGTCGCGCGTTGACGCTTGGCAGCGGCGCGCGCGGCGCAATTGCCTTTGGCGCGCTGTCGTCGCTGCCGCCGGCCGTATCGGCAAGCCACCGTGTGGCGCGTGTGGGCGCGCGCGCGCCGCTGCTCGCTACGCCCGGCGGGCGGCTGCCGTCGCCGTGGGGCGGACGGCGCGGCGGCGGCGCGGCAGCCGGTGGCGCGGCGGCGGGCGGCGCGGCGACCGGCGGCGTGGCGGCCGGCGGCGCGGCGGCCGGCGGCGCGGTTGATCACCTCGCCGCCATGCCGCAGCCGTCGACGTCCGCGCACTTGGGCGCGTCCGCAGTAGGCCGCGCGGTCCCGAGCGCGATGGCGATTCAGCTTGGCAGCATGTCGCAACGTCCGTCCCATCTCGCGTCCGCCGCGCCCACGCGTGCGCAGAGCCAGGCGCCCAGCCCCCGCGCGCGCGCCGCACTGCTGCTGCCGCACCCTCCACCCGCTTGCAAGGACGACGAGGCGGCGGGTGGAAGTGGGCAACAGCACGCCGGCGGCGAGGATGCTTTGGCCGCCGAGTTGCTGCCACCGCCGGCGCTGCGCGCGCTCGCGTCGCCGCCGCGCCAGCCGAGGCCGGCGCCTGACGAGCACGCCTCGGGCGCGCCGACGGGCGAAGCGACGGCGCACGGCCGGCCGCATCGCATCCTTGCGCCATCAACCGCCGCGCGGCTTGCGGCCGCGCTCAACGCGCCGCCCAACGTCCAACCAACGCGGCACGCGCCGCTGCGCTCGCCGGCCGAGCTGCCGCCGGCCAATGAGGGCGCGCCGCCTGCCGCGCCGCCGTCGCCGTCTGCGCGCCGCGTCGCGGCGGTGCCCGCGGACGCGCTCGCCACCGCGCCGAGCGAGGCGCCAGCTGATCTGACCGCCGCTGCCGCCGCAGCTGCGCGCGCGCCGTCACCTGCTCTCCAGCCCGCCTCGTCATCTCTACGCGAGGGCTCGCGTGCACCACCGCCGGTGCCCGCACCACCGGCCCCGGGGGCGCGCACGATGGCGGAGCTCGCGGAGCGCGCGTTCGCCGTCGGGCTCTCGCTGCGCCTACGGCACTTTGCGCTCGAGCAGCTGCCGGCACCGCTGGCTCCACCGCCGCCGCCGCCGCCGCCGCCGCCGCTGCCACCCGCCGCGCCCGCCAGCGCGGCAGCAATGGCCGCGGGCGCAGGCTCGACTGTTGGGCCACCGCTGCAGCCAAAGCAGCCGATGCAGCCGCGCTCGCGCGGACGACGGCAGCAGCATTCCAGCGCGGCGGCGGCGGCTCGCGCCGCCGCGGCCATCGCCGAGGTCGCCAGCCCGCTCACGCCCGCGCACGCCGCATGGGTCGAGCTCGACGCTGCGGTCACGCAGTGCGCGGCCGCGGCGGCGACGCTTCGCGTTTCGAGCGCACGCCTCGGTCAGAGCTGTGGGACCACATACTGGCTGATTCAGCGCGGCGCCGTGGCCGCGCTGGCAGAGGCAACGACCGATCCGGACTCGACGGCCGAGCCGGACTCGACGGCGCGCACACGCACGCCGCGTGGCGCGCGCGACGCCGAGGAGAGCGATCCGACTGCGGCCGGCGCGCGGGTTGCTGCCGGCGGGGCGCGCGGCCGCAGCCGCTCCACCGGACCGCGTGCACGCGCGTGCGCGCTCGCCGCGGCGGCGGAGGCGGGCTTTGGTACGGGCTTTGCAGCCTCCGCCGCCGCCGACCGCCCCGCGCCGCGCACGCCGCTCCCGTGGACGCGAAGCAGCGCCGCCTCCCAACTGAGCTCGCCAACGCTCGTTCGGCGGTCGCCCGCGCCAAACGGCCCACCCGCGCCCGCCGGCTGCCGCGGAGGCGCGGTCCCGCTTCAGCCTGCCACAGCGCGCGCACTGCCCATGAACGACGCCGCCGCGCTCGCGCTCGCGCTCGGGCTGCGCGCGCCGTCGCCCTCCGGCCGTGCGCCCACGCCGTCGACAGCGGGCGCGCTCGCGCAAGCCGCGCTCCGCACTCGAGAGGCGCTCGCGCCGTTGCGCGAGAAGGTGCGGCTCAAGCTGGGCGACGAAGCGGACGTCGAGCTCGCGCTGCACGCCGTCGACGACGCGTGCGCGCTCGTCGCCGCGCTGCGCGACGAGGCGCGCCGGGCCAACGAGCGGCCCGCCCTCGTCCTCGCACGCGTCCTCGCCCTGCTGGCGGACGGCGACACACCCGCAAAGAGTGAATGATGCATGAGTGCGCGTGCGCGTGTCACAGTCACAGCGAATGCATGTCAGGGTGTGCGTCTGATCAGTGCGCACATCAGCTTCTTTGCTGCCTTTTGCATGCACTCGTCCGTAGCATGCCAACGATGCCTGCAAGCGGGGAGTGACGAGGGCGACGGGGTTGGGCGCGCGGAAGAGGGAAGGGCATTGAGGCATGCGCCGCGCTGCTGCGCCGCGCTGCTGCGCTCCGCTGCTGCTGGCAGCGTGTGGCGGGCGTGCAGCGGCGCTGCGGCGGCTGCACAGGGGGTCGGTAGGATCCATTGAGTGTGGTACGCGCAGAGGCGGGCTGGCGTTGCATGCCGCCTGCCTGTCGCAATCCCGGACTCGTCATCCCCCCCGCGGCTGCAGGGCGAATGCAGCGCGCCAAAGCGATCGAGCGCTGCTGCGCACCTGCGGCGGCAAACGACGTGCCAATGTGCGCAGCACGAGCGGCTTGTTCGCCTTGGTCCACAGCGGCGCCTTGGTCCACAGCGGCCTCGCTTAGGCGCTCTACGCCGCCAAAGCGCAAGATCAGCCGGGATCCCGCAACCGCACGCACCCATCCAACGGCCATCTCAGCGCGGCGCCATCGTGCGCGCGCGGTCTGTGCCAACTGTTGGGTGCACGCGCGCGCCCACCTCGAGCCAGCAGACGACGGGCCAGCGCGCCGCGCCAACGCGCACCTCGCCGCCATCGTCGGCACCGTTGGCGTCGGCGTCGCGCTTGCCGCTCGTGCGCTGCCCGCCTCCGGGCGCGCCGCTGGCCGCGTGCGGCTCGACCGGCCCGTCGTGCGCGAGGAAGATGCCAAAGCGTACCTCCTTGCCCACGCGGCGGTACCGCGCGAGCGTGCGCAGCGCCGCGCCATTCGCGACGCCAGCGCTCGGATCCACGTCGATCATTGCACAGCGCGCGCACGGGCCAACCACGCGCAAGCGCAGCTCGCGCGGGCCATGTGCGCGGTCGACTGGTACGGCGGCGCGGCGCGCGGCGCGTGGAGGGCTCGGCTCGCGCTCCGAGCCGGAGGCGGGCGGCGATGTCGAAGCGGACGACAAAGCGGAAGAGGGCGGCGTCGAGACGCCCGCCGCGTCCGCACTGCCGAGGGGTGAGACGAGCGGAGTCGACGGGGCGGCTCCAGCACGTGGCGCGCGGACCCGCGTTTGCGGCGGAGGCGATGGCGGCGTGTGGCATTCGATGCGGAGCGCCGTCCATTCGTCCTCCTCGTGGCCGACCGCGCGCTGCCATTCCCGCCGATCCATCTCATCGCCCGAGCCGTCCGAGCACGCCACGTCCCCCGCGTCCTCCTCCGAGTCCTTCTCGCCGTCCGCGCCTGCCGGCGTGCCGCCGCACCTGTCGTCCGTGTGGCACGGTTCGACGACCAGGTTGGGCCGGAAGTGGCGCGCCTCAACGGGCGCACCGCCCAGCCCGCGCAGCGCACAGTTGAGCTCGTCCACAGCCGGTTGCGCGATGAGGAGCAGTGGCGCCTCATTTGAAAACCCCAGCCGCTCGCGCCGCTCGGCCGCGCGCTCGCGCAGGGCGGCCGCCGCCACGCTCGCAGCCGCCGCCGCGCCGGCCGCGCCGTCCTCGCACCGCGCCACGCGGGCGTCGACGCCGGCGGCGGCGCCATCGTGAAACCGGCCGTGCATCCTCACAGCGCAGTCATCGCCCTCGGCGCGTCCGCCCGCCGCGCGGTCTCTCGCGCGCGCCGGCGCGGCGGCTGACGGCGCGCGGAGCGGCGCGGCGCGCATCAGCGCGCACTGCACGCCGAGGGCTTGGCTGAACCAGGCGGCCGCGGCGCCGCCGCCCGCGAGCCTGCCCGCACACGGCTCGCCGCACACCGACAGAGGCTCTGGTCCGCCGCCGCCATCGCTCGGATCGCCCGCGCCGGCCGCGGCGGCGCCAGACGGCGCCCTCGTCGAGCGGCCGGCACCGTCTCCGGGCGGCTCGATGCTCAGCACGAGCGGCGTGCGCATCTTCTCGCACCGCACCGTGAGCGTGCCCGCACGCAAGTCGACCGTCGGCACAAGAAGAGCCATCGCTGGGTGCTGGCGTAACCGCATCGCGTCCCCACACGCATCCACCAGCGCCCACTCGCGGTCAAGCAGCAGCCGGCGCGTCGTCGCGCAGACGGGCCAGCGTGACACGGCCATCGCGCCGCACGACTTGATCGGGAACACGTACAGCAAGGCCAGACGGTGCGCGCCCGCGGCCGCAGGCGGACGCCGTGCGCGCGGCGCGCGGAGCGCGCGCGCGGGCGGCCGCGCGCGCAGCCGTGCGCGCTCGCCGGCGCGCCGGTGCGCGCTGCCGTCGCGCGCCGCATCGCCAGCGTCGTCGGCGACGAACGTGGCGTGTACGAAGGTGACGAGCGCTTCCACGTCCTCCCACGTCGACCAGCTGCCAACCGACGCGCGGACGGCGCCGAGCGGCGCGCCGTCCGTCGGCGAGATGTCGTGATCGTCGCCGCACACGTGCCCGGCAGCGAGCGCGGCAAGGATAGCGGCGTCGCTCAGGCCGAGCGCGCGCTGACACGCGCCCGGCGCGCAGAAGCAGCCCGCGCGCAGCTGCAGCGGCGGGCGCGCGCCCGCTGCGAGCCGCACGACCTCCGCGGCGGAGATGTACTTGCCATCCGCGCCGAGCACGTTGAACGCAACTGTCGGCGCGCGCGCGCGCTCGCCGTCGCGCGGCGCGTCGGCGCTGGCGCTGCCATCTTGCGCGCGCGGACCGCCGGCGGCGCCAACGCCACCTTCCTCGTACAGCACGACCGCGCGCGCACCGCCGTGGTGCGTGAGCGCGCGCAGGCGCGCGCGCAGCTCGGCGCCGAGCGCGCGCGCGTGCCGCGCGACGACGGCCATGCCGCCCACGCGCTCGAGCGCGTCGAGGCCGGCGGGCACCTCGGCGAACGCGCGGAAGTTTGGCGTGCCGTCCGCGAGCGCAGCCGCCGGCGCGGCGCGCGCGCGTGCGAAGTCGGCGCCGGCGAGCACGGCCGCGACCGAGCCGCCGCCAAAGTAGGCGTGCGCCGGCCGCCGGAGCACCGCGCGCGCCGCCATTTTGCGTGCGAGGAGACAGCCGACACCGGTTGGAGCGCCGAAGACCTTGTACAGCGAGAAGACGGCAAAGTCGGCACCGAGCGCGGGAACGTCGACGGGCCCGCTCGCCGCCGCCTTGGCGATGTCGACGAGCACCCACCAGCGGCCCTCGCCCGCGGCGCGGCCGGCGCCGGCGCCGGCGCTGACGGCCGCGCCGGCGCCGCCGTCCGCGTGCGCGCGCTCGGCGGCGGACGCCGCGAGCAGCGCGTCGACGATCGCGCGCACGTCGTACGTGCGCCCGTCAAAGTTGGACTCGAGCGGCACGGCGGCGAGGTGGTCCACCACCACGCCGCCGACGTCGGCGTGCGCGCCGTCGTCGCCGCCGCTGCCGGCCGCGCCGCGCGCCGCCGGCCCGTCCGCCGCGCGCGCCCAGGCATCGGGCGGCGCGTCGGGCGGGAGGGCGGCGAACGCGGCGCCGGCTGCGAGCGCGGGCGCGCGCATCCCTATCACCGACGTGTGCGCCTCCGCCGCGTACACGAACCTCGAGCCGCGCCTGAACGGGAAGGAGGCCGCGACGAGCGCGAGCGCCGCGGTCGCGCCGCTCGTGAAGATGAGTTCAAACTCGTGCGCGCGCTCGCCGCAAAAATGGGCCAGGAGGCGTTGGCGCGCGTGCTCGGCATGCCGCGCCGATGCGCTCGCCGCCGGCCCCGTCGAATGCGGGTTGCCCAACACCGCCGCGCCGGCGGCGGCGGCACCGGCGGCGAGCTGTGACGCGAGCGGCAGCGCGGCGCCCGCCCAGTCGAGATACACGATGGGCGCGGACGGCACGGGCAGAGCGCTGGCGGAGGCGCGCGGGCCGGACGCGCGCGCAGCACTGGGCGGTGCGCCGATGGGCGGCACGAGCCCCGGCAGCTCGCGCGCGCGCCAGCCGTCAATGTGCCCGGCGGCCGACTCGCCATATCCGTATGCCGCGCCCGCGCGCCGGACAAAGTCGGCCTTGCGTGCGGCGGTCGCGGCGGCGGCGGCGGCGATGCTAGGCTGCTCTTGCTGTGTGGCGAGCAGCCGCCGCCGCCGACGCCGCGCGCGCGCGCGCGCGAGCGCGAGCGCCGCCGCCGCGACCGCGCCGATCGCCAGCCATGCGCGCCGCATGGCCCACGCAGCCCCTCTGCTTGCTGGCGCGCCCAGGCCCGCGGCGCGCAAAAGTTCTAGCCCGTCCAAAAGCTCCGCCTTGGCTCGCGGCGCGTGTCGCACGGCTTGGCGCGATGCCGCCGAGGCGCGCGGCTGCGTCGCGCGCGACGGGCGCGGACGATGGCGGTGCCGACGACGGCGATGGCGCGACCGCTGCGCCGCGCGCGCCCGAGACCGCGGCTGAGTGCAACGCGGCCATCCACGAGCAGCTCGGCGTGATCGCGAGCGCGGACCACACCGTGACCGCGCGCAAGGCGGCGCTCGCCGCGCTCGCCGGAATGCTCGTCGGCTCGGCGGCGTCGGCCGCAGTGCGCTCGCTCGACCACGCCTCGCGCCACCGCGTACATTGGCGGCATGTCGTCCCGCGGCTGGTCAAGCTCGCCGAGCACGAGGAGGCGCGCGGCAAGGGCGGGCTACGGCACGCCGAGGCGGAGCGGATGCGCGGCGTGCTCGCGAGCGCGCTCTCGCAGCCGGGCCTGCAGCTCTTGCCTGTGGCCGAGGCGCTCCTCGCACACCTCATCGCCGTCTTCATCTCGTCGTCCTCCATGCCCGCGCAGCCATTGGCCGGCGGCGCAGACGCGCGCTCGGCGTCGACAACCTGCGCGGGCGCCGGCACTGGCGGCTGCGCCGCCGCGTCCGCCGGCGGTGCGGGCGCGTCGCGTGGCGTCGCGTCCGTCGTGTCGGAGGTGCACTACGACTACGCCGAGATGCTGCGCGCGACGCTCTCCGTGCCGCAGTACGCGTGCCGCCTGCCGACACCGCTCGCGCATCGCCTCGTCGTACAGGCATGCGCGCTGATCCGCAGACCGCCACTGCTCTCGAGCGCGGCGGGCAAGACGCGGCCGGTGTCCGAGCAGCTCGCCGCGTGCCACGCGCAGATTCTTGCCGAGCTCTTTGCCGCGCGCGACCAGGACCTCCCGTCCAAGACCGTTCGCGCGTTCCTCTCCTCTGCCGAGCAGCTCGCGCGCGCGCTCACCGGCGCGCGCTCGCGCGCACGCGCGCCTGCGCCCGCGGGCGAGGGCGAGGGCGAAGGCGAGGGCGAGGGCGAAGGCGACGAGGGGTTTGGCGGGTGCGGGTACGCGGGCACGCCGACGGTCGACGTCGCCGGGCTCCGCCGCCTCTCTGCCTTCTGGCAGCCACTCAACAATTTTCTCTATCGGCACGCTACCGACCACCTCGAGCTGTGCGCGTCGCTCTGCGCGGCGCCCGGGCTGCAGGCGGCGGCCGCGGCGCTGTGGTCGCAGCGGCAGGCGGTGGACGAGGTGGCGGCTTTTCTGCGCATCGCGCTCGCGTGCCACCGCGTCGCGACCGCCGACGGCGCAGCGGACGGCGCGCGCGCGCACGCCCGCCGGTGGCGGCCGCTCCTCCTCAGCGCGCACACGACGCACGCGCGCGCGCTCCTGCGAGAGCTGCACCTGCTGCTGCGCGCGCCGCCATACTTCGGCACGCCCGCGGGCGTCGCCGCCGCCGCCGCCGCCGCCGCTGAGTCGGACGGCGCGGGCGGCGCGGGCGGCGTGGTCGGCGCGGGCGGCGGGCTGGATGCGTGGCGCGCGATTGCGGTGCTTGAGGCGGCCGTCGACGCGCTCGCGGCGGGCGCGGCGGGCGAAGCGCGCGCGGCGGAGGAGGTGGAGAGCGCGCTCGATGAAGCCGTCGCTGCCGACGACGACGAAGGCGGCGGCGCCGGCGGCGGCGACGCGCCTGGTGAGGCTGGCGCGGCCGCCGGCGGCTCTGCCGCGCAGCCCGCGGCCAAGCGCCGGCGCAACGTTGATGGCGGCGCGGAGCCGGCGTGGGAGGGCGTGGGCGACGGCCTGTGCGCTGAGCTGCTCGAGGCGCTTGGCGCCGACTTGCCGCGCGCGCCGCACGGCGGCGTGGCGGGCGCGGGCTGGCGCGCCCGCGCGCCCTCGCGTGCGGGCGCGGCTGGCGCGGAGGCGGGCGCGCGGCGCGTGTGGGCGCTCGTGCTCGTTGGCGGGCTGGCTCAGCGATGGGGCGGCGAGTGGGCGAGCCGCGCGCAGTACCACCTCCTCATCCGGCAGCTCTGCACCCTCGTCGCGGACGCGCGCGCCGCGTCGGGCGACGGCGACGGCGGCGGCGGCGGCGGCGGCTGCGGCGCGCGCGCAGGTGCGGGCGGCGGCGTGCGCGCGGGCGGCGGCGTCGGGCTCGGCGGCGGCAGCGCGCTGGTCGGCGACGGTGGAGGACTCGGCGGCCTGCTCGCGCTGCTCTACGCCCTCGCACACTGCTTGAGCGCCGCCGCCGCGCTCGAGGCGGCTGCGCGCGCGGAAGTGCGCGCGCGCGGCGGTGGCGGGCGCGGCATAAGCTCGAGCTGCGAGGAGGATGATGAAGGCGAGGGCGATGGCGAGGGGCAGGACGCGGCGGGTGATGGCGGTGACGACGATGACGAGGACGAGGACGAGATGATGGGCTTGGCGGGCGCTGCCCCGCGCGTCGCCGCGCGCGCGCGCGCGCGCGCGCGGCCGCGCGGCCGCGTGCGCACGCGCGCGGCGCGCGGCGCGCGCGACGCGTGGGGCGCGGCGACGCACAGCGCACGGACCGCGCTGCCGGCGTCCGACGGCGACCCGCTCTTGCCGTGGGCTGACGCGCTGTGGGCGGACCTCGTCGCGCTGCTCGGCAGCGCGGCGCCGCTCGGCGCAGGCGCGGGCGCGGCTGCACTTGGCACGTTCGGCGGCGGCACGCGCGCCGGCGGCTGCGCGCCGGGCGGTGGCGGCGCGTCGTCGGGCGCGCACTCGGCGGCGGTGGCGCAGGTCGTGGGCGCGGATCTTGCCTACTATTGCCTGCGCGCGCTCGTGCAACTGCGCCTCGTGAGCGCCGCAGCCATTGCTGCATCGCTCCCAGCTTTCTGGGCGTGTCCGCACGTGCGGCCGCCGTCCGCGCGTTTCTCGCTCGTCGCGCGCGCGGCGGGCGGCCCGGGTGGCGCGGGTCTGCCCGCGCTCCGCCTCTCCGCGCTCCACTGCGCCACCTGCCTGCTCGCGCGCCTTGCGACCGCCGCAACGGCGGCGCGGCGCGGCGAACCCACCGCGGGCAGCGGCGGGGTCGCACGCCGCGCGCAGCCGCCCCGCGAGGCGGCGGCGCTGCCGAACGTGGCGTGTCCGGCCCAGCCATCGCCTTCCGTGACAGCCGACGGTGCGGCAGCTGGTCGCAGCGACGGGTGCGCGTCGGGCGACGGCGGCCGTCGCTCGGCGGGCGCGTGGCGCTCGGGCACGCGCACCGGCGGCACGGGCAGCGGCCTCGCGACGCTCGCGCGCGCGTTCGACGCGCCGTGCCGCGCGGCTGCGGTGGAGTGGCTACTGAGCGTGCGCGCACGCTCGGCCGACGGCGCGAGCTCGCGCGGCGCAGCCGTCGGCTACGGCGGGTATGGCGCGTGCGCGATCGGCGGTTTCGCTGTCCTGCTCGCGCCCGGACTCGTCACCTCGCCACTCGCCGCGGCGGTGCTCGCGCCCGCCGCGTGCGCGCTCGCCGATGCCGCAGCGCAGCCCGGCGGCGCGCTCGACGGCGCGACGCCGCCGAGCGCGCGCGCGCTCAGCCCGCTGAGTGCTCTCGCGCCAGCCACTGAGATTCCAGCGGACGGCGGCGGTCTCGGCGGCTGCGCGCTCCGCCTCGCCGCGGCGGCGCTCGTCGCGCTCGCGTGCGCCGAGGCCGCATGCTCGCTACCACCGCCGCTCGCCGCCGAGCTCAACGCCGCGGGTCTTGGCACGCGCGCAGGCGCGATCGCGCGCGCGCGCGCACGTGGGCCGCCGCCCGCACGACGCGCACGGCTCGCGCGCGCGCCGCCGGTGGACGCCGCGCTGCCGAGCGGCGCGCGCGCTCCAGGGCTGCTGCCGCCGCCAGCCGCGGCCGACGTGTCGCGCCCCGCATTCCTCGCGGGCCAAATGGCCGCGCTTCATTGGCTCGAGTGCGAAGTGGGTGCGGCGACTGGCAGCGCAGGCGTGCAGCCGGCGGCCGCTGAGAGCACAGCCGCGTGCGGCGATGGCGGCAGCGGAAGCGCTTTGCGCGAGCGCGGCACGCTTCGCGCGCGGCCGAGCGGCGCGGGCGAGCTGAGCACGAGCGAGAGCGGGAGCGACGTGGACGCGGCCGGCAGCGCTGACGAAGGCGGCGAGCGCGGCGCGTGCGCACGCCGCGCGCGCCGCGCTCGAGCGCGTGTCGGCACTTGGAATGCGCAGCGGCCGGCGGGTGAGGCGGGCCAGGGCGCGTCGTTGCTCAGCGTACTCGCCGAGCCGAGCCTTGCGCGCCACTGGCACGCCGTCGCCCTCTCCTTCGAGGCCGAGTCGCTCGCGCTGCGCGCGGCGCGGCCTTTGACAGTTGCAGCTGCCGCTGCAGCCGCGGCCGCGCGCGCCGAGGCGGACGCGGACGCGGAGATGGAGGCGGAGGCGCGAGCGGATGCGGAGGATGCAGCGTTTGGCGTTGGTGGTCTCGGCGCCGGCCGCCGCGCCGGCGCTGTGCGCGGCGGATGCGCCGCTGCCACCTCGCGCGAGCTTGGCGGCGCGGCGCTTGGCCGTCGCGACGGTCACGCGTCGCATGGCGCACCAGAGGCGACATGGCGGCTTGAGCGCGCCGAGTCGATCTGGGCGCTTGCGGCGCTCGCGCGCGCAGCAAGCCAGCTCGTCTGCGTGCTCTGGGCGGCGCGGTCCGCGTCGTCGGGTGACGTGGGCGCGGGTGCGCCGCACGCAGCGGGCTGGGGCGATCTCGCGGGCGCGGCTGGTGCGGCGGTCGGCGCGTCCGCCGCGCCGGCCTTTTGCGGAGGTGTGCCCCTGCGCTGGCTCTCGCGCGCGCACGGGATGATCTCTGCCGTGCGCGTGCAGCTCGGCGCGCTGCTCGGCGCGGACGCAGACACGCTGCGCGCCCTCACCGCCGCGGACGCGCGCGCGGAGGTAAGCGCGCTCGCCGACGCGCTGGCCGAGCTGCTTGCGCTGCCGAGCGCGCTTGGCGCGGCGCTTGGCGCGGCGGGCGCGGCGGGTGTGGCGGGCACAGTATCTGGCGGCCTGCCCGTCGACACTTTCGCCGGCGGTGGCGGCGGTGGCGGTGGTGGGATTGCGGCCTTCGCAGGCGGCACGCGCGGCGCGGTCTTCAGCGGCGGTGGCAATGGCGACGGCGGTGGCGTCGGCGGCATGCTTGTCGAGGGGCCAGTGGCGGACGCTCTGAGTGCGCTCTCGCGTACGGTCGCGCGGCTGTGCGCGCGGCTGCTGACCGTGCCGGACGCCGGCTGGCCCGCCGTCGAGCGCGCGAAGGCGGCGGGAGCAGGCGTGGCGGGCGAGGGCGCGGCTGGTGGCGCGGACGGCGGCAGCGGCGGCGGCGGCTTGAACAGCGACAGGCCCGAAGGCGGCTTCGATTGTGCCGCGTCCGGAGGTCACGGCTACTCCGGCAGCTGCGCGCCCGCACCGGCTGACTTTGGCGCGATCGCCACGGCCGGCGCGGGCGGGTACGACGGTGCTCGCGCGGCGGCGCGCGGCGGTGGCGGCAGCGGCGCGATCGACGACGCGGTGGACGATGCGGACTTCTGCGTCGCAGACGTGCGCGGCGTGGCGCGCACGGCGGGCGCGAGCACGGCCGAGGGCTATGCATGCGCCCATCGCGTCTACGGCGCGCTGCTTGCCGCGCTGCGCTGCGCGGCGCTTGCGCCCGTCGGCGGCGCGGCGCGCGCGCCGGCCGTCGGCGCGCTGCCCGCGGGTGGCGGCGGCGTGTTGCCTGCGTCCGCGTCCGCACAGCGCGCGTGCCCGTTAGAGCCCGAGGTGTCGGCGGCGGTGGCACGCGCGCTCGCACTGTGTGCGCCCGGCGAGAGCGCGCACGGTCAGCTCCTCCTCCTCCGCTGCGCGCTGCTGCTCGGCGAGGCCGGTGCGCTGCGCGCCGCGTGCGACGCGCTCGTCGCGCCATCGACCGCCGCGCTGCGCGCGGCTGCGCTCGCGGAGGCTTCGGAGCGCGCGCGGCGCTCGCGCGGCCGCGCGGGCGACGCGAGTGGCGCGTTGCTGTATGCCGAGTGGGCGGCTGGCGAGCACCTGCGCTCCCTCTGGGCCGTGGCGCATGTGCTGGGCGGCCCGGAGGCCAAGCTGGCGTGCGCGCGCGCCGCAGCCGCCGCGGGCGGTGTGGCAGGCGGCGGCGGGCTGCCTCGCGACGCGCTGCTGCCGTACACACACGCAGTGTCGCAGTGGGCGCACGCACTCCCGCCCACCCTGCACCGAGCCCCACCCACGTCCGCGATCCTCGGCGTTCGTGCCGGCGGCGGTGGCGGCAGCAGCGGTGCGGGCGGTGGCGGAGCGGGTGGGCCGGAATGGGCGCGCTTTGCCTGCACGCGCTATGTGCGCGCGCTCCTCGGCGCGCTCATCGGCGAGCATCTGCGCGTGTGCCGTGCGCCCGCGCCACCAGCGCCGCGCGCGGACGGCGCGCGCGCGCGCGCTGGCGGCGGCGGTAGCGGCGGCGATGGCGACGGCGACGGCGGCACGAGGGACACGCAGGTGCTCGCGGCTGAGACGGATTCCGAAGACGGCGCTGGCGCGCTGGCGGGCGCGGGCGCGGCTGGTACCACGGGCGGCTGGAGGCAGGCCGCGCAGCGCCGAAACCTGCCGTCGGTGGGCGCCGACGCTGACGACGATGCCGATGGTGGCGGTCGAGGGGCCGGGCGCGCCGGCGCAGGAAGCGCGCGCGCGACGGCTGCCGGCGGTGCCGACACCGGCCCTCAGCAGCAGCAGCAGGAAGAGGAAGAGGAGGTGGTGGAAAGCGCTCTCGCGCAGCTTTTGGTTGAGCTCGCGTCCGACCCGTGCGCTCTCGCGCGCGAGCGCGCCGCGGACGCGTGCCCTGCGCTGCTCGACGTGTATGAGGGCTCGGCGGGCGTCTTCGAGACGTTTGTTGGCGCGCCGCCCGTCGCTGGCGCGGCCACAGGCGGCATGGATGTTGGCTACGCGCGCGCGGGCGCAGGCGCGGGTGCCAGCGGTGGCGGCAGCGGAGGAGGCGGCGGCGGCGGAGGCGGTGGCGCGCAGCCGTCCGTCGCTTGGGCGCTGACGACGAGCGGTGCTGCTTGGCGGCTCGGCGCCGTCTCCGCCGAGGCCGGGCTCGCCGCCGCGCGATTTTGCCTCGCGCACCCGGCGGCGCACGCGCCGCGCGCGCTGGCGGCCCGCGCTGCAGGCGGACGCAACGACGACAACTTCGGTGGCGGTGGCGGTGGCGGTGGCGGTGGCGGTGGCGGTGGCGTCAGCGGCGGCGGAGTGGGCCGCCTCGCGGTGCACCGCGGGCTGTGCACGGCGTATGCCACTCTGGGCGCGGCGCACGGGCACGGCTCGGCAGCTGCGCTCACGGCCGCGGTCGCGCCCGCGCTGCTCGGCGCGCTCTGTGCTACTGCCGAGCCAGCGCGCGCGCTTGAGGCCCTCCCCGCCGCGCTCTGCGGCTTCGCCTCGCAGCGTCAGCTCCTGCGCGCGGTTGCGGCCGACGTCGTCGGCCAGCTGCTGCTGCGCGGCGACGAGCGCGGCCTGCGCTCGCTCGCGCGCGTGCTCGCAAGCGGCGCCGCGCAGGCCGACGGCGATGGCGGTGGCGGTGGCGTGGGAGACAGCGGTGGCGACGGCGGCGGCGGCGAGCGGCGCGACGGCTCCTCGTCCGAGCAACGAGCGGCGGGCGGGCCGCGCGACCTTGGCGTCGAGTCGCGATCGCAGACGCAGCCGTCCATCCCCACCCTCGCGCACGCGCACGCGCCCGCGCCTGCGCCGCCCGTTGGCGCGTGCGCGCGTGCGCCCGACGCGTCCGCGGCCGTGCGCGCGCTTCTTGAGGCCCACTTCTCGCGCACGTTCGTCCTGTGCGTCCGCGCGGGCGCGCTCGGCGCCGGCGACGGCGGCATGCGCGCGCTCGAAGCATGCGTTGGTGCGCAGCGCGTGGCCGCTCTCGCGCGCGAGCGCGGCGCCGAGGTGCTCGCGCACGCGCTTGGCCTGCGCGGCGGAGCGCCGTTTGCCGAGCCGTCGGCGGAGGCGGCGGCTGCCGTCGGCGGCGTGGGCGATACGGCCGGCTTCGCGGGCGCGTGCGCGGCGGCGCCGCCGGACGGCGGCGCGTACCTGCCCGCGGGCGCGCGCGTCGTTGCCGCGACGCTCGCCGCGATCGCTCGCCGCCAAGGCGTCGAGGCCATCGTGCTGGTGACCGCGCCGCGCGCGCGCCTCGTCCGCCTCACGCTGCGCGCGCGCGCGGCGCTGCGCGCGCCCTCCGCCGCGCGCCGGCGCGCGGGCCTCGACGCGCTGTGCGCGCTCGCGGCGATCGCGGCGCCGCGGCTGCGCGCCCTGCCAACGACCGTCGCGCCGCTCGTGCGCGCGCTGCTCGACGGCGTGGCCGTGCCGCTCCCGCCTGAGCACGCGGACGGCGGCGCGGACGGCGACGCGGACGGCGCGGACGCGCGCGCGCGAGAGGGCGAGTGGCACCCTGCGTTGCGCGTTCTCGCTCGGCTGCTGCTGCCGCCGCCGCCACCGCCGCCGCGCGCGCGCGGCGCTCGGGCCGACACGCAGCCGGCGCGCGCACCGCTCGGCGCCGAGCAGCGCGCGAGCGTCGCGCTCGCCGTCGGCGACTGCCTGCTCGCAGAGCTCGCCGCCGCTGACGCGGCGGGCGCGCGCGGCGGGCGCGCTCTCGCCGCCGCGCTCGGCGCGCCTCCGCTGCTACGAGCGGTGCTCGACGAGGGCGCGATCGAACCGGCGAGCGCGCACGCCGGCGCCGGCGCCTTGCGCGAGGCCGCCGCGGCGCGCGCCGCGGCAGGCGCGATGCGCGCGACGCTTCGCATCCTACCCCCGATCGCCGCGCGCTTGCCGGCCACCGTGCTCGCGCACGCGCGCGGCGCGGGCAACGACGCACTCGCGCCGCTCGCGGCGCAGCAGCTCGCGTTGCGCGCGCAGGCCGGCGTCGGCTCGCCCGCGCCCGCCGCCGCGCTGCGCGCTTTTGCGCGCGCCGTGCGCGCGCGCGTGCCGGCCGCGTGCTGGCCGTGCGGTCGCTTGCCATCAGCGCAGCCGATTGCAGCGCACGCGCGCGCGCTCGCCGCCGCGCTGCGCGTCGCGCCGCCCGATGGGCTCGCGGCGCTGTGCGCGAGCGCGCCGGGCGCTTCGCTCGTCGCCGACTGCCTTTCTCTCCTGCGCATCCTCGCGAGCCCCGGCGCGTGCGACGCGCGCGCGCTGCCATCGCTTGGCGAAGCGGCGTGCGCGCTCGCGGCCGCACGCCAAGTTGGCGCTGCGAGCGGGCACGTGCCGGCAGACGCGGCGCGCGTGCACGCGCGCGCCGAGGAGTGGGCGCGTGTGGGCGCGACGAGTGCGCCGCCTCGCGCGCCCACGGCCGACGGCGCTTCGGCGGCTGGCGGCGGCGGCGGCGCTCGCAGCCCGGTTGAGTGCGAGCGCGCGCGGCTGCTCGTCGGACTTGGACACTACTGCCACGCGGCGCTGTGCGCGGCCGACGTGCTCCTCGCGCGAGCCGCCGACCGCTCGCTCCGCGCGTTTGCGACGGACGCGTGTGCGCGCGCGGCGGTGCGCGCCGCGGCAGACGCGGAGCGCGCCGCGACTGCGGCAGACGGCGCGGCTGCGCGCGCCGCGGCGGGCTCGGCGGGCGCGAGCGAGTGCGTGGACGGCAGCGCCGATTTGGGCATGGACGATGCTGCCGGCGTCGAGCCGTGGTGGCCCGAGCTCGACGACGCAGCGGGCGATGCCGCAGGCGATCGCGGCCGCGCCGCAATTGGCGGCCGGCGCGGCGCGGCGCGAGCGCTTGAGCCTGCGGAGGCCGACGAGGCGGATGCCGCGGCGCTCGGCGGCTCGGCGCGCGCGCTCGCGCACGCCGCGCGACTTTACGCCGGCTCGCTCGACGCGGTCGCGGAGCATGGCGCCGTCGCGCTCGCCGCCGCGTCCGCCACCGCCTCGCAGGCGCATTTTCCGGAAACTTGCGGCGCCGACGGCACGCCAGGCGCCCACGCGGGAAGCGCGGGCGCGCGTGCGGGCACGCGCGCGGGCGCGCCGCTCGCATGGCAGTCGCCGCGCTGGTCGCAGCCGGCGTGGGACGCGGCAGTGGCCAAAAGCCTCGGCGCCGGCGGCTCGGCGCGCGCTGACGCGTGCGGCGCGGCGGAGGCGCGCGCCTCGTCGTGGGCGCGCGCCGACGCGGCCGATGCTCCGACCGTCGACGGTGAGGGCGGCGCGAGCCTTGCGCCGCTCGCGCGCGCGCTCGCGGGCATGGGCGTGGCGTCCGACAGCCCGTTCGTCGAGGCGTGCGCGCGCCACGACGGCGTGTCCGCGCGCGCGCCGAGCGCGGCGGCGGCGGTGTGGTCGCTGCTTCTGCTGAGCGCGCTGCGGCACAGCAGCGTGAGCCGGCGGCTGGGCGGCGCGCTCGGCGCGCTCCTCGGTGTAGCGCCGGCTGGTGGCGAGCTTGCGTCGAGCGTGCTTCACTCTCTCGACGCCGTGTGGGAGACAGCGCCGCCGTGCCGCCACGCGCACGCGATGCCGCACGCGCATGGCGGCGGCGGCGGCGGCGGCGACGGCGACGGCGGCGACGGCGGCGACGGCGGCGGCGGTGGCGGCGATGGGTTCGGCGGCAGGGGCGGCGGAGGAGGTGCGAATGGTGGCCCGCCACTATCGTCTGGCGTGCGCGTGCTACCAATCGGGCCCGCTGGCGCTGCCGCCTTCTGGGAAGCCATCGATTTGTGCGCGGCCGCGCGCGCAGCGCTCGATTGTGGGATGGCCACACGCGCGCTGCGCTACTTGGAGCTGTGTGCGGGCTCGTACCGCGCGACGGGCGGGGCGGGGGCGCGCGCGGGGGCCAAGGTGGAGGCAGAGAGGCTGGCGCGTCGCGCGCTGCGCGTGCTCGCGGCGCGCACGGCCGGCGCGGACGCAGGCGCGGGCCACGGCTGCGATGCGGATGCGACCGCCGCCGAGCAGGACGGGTGTTACGGCGGGGACGCAGGGGATGCATGGGACGCAGAGACCATGCATGCGCTAGGCGCGTGTGCCGACGAGGGCGGCGCGCACGAGGACACGGCCGACGGCAGGGGCGTTACGGCCTCGTTTGGCATGCTCGACGCGTGTAACGACGACGGCGACGGCGATGGCGGCGGCGGCGATGGCGGCGGCGGCGACGGCGGCGGCTTGAGCGAACTGGACTTTGGGCTCCACGCGGAGGCTGGCGAGTGGGCTGCGGTGGGCAGGCTGCGCGCCTTGGACGCGCACGCGCAAGCGGCCGCGCTCGGCGTTGCCGCCTCGCGCGCGCGCGGCGGTGGCGCGCATGCCCTCAGGGCGATGCAGGACCTCGGCTTGCACGCGCTGCTGTCGATCGTGGCGCCACAGCTCGACGCGAGCGTCGGCGCGGCGGGCGAGGCGGCAGCAGGCGTGCCGGAGAGCGGCCGCCCGCACGCGATGCGCTACGATGGCGCGGACGAGATGGGCTGCGGCACTTTCGCGGAGGAGGCGGCGTACGAGGCAGCATGGCGGATCGGCTTGTGGGGCTACCCGCCGCCGCCACCCGGGGCGCGTGCGGGCGCGCACGCGCGCATCTTCGCGTGCGCGCGCGCTCTGTGCCGCGGCGAGCGCGCGTCCTTCTGGGCGGAGGCCGAGAGCGCGCACCGCATGCTTGGCGTTGAGCTGGGCGCCGTGTCGCGCGCGACGGGCGGCGAGGCGAATTGCGCGCTCGGCGGGCGGCGGCTCACCGCGCTCGCGCTCACGGCGGAGCTTAGCGCGCTCGGCGCGCTCCTGTGGGGCGGCTACCGCGCCAACAGCGACGTTGACGGCGGTGCGCTCGGCGGCGCGCTCGGCGGCGTCGCGCCCGATGGCGCCGACGGCAGCGTCGACGCGTTCACGCTCGCCCACGCGCCGCGCGGCGCACGCCAGGCGCTCGGCGCGCGCTGTGAGGCGTGCGCGCGCACGCTTGGGCCGGCACCGCTCTCGCTCGCCGAGCCGGTCCTCGCACTCCACGGCGCGCTGCTACGCGCGCTGGGTGCCGAGCGGCAAGCGGCGGCGTGCGCGCTCGAACGCGCCCGGCTTGCGCGCGCGGGCGGCGCGGACGGGCTGTCCGTGCGAATGCTCTTCGAGGCGCGCCGACTCGCCCCCGAGGAAGGAGGCGTCGCGGTGGCCGCGTGGCATCTCGAGCAGGCGGAGCTCATGTGGGCGGCGGCGGCGGGTGGTGGCGGCATCGGTGGTGCTGGCGGCTGCGGCGGCGGCGACGGCGGCGGCGTCTTTGCGAGCGGTGGTGGCGGCGGCGGACGCGGCGGCGGCTCCGATGGCGATGGCGGCGGTGGCGGCGGGTTTGGCGGCCCGTGCGGCGCGGGCGCTTCGGACGCAATCGCAAAGCTGCGCGAGCTGATTCGCTCGCTCGAGGCGGACGGACGCCTCGCCGCGAGCGCGGCGGGCGGCGGAGGCGGCGCGGCGTTGCTCGCGCTTAGCGCGGCGGCGGCTGGTGGCGGCGGCGGCGGTGGCCGCAGCGCGCTTGAGACCCAGACCGACATTGCGTGCCTGCTCGTGCGCGCGCGCGTGCGCTGCGCGCAGTGGAACGTGACGACCCGATCCGCAGGCGCGGCAGCAGTGCAAACCGACTTTTTGCAGCCTGCGGTGGCGGATTCGGCGGATGTGCACCGAGCCGCGCGCGCGGCACTCGCGGCGGGCGTGCCGGGCGCGGGCGCGGCCGAGCGGCGCGCGCTCGGTGCGCGGTGCGAGGCGCTGTGTGCGCTCGCCGATTTTTGCGCCGACGCGACCGCGGCCGCGGAGGCGGAGGCCGCGTCTGCGGACGTGAGGGGGCGGCGCGCGCTCGAGGCGCGGCTGGCCGCAGAGCTTGCCGCCGTCGACGCGCTGCTTCGGCCCGCGCCGCCAGCGGCAAGCTCTGCGGCTGGCGGCGAGGGCGGGGGCTCGACGGGCAGCGGCGCGGACACGAGCGCCGGCGGCAATGGGGGCGCTGGCGGCCGCGTCGGCGCAGGCGGCGGCACCGGTCGAGGCGCGGGCAAACGCGACTCGGCGCCGCCGCCTGCGGGCTCTCGTGCGCTTTCGCTCGCGCAGCCGCAGCCGCAGCCGGCGCCGGCGCCGCTCGACCGGCGCACGCGGCACGCGCTCGCCTCGCACAAGCAGGCGCTCTCCAAGAAGCTCGACGAGCTGCGCGCGTCGTCAGCGTCGACGGCGGGAGATGCGGGCGTGAGCGCGGGCGCGGGCGCGAGCGGAGCATTGGCCTCTTTACGCGTGACTGAGCTGAGTGCAAACCTGCACGCACTGCGACTCGGCGCGCAGGCGAGCGCACCCGCCATCGCCACGGGCGGCGCGCGCGCCGCGCTGCCATCCTCCGCCGCGGGCGCGAGCGCGCGCGCCGGCCGTATCATCCAACTCATGCTCGCACATGGCGCGAGCGATGGAGACATGGCACGGCAGCTGCGCACGCTGCTCGTCGACCCGAGCGCGGCTGCGCCCGTGCAGCCGCTCGCGCCCTTCGCGCCGCACCTGCCCCCGCTCGCCGCCCTACTCTCGGCGCGCGGCTCGGCTGCAGCCGCGCGCGCGGCCGCCATCGCGCGGCGCCGCGCGGGCGCTGCCGACGCTGGTGCAGCTGAGGGCGAGGGCGAGGGCGGGCGCAATGGGGCGCAGTGCGTGCCGCTGGCGGCGGTGATGCGGCCGATGGTCGAGTCGCTGCTCCTCCACGGCGCGCTCACAGCGCTCGCGCCGTGTCTGTACGCCCTTCTGGCGCTCGAGGCCGACGGCGGCGTGGACGGCGGCGACGGCGGCGGCGACGGCGGCGACGACGGCGGCGGCGGCGGCGGCGTGGACGGCGGCGGCGGCGACGGGCGCACGGCGAGCGGCGAGCGGCAGGTGGCGGTGCACGAGCCCGCCATCGAGGCGCTGATTCACCGCGTTGGCGCAGCGAACGCGCCTCTGCTCGCCGGCGCGCGCGCGCTCGTGCGCGGCTGCGCTGACCTCGCCGGGGCTCTGGCCGGATCGCGCGGCCGGCGCGCGACGGCGGCGGCCATACGCGGCCCGGCGCGCGGCGCGCTCGGCCGCGCGCTGCGTGCGGCGGGCGTGCCGATGGGCGCGCAGCTGCACGAGCTGCGCGGGATCGCGATGCCTAGCCCCCTCACTCGCCAGGGCGGCGACTGCGCGGGGATGGGGCCGGTGCGCGCGCGCGGCGCGGGCGCCGGCGGCGGCGAATACGACGACGATGACGACGACGGCGGAGGCGATGCCAGCGTCATCGGCGCGGTCGGCGCCAGCTCGGCGCACGAGTGGGAATGCACAGCCATCGTGCGCTTCGCCGGCACGCTCCGCATCGTGCGCGCTCGCACCGACACTCACACTTTCGATGGCGAGGCGCACGATGGCGGCGCCCTGGAGGCGCACGATGGCGGCGCCTTGGAGGACCGCGCGGACTGCGGCGGCGCGGTGGCGGACGGCGTGGGCGGCGCGCTCGAGGCGTTGGTGTGGGCACTCGACGCGCGCGGCCGCACCGTCGCGCTGCACGTGAGCGTCGATAGCGCTGCGCCCGCGCGCGCGCGCCGCATGGAGGCCGCTCGCTTCTTGGTGGGTATTCTGAACGGCGGACTGGCCGACGATCGCGCGGCCGCGCGGCGCGCGCTCGCCGTGGTGGCGCCGAGGTGCGCGCTGCTGCGGCACGCGCGCGGCGTGTGCGTGCGCGAGTGGGTCGCCGATGCGCCGCGCGTGTCCGACTGGCTCGATTCGGCCGCCGGCCGGCTCGCGCCGGGCGGCGCGAAGCCGACCTTGCGCGCGCCCGAGCTCGCGCGCCTCGACGGCGGAGCGGCGTGCGCGGCGGGCGGCGGCAGCACCGGCGCGTCGCCACGCGGCGGGCGCGCCACGTCGCTCAAGCGCGCCGCGCCGGGCGACGACGGCGACGCGGCCGCCGCGTGCGTGGGCGACGAAGGCGGCGGCGGCAATGGCGGCACCGTCGGCTCGCGCGAGGCCGCGCTGCGTGCGGCGTGGGCGCGTGGCCCACCCCTGCTCCGCTTCTTCTTCAGCGAGGCGTGGGCAGACGCTCAGCGCTGGCACGCCGCGCGCGTCGAGTTCGCCGCAAGCGCCGCGGCGGGCGCCGTGTGCGGCTGGGCGCTCGCGCTCGGAGGTCGGTCCGCGAGCAACGTTCGACTATGCGCGCGCTCGGGGCGGCTGGTGCACTGCGGCCTTGGCGAGCGCGCGCCGGGCGACGCGGGCGCGCGCGCAGAGGCGGTGCCGTTCCGATTGACGCGCGAGACCGTCCACTGCCTGGGCGTTGCGGGCATCGACGGCGGCGGCCGCGCCGGCTTCCGCGCCGCGGCCGAGGCGACGGCTGTCGCGCTGCGCGCCGGCGGCGCGCGCGGCGCGCTCCTCTCGGCGATGGCCGTTTTGCAGCACGACCCGCTGCTCGAGTGGGCGCTCGGCGCGGCGGACAATGGCGCGGCGGGCGCGGCGGCGGTTGCGCGCGCGCGAGAGAGAGTCGATGGCGTCGAGGGCAGCGAGCCTTTGTCGGCGGGCGGACAAGTCGCGCGGCTCATCGCCGAGGCGATCGACCCGGCTCGACTGGCTGAGATGGAGCACGGCTGGGGCGCATGGCTTTAGGCATGGCCGCATGCCGACGAGTGTCAGCTCGCCAGTGAGGCGGCTCCACCTGTGGCCTGGTCCCAGCTGAAAAGCCTCACGAAAGGCCCAGCTTCGTGTGCCCGGCGCTGCCTATCGTGTGGCCTGTGACACGTCCTCTGCCACGCGCGCGCGATGATGCGCTGATGCCAGCCCTCGCCTGCGCAGCGGCGCGGCCGCGCAGGCCACCCTACCACCCGGCTCCGGGCGCAAAGCCGAGCATCGGCGCAGTGCGCAGCGCGCGCGCCGGGCCATGCGACGGCGAGAGGGCGCTTTAGGCGGCGCGGGCGGTCAGCAGCAGCCGCCGCTCTTCTTCGCGGGCGCGGCGGGATCGTTGAGCGAGATCGTGTTGTGCGCCGGCTTGGGCGGCTCGCCCTGGTCGAGCGCCTTGCGCGTGACGATGTTGTAAATGTCGACGAGGATCGATTCAAACGCGACGTCGACGTTAGTCGAATCAAGCGCGGAGGTCTCAATGAAGGCGAGCTTCTCGCGCTCGGCAAAGCCCTTGGCATGCTCGGTGAGCACCGCCTGCAGGTGCTTCAGGTCGCACTTGTTGCCCACGAGCATCACGACGATCGACGGGTCGGCGTGCGTGCGCAGCTCCTTGAGCCACCGCTCGACATTGTCGAACGTGAGCCTCTTCGAGATGTCGTAGACGAGGAGGGCGCCGACCGCGCCGCGATAGTACGCGCTCGTGATCGCACGATACCGCTCCTGCCCCGCCGTGTCCCAGATCTGCGCCTTGATGATCTTGTTGTCGTGCTGGATCGAGCGCGTCGCAAACTCGACGCCGATCGTCGACTTTGAGTCGAGGTGGAACTCGTTGCGCGTGAAGCGCGAGAGCAGGTTGGATTTGCCCACGCCCGAGTCACCGATGATCACCACCTTGAACAGGTAGTCGTAGTCGTCGTCCGCGCTGCGCGGCGGCGGCGCGCGGCGGCATTCGTGGCAGGTCGGCGGCGCTCGCCGCCAGGGCCACGCGCGCGGCGAGCGCGCGGCGAGGCGGGGCGCTTGGGTGGCGCGACGCGCCGAGCCACACTGCCACCGTCCCCCGCCCGCAGGGCCTCGCGCCGCGCGCACCGAACAGCGCCCATGCTGCCTTGTCGGCGGCCTCCTCCCTCCCAGTCGGGTGCCCCGGGGAGAAAGTCGAAAGTGTCACCACCTCCGTCAAGCCGCCGCCAAGCCGCCATCGTGCCGCCCAAAAGAGTTGGAAGGCCAACTCGGAACGGCGGCGTGATGGTGGGCCGGCGGCGGATCGAGATGGCCGGCCTCCTGGCGCTCTGCTCGGCGGCAGCCCGCGCGCAGCTGTACGGCGCGAGCTCGGCGGTCGCGAGTTTGCACCCGTATCAGCTCGACGCCATCCGCGCCGACCAGCACCGCACGTGGGTCCTCGAGGCGTACGCGTCGTGGTGCGGCCACTGCCAGGCGTTTGCGCCAACGTACGAGGCGCTCGCGGCAAACCTGAGCAGCTGGACGGAGAGCGTGACGATAGGCGCGATCGACTGCGCGACGTACACTGACGCGTGCCTCGGGCTCGGCGTCACCGGCTTCCCCACACTCTTCGTCTGGCGGCCGAACGCAGTCGGTGGCGGAAGCGAAAGAGCGGCCGCGGACGGCGCCGCCGCGCCGTCCGCGCGCAACGCGAGCGGCGGTGGCGGCGGCGTTGGCGCGAGCGCGGACGTGGCCGACGGCGATGGCATCTCCACTGACGGCTCGCCCATGCACGTCGGCGGCTTTGAAAGCGCCGCCGAGCTCGCGAGTTGGCTGCTGCCCAAACTGCCGAGTCTGTTTCAGTCGGTTACGGACCGCGCGGCCGCCGCGCGCGTGCTCGGCGGCGCGCGCACGCGGCGCGTGCCGGCGGTGCTCTTCTGGCCGGAGACGCTCGGCGCAAACATTGACGCGCAGCAGCTCGCCTACCGCTTCGGCCGCCGCGCCGCGTTCGCGCACGTCGTCGACCCTGCGCATCCGGGCCTTCTCGAGGCGCTCGCGCTCCCGCCCGGCGCCGCGCCGCGCGTCTCAACCGCGCGCGGCGCGCATGTTGCGGCGGCGGCGGCGACAACGACGACCCTCGAGCCCGCGCTCTTCGTGCTGCCCGTTGAAAGCTTGCCCGCCATCCTGAACGATGGCTCCGCGCCCGCACCGGCGGCGACCGCTGCGTCCCCTGCGGCCGCCGTATCTCACCGCGCGCCCGCACCCGACCGGCGCTCGCGCCGTCGACTCGCGTCACGCGCCAACGTCGCGCTCGGCGGTGCGGACGACAGCGCGCTCACCGCTTCGCGCAGCGGCCTGCTCGCCGTGGAGAAGGCGGCGAGCCGCACGCGCGCTGCCGTGCCGCCGACCGACGCGGCTGCTTCGCCTGCGGGCGGGGGCGCGGTCACGCGCGGCGCGGCGGACACGCCCGCGTACTTGGAATACGTGGGCGGCTTCACGGCCGGGCCGCGGCCGATCGAGGTGTGGCTCGACACGCACCTGCCGCCGCCTGCCGCGTCGGCCACGGCAGGCGGCACGAGCGCGACGAATGCGAGCGGCGGCCATGGCGGCAGCTGGTCGTTTTCGGACGACGACAACGATGGCGACGATGCCGCGCAGGATGGCGACGGCGCGGTGCCAGTCAGCATGGCCGACCTCACCGCCGCCGTGGAGTACGCATTCGAATCGGAGGTGCCGCTCGCGATCGCCGGAGCGGCCGGCGGCGCGCTCGGCGCCGAGCCGCTCGCCGCGCTTGACGCCTTCCTCGCCGCCCTCGCCTCGTCGTTCCCCGCCGCGGAGAACCGCGCCGTCCTCGAGCGCGCGCGGCACAAGCTCGCGCGCGTGCGCGCGCGTGGCGCCAACCTGACGGTTGGCGTGTGGCGCGCGGCGCTCGGCGCGAACGATGGCGGCGGTCGCTTCCACCTGCCATCGCCGCCCGTGGCGGGCGCCGGCGCGTCGCGCGGCGCGGCGCGCGCGCGCGCGTGGTCGCAGTGCGCGGGCGAGCGCCCGGAGCTGCGAGGCTACCCGTGCTCTCTCTGGTTGCTCTTCCACACGCTCGTTGCGAACAGCGGCACGGCTGGGGAGGCGGCGAATGCGCTGCGCGCCGTGCGCGGCTACGTCGCCCACTTCTTCTCGTGCTTGGTGTGTCGGGCGCACTTTTTGGCCATGGTGCAAGCCGACAAACTCGAGAGCAACGTGCGCTGGCGTGCGCGCGCGTGCCGCTGCGCGTGCACGCTGGACGGAAGGTTCGTGTGCGCCATTGGGGTGGGGGGGGGGGGGGGGGGGCGCTGGGCTGCGCCTCGGCTACGGCCCGCGCGCCCGTGCAGGGCCCTACTCGCGTGCACGTCCCGACCGAGCCCACTTCACCCCGTGCGCGCGACGCGTCTCGCGCGTCTCGCGCGCAGCTCGCGCGCGGCATCCTGCGCGAAGAGGCGATCCTGTGGCTGTGGCAGCGGCACAACTCAGTCAATATCCGCCTCGCCGCCGAGCAGCGCGCCGCCGCGGCTGCGGGCGCGCCCGTCGACGTCTCGCACCCCAAGGAGCTCTTCCCGTCGCCGCGCGCGTGCGGCGCGTGCCTCGACGAGACGCGTACGCAGTGGATCGTGCCCAGCGTGCTCGGCTTCTTGGCCGAGACGTACTGCTCGCGCGAGTCGAGCGATGGGCACTTCAGGTGTGCGCGCGAGCGCGCAAGCGCAGTCGTGGCGGGGCCGGCCATCGAGCCGCGCGGAGACAGCTGGCAAGCGCCGGCGCTCGCGCTCGTCTTCTGCGCGCTGTGCTGCCTGCTCGCGGGCATGCCGTGGCTGTGCCGCTCGCGCTGCGAACGCCTTTCGCTCGAGCTCGAGGCGCTTGAGGACCGCAAGGTGGGCGCGCAGCTCGATCGCGAGGCGGCGGCGGACGAGGCGGCGGCGGCGGCGGAGGCGGCGGAGGCGGCGGCGGAAGAGAAGGAGGCGGCAGCGGCGGGTGTGGGAGCGCGCACGCCTGAGCAGCCGCGTTGGGCGCCAGTGAGCGGCGGCGCGGGAGCGCCCGCGATTGCGGGCGCGGGCGCGGGCGTCCGGCCTGGCGGCTACGCGCGGTTGCCTGAGCAGCCCGGGACGGAAATGTGGAGCTGAAGCGCAGGCCGGACCGCGTTGAGTTGGATCGCACCGCGCATCGGCGTGACCTCCATGGAGGAAGACGCCCGTTTGGCGAGTTTTCACTTGTTCAGTGTTCCGCGGCCGGTTTCGCGCGCATTTGGGGCCATGCCCGCCGCGCTCGGCGAGCTGCCGCTCAAGCTCGCGCACCCGCTGGCAGACGTGCGGGCTCGCGCGCTGCGCGCGCTGCTGTCGAAGCTGGCAGACGGGCTGCTCGTACCGGCCGACCTCGCCTACGAGCGCGAGCTGCAGCACAACTTGCTGCAGCTCCTGCCGAGCGCCGAGCCGTCGCTCCGCGCGGGCGCGATCGACCTCGTCGGCGCGCTCGCCGAGCATCCGCACGCGGCGCGGCAGCTCGGGATGCTCGGCGCGGTGAGCGCGCTGCAGCTGGCCGTCGACTCCGACCCGTCTGTCCGCGAGCGCGCCGCCGCCGCCATCGACCGCCTCTTCCGCGTGCCGCGCGAGGCGATTTTTCCCGCCGCGCCGGGCGCCGACGCGGCCGACGTCGAGGCGAGCCTGCGGCGGCGGCTGGACGCGTTGCAGCCGCCCGAACCGGCTTTGCTGCCCGCGCTGCCCGCCGCGGCGCGCGCGCACGCCGCTGCCACCGCGCCTCACGCTGCGCGCGGCGATGGCGAGCAGCTCTTCCTGCCGCTTGACGCGTCGGTGCTCGAGGCGCTCGTGCCCGCGCCGCTCACGCCGGCGGAGGGCGCGGCGCTCTCCGAGCTTGCGGCGGCGCTCCGGTTGGCGAGTCCGCACGCCGTGCTCCGCGCTCTCGACGAGCTGCGCGAGCGCGCGCTGCATGAGCTGCCGGCGGTTTCGCTCGCGCTCGACCGGCGCGCTATTTTTAGGCTCTTCCAGCTCCTCCACGCCACCGGGCAGCCGCGCGTCGAGGCGGCGGCGCTCGACGCGCTGGGGCTGTTCTTCCGCAAGCTCGCGACCGAGCTCCGCCGCGCCGCCGACCCCGCCGCCGCGTCGGCGCGCACGGCGGCGCTCGCGCCGCCCGCCGTGCGTGTCGCGTGGCTCGCGGACATGGCGAGCATCCTCGCACGCGCCGCGTTTGAGGCGCTCTCGCCGCTGCTGCGCGAGCGCGAGCGGCTGCCCGCGGCGTGCGCGCTCGCGGCGCAGCTCCTCCCGCTTCTGCCGCGCGGCCTGCGCTCGCGCGGCGACCCGCCGGCGGACGCGCGCGGGGGCACCGGCGGCGCAGCCAACGCATCGGACGCGCACGTGGCGGCGCTGCTCTTCGACGAGGGGCTCGCGCAGCCCCTCGATGCGGTCGCCAGCGCGCTCGACTTTTACGGCGACGTGCCGCACGGCGACGGCGAAGGCGGCGGCGACGGCGACGGCGACAGCGACGGCGACGGCGGCGGCGCGCGCGGCGCGCTCGGCCGCTGGCGCGGCGCGGGCGGCGCGGACGACACCGCGGCGATGGGCGCGGCGGAGCTCGGCGCGCTGCACCAGCTTGCGATCGCGCTAGCGCTGCGCCTGCCGCCCGACCTCGCGCCGCGCGCTCTGCCCGAGCCCTGCGCGCGCCTCCTCGCACGCGCCGCGGCGTACGATGCGATTCGAGTTGCGATGGTGCGGCGCGCGCGCCGCGGGCGCGGCGGCGGCGAGGGCGATAACGACGGCGTTTGGGGCGGCGGCGACGGCAGTGGCGACGAGGGCGACGAGAATGACGACGGCGATGACGGCGCTGCGGACGGCAGGCTGCTCGCATACCTCCGCCCGCTCGATCCAGCGATGGATGCCGCCCTGTCGACAGCGCACGAGCACGCGAGCGCCATCACGGCCGCGCGCGCGCTCGCCGCCGAGCCTGCGAATCGATGGGGCGAGCGCGCGCCGGCGGTGCGCGCGGAGGAGCTCGTCGCGCGCTGCGCGGCGCTCGCCGAGTGCGTCGCCGCCGCGTGCCGTCAGCCCGCCATCGCCGAGCAGGTGGCGGTGCACGTGCTCGCCGCCGCGCGCGACGCGTGCGCGACGCGCGTCGCCGACGCGCTCGCGCCGTCGCGCGCGGCGGACGCGGCGTGCCGCGCGCTCGCGCTGCGCGCGCTCAGCTCGGTGGACGTGCCATTGCGCCGCGCGTGGCTCACGCTGCTGTGCGCGCACGCGCGCGCGGCCGGAGGCGTGGGCGCAGGCTCGAGCGGCGCGGCGCGCGGCGCGGCGCGCGGCGACTCGACGCTGCTCCAACGGTTGAGCGCCGGGCCGGAGGTGTTTGGCGCGACTTTGCGCTGTGCGCTCGGGCTGTGCGGCAACGGCGCCTCCGGCGACGCGCGCGCCGCCGGCGCGAGCGGCGCGGGCGGCGCTGGGCCTGCGCGCGCGTGCGGCAGCGTCGCCCAGGGCGAGGCGGCAGGTGCGGCAGCAGACGAGGCGGCGCTAGCGACGGCTTTGCTTGCCGCCCTTGTCGACAGCCTCGACGCGCAGCTGGCCGCAAGCGACGAGGGCAATGGCGCCGCTGGCGCTCCCGGCGGCGCCAACGCGCGCGCAGTTCACGCCGGCGCGCGCCCGCCCGTGTCGCACGTGCCGCGCGAGCTGTGCGCACACTTGCCACTCGTCGAGTGCCTCGGCGCGCCGATGCCGCATGTCGGCGCGCCGCTGCACGGCACCGTCGAGTTTGCGCACCGCGCGCCGCCGCGGGCGCCGCATGCGCCAAACGCGACGGCCGTGCGCGCAGCCGATGTGGCAGCCGTGCGCGCAGCCGACGTGGCGTGCGCCGCCGGCGCGGCGTCGCGCGCCGCGGCCGAGCGCGCCGGCCTCGTTGACGCGTGCGCGCGGCTCGCGCGGATCGTCGCGTCGCGCGCGCTCACGCACGCGCAGCGCGAGCTGGGCGAGGCCGCGCGCGCCTTGTGCGACGCGCGCACGCAGCGCCAGCGGCAGGGCGCGGCGCTGTGCGTTGGCGCCCTCGACGCGCTCGCGGCGGGCGGCGGCGCGCGCGGCGTGCCGCGCGCGTGGGCCGCGGCCTTTTGCGGCGACGATGGGCACGCGCCCGCGCCCTTCGAAGAGCCGCTGCCGCCCGTCCGCCGCGCGCACGCGCCCGTCGCGCAGGGCGTCGCGCGTGCGGCCGCGGCCACGGCCGCGCGCGAGCCGTCCGGGTCGCGCGCCGCGGCGAGCGCCGAGGCTGCGCGCGACGCGACGCTCGGGCTGGGCGCGCTCGCCGCGGATCCGCTCTCGGTGAGCGCCAACGCGAGCGCGCTCGTCGCGCTCGTCGCAAACGGTGGCGTCGACGCGGCCGTGCGCGCCTCGGCGGCGTCGCAGCTCTTCGACGCGGCAGCGGCGTGCGCGGCGCTCGCGCGCCCGGCCGCCCGCGAGGCGGCCGTTACGCCGCTGCTGCTCGCGCGCACGATGGCGGCGGCGCTCGAGGTCCTCTCGCACGCCGCGTCGCGCGCGCACGCGCTCGAGACGATCGCCGAGGCGGGCGCCGTCGGCAGCGCCGAGCGCTCGGACGCGCGCGACGCCAATCACGAGGCGCGCGGCGCGGTGCGCGGCGTGGCGCTGCGCCCCGCAGAGCTCGAGCTCGACGAGCTGAGCGCGGCGCTCATCCGCGCGCTCGTCGCCGCGAGCGCGCGCGCGCGCGCGGCCCTCGGTCGGAGCGTTGAGGCGACGAGCGGCCTGCTTCGGGCGGCGTTTCATCCGTCGGCAAAAGTGCGGGCGGAGGTGCGTTCAACGCTCCTGCTCACCGCAGTGGACGCGGACGCGCTGGGCGGGCGGTTGCCGCCCGAGCACGCGCGCGCCGTCGGCGTGGGCGGTCGCGAGCTGAGCGGCGGTGGCGATCGCGCGGATGGCGGCGACGACGGCGTGGACGAGGGCGGGTGCGTCGTGCTCAGCGCCGCGGACGCGGGCGAAGTGCGATTGTCGGTGCTCCTCGTGCGTGCGCGCGCGCTCGACTTTGGGCCGTGGGCGGAGGCAGCGGAGGCGGTTGCCGTACGCCTCGCCCGCGCGACGGCGCGGCCGCTCGACGGCGGGGCGGCGGCGGCGGCGGTGGCGGCGGGCGGCGAAGGCGCGGGCGCGCCCGGCGCGTCGCGCGCGCGCGCGCTCGAGGCAGGCGCGCTCGCGCTCGTCGCGACGCGCGCCGCGCCTTCGGACGCGCGCGCGCACGCGCGCGCCGGCGGCGCGGGCGCGAGCGCGCTCGTGCTGCCGCACGCCGACGCACACGCGGCGATGGGCGAATGGCAGGCTGTAACGGCCGTCGGGCGGTCGCTCGACGCGGCTGCGCTTGCGACAGAGTCTCTGCGCGCGCTCAGCGGCGCGACCTCGCACGCGCGCGTGCATGCGCTGCTTCAGCGGCTCGAGAGCGCGCACGCCGCGTTTGAGCTGCGCGCGCACGACGCGCCGCGCCGCGCCGGCGCCGGCATGACGCCCGAGCGCGGCGCAGGGCGCGCGCGCGCGCACCCTGTCCTCGCGGCGCTCGAGCGCTTCGCGCCCGGCGCGAACCCGGTGTTCGAGCGCCTCGTCTCTGTGCAGCCGGCGAGCGACGGCGACCGGCTCGTCCTTCTTCGCCTCGTCCGCCTCCTCGCCGCCACGCTCCGCGCCGGCGGCGCGCGCCGCGCGGGCTGGGCGCGCACGCCGCGCGCGCTCGCGACCGTCGAGCAGCTGCTGACGTGTGTCGGCGTGCACGCGATCGGCGACGAGCAGCTCGCGGACGCGGCGCACGCGGCGAGCGACGGCGCGGCGGCGCACGAGCTGCTCCTTCTCGCGCCCTTTGAGCCCGACGAGCTCGAGCAGCGCGCCGGCGCGCGCGCGCGCGCGGCGGCCGCCGCCGCCGCCGCGCTCGGCGGCAGCGTGGAGCCCCTCCCCGCGCTCGGCGGCGCGTCGCTCCGCTCGACGCTCGCGTCCGAGCTGCTCGAGCTCGCGCGCGCGGCGGTCGCCTTCGCGCCGCACGTCGCGCGCATCCTCCTCGCCGCGAGCGCCGGCGTCGATCGCGCGCCCTTCTCCTCCGTCCTCGCGCGCGCGCTGCGCGCCGCGCGCGAGCGCGGCCGGCCGAGCGCGCGCGCGCTGCGCCTCGCGCGCGTGTGCGCCGCCGAGCTCGCGCGCACGGCGGACGCGGAGACCGAGCGCCTCGCCGCGCCGCTGCTGCCCGCGCTGCTCGACATCGCCGCGCACGGCTCTGGCGGCGGCGCGCTCGCGCAGCCGCTCGGCGCGGCCGACGGCCCGGGCGCGGCGCGCGGCGCGGCGCGCGGCGGCCGAGGCGCGCACGACCCGCTCGAGCCCGCGCGCGCGCCCGCCTCGCACGCGCTGCGCCGCGGCGCGTGCGAGCTCGCCGCGCTCGGCGCGCGCGACTGCATGGTGGCGATGGCGTGCCGCCGGCCCGCGCCGGCGCGTGCCGACGCGGGCGCGGACGCGCGTGGCGCCCGCGCGGACGGCGCGCCCGCGCTCGGCCTCGACGCGCTCGCGGCGGGCGCGTGGCTGCGCGCGGCGGGCGCGGCGGGCGCGGGCGCGGCCCAAGCGGACGGTGCGAGCGCCTCGTGGCTCCTTCGCCTCGCGGCGGACCGCTCGCCCGACGTGCGCGCCGCGGCGTTTGGCTGTGCGGCGCTGCTCGCGCTGCCGTGCACGCGCGCGCTGCTCGCGGCCGCGGCGCCCGGCCTCGCTGCGCTCGCCGCGCGCGCGGTCGCGGACACGTCGGGCGTCGAGCTGTACACCGTGCGTACGGAGGCCGCCACGTTCCTCGCGCAGTGCTCCCTGCCGCTCGACGAGCCCGCGCGCGGAGACGGCGCGCCCGCCGCCACCCGCACCGGCGCGGCGTGCGGCCACGGCGAGGCGGCCCCAAAGTCGCCGCCGCCGCCGCAGATGGCGCGCGCGCGCTTGCGCGGCGGCGCCCGCGGCGCGGGCGCGCGCGGCGGCGCGCGCGGCGGCGGCGCGCCGGCGACGCCCGCGCTCGGCGCGCGCGCGCGCGCGCGCGATGAGAACGCGACGCCCTTCCCGTCGCTTGCAGAGGCGGTCACGCACCGGCTGACGCCAAAGGTGTCGCCCGCGACGGGCACGTCGCGCGGCGGCAGCGCTGGCGGCAGCGGCGGGCGCGGCGAGTGCAGCAGCGGCGGGTGCGGCGACGGCGATGACGGCGGCGGGGGCGCGCGGAGCGCGGCGAGCTCCGGCGCGCCGCTCGGCGCGAGCGACGGCAGCTGCGCGCAGAGCTCGCCGCGCTCCGCGGGCGGCGCGACGCCCGAGTGCGCCGAGCCGCCAACGGGTGCGCACGACGCCGCCGCCGCGGACAACGATGGCGGCCGCGCGCGCGCGCACGGCGCGGGCGCGGTCGGCGCGCGCGCGAGCGCGCCGGTGGGTCGCCGCACGCCCGGCGCGCTCGATGGCGGCGGCGACGCCGACGGCGGCGGCGGCGTAAGCGACGACGAGGGCGAGGGCGTGCTGCGCGCCCTGCCCGCGCTGCTCGCCGAGCCCGACGCGCCGCCATCGTTTGTGCGCGCGCTTTGCGCCCTCGGCGGCAACGCGATCGCAGGCGCGCCGCCGCCCGTCGCGCGCGCGCGCGCGCTCGCGCTGTTCGCCGCGCGCGCGCCCGCCGCGTCCGCCGCGACGCCGGACGCGCGCGGCGGGGAGGCGCCCGCGTCCGAGCGCGCAAAGCGCGCCACCGCCGACGGCGCCGACGGCGCCGCCGACGGCGGCGGCGGCGAGCGCGGCGGGCAGCGCGCCGACGATGCGGGCGGACTCGGCGCCTGGCCGGCGATCGCACGATGGCTGCACCTGCGCGCCTTTTGGGACTCAGCCGCGCCGGCCGTTGCGTCCAAGGAGGAATTCACCGACCGCGCGCGCCGCGCGCTCGCGGCGGGCTGGACGGCGGCGGCGGGCGTCGACGCGCACCTGGCGCGTGCGTACGCGCTTGGCTTGGCGGTTGCAGCCCTCGAGGCCTGCCCGCACGCGCCGCTCGCCGAGGCGCTCATCCGCCGAACGGAGCTGCTGCGCGGCGCGGCCGCCATCCTGATCAACGGTGCCGACCGGCGCGAAACCGTCGTTGAGCTCGTCGTCGCCGGCGTGCACGTGCGTGGCCCGCCGGAGCGCGCGCGGCGCGCCGGCCTGCGCGCGCACGCCGAGCTGGACGGCGCTCTCACGCGCGCCGAGCGCGCGCCCAACGGCACAGTCGCGGAGGCGCGCGCGCTCGCGCGCGGCGCGGCGCTTCGCTTCCTCACCGCCCTTGTCGCGCTCGCGCCCGCGACGGCCGCGCCGGCAATCTGGAGCTGCGCCGTCGAGCGCTCGACGGCTGCGGTGGCGGCGGCGGCGGCGGCGATGGCGGCGGAGAGCGGCGCGGCAGGCGAGGACGCGGCAACGCCGGGCGTGCACGCGCGCAGCAGCGGCAGCACGGCGCTCGTGCCGTCGCTCGCGCCCTTCCTCGCGCCCGACGCGCCGCGCGCGCTGCGTGCCGCCGCCTGTCGCCTCGTCGTGGCGCTGTGCGCCACCGCGGACCCCGCGGCCATCGCCGCCGTGCTTGACGCGCTGCCGCTCGACGCGCTGGCGCTCGACGGCGGCAACGCGCTCGTTGCGCGTGCCGACGCCGCCGACGCGCGCCGCGCGGCGGCCCTGGCACGCGCGCTGCCGCCGCCGGCGGTGGGCGGGGGCGGCGGTGCGATGGCGCGCTCGCTCCTCGCATCGCTCGCCGCCGCGGAGGTGGGCAGATCTGACGGCGGCGGCGTCGAGCGCGACGCGGCGGAGGACGCGACGGACGCCGAGCCGCTCGCCGCGCTCGAGCTGAGCTGCGCCCTCCGTCTGCTCCTCGCCGCGTCCTCTTCGGCGAAGGCGGCGGCGCTCGACGCGCGCATGATCCCGACGACACTCCGCCGCGTCGAGGACGCGGCTGCCCTCCTCGCGGCGACGCTCGCGCGCTCGCCCGCGGTCCGCGCGCCCGGCGCGCAGCCGATCAAGCCGCTCCCTCTCCTCGCCGACCGCCGTTCGCTCGCCAGTGGCCTTGCGGACGCGGCGTGCGTGGCGTCGTCGGCGGACGCGGCGCGCGCGGCGCACGCGCCCGCCGCGCTCGCCGCGCGCAGCCTCGAGCGCGCGCTGTGCGCCGAGTTTGCGCTGCTGCGCGCGATGCTGCTCGGCTCGCCCGCCGCCAAGGCGGAGGCGGCGCGCCACCACCTGCCGGCCATTGTTGCGAGGTGCGTGCAGCCGGGGGGGGGGGGGGGGGGGGGGGGGGGGGGGGGGGGGGGGGGGGAGGGGAGGGGAGGGGGGGAGGAAGGGGAGGGTTTGGTTGCGCCACCACCTGCCGGCCATTGTTGCGAGGTGCGTGCAGCCGGGGGGGGGGGGGGGGGGGGGGGGGGGGGGGGGGGGGGAGGGTAGGGGGGGAGGAAGGGGAGGGTTTGGTTGCGCCACCACCTGCCGGCCATTGTTGCGAGGTGCGTGCAGGCGGGGGGGGGGGGGGGGGGGGGGGGGGGGGGAGGGGAGGGGGGGAGGAAGGGGAGGGTTTGGTTGCGCCACCACCTGCAGGCCATTGTTGCGAGGTGCGTGCAGCCGGGGGGGGGGGGGGGGGGGGGGAGGAAGGGGAGGGTTTGGTTGCGCCACCACCTGCCGGCCATTGTTGCGAGGTGCGTGCAGCCGGGGGGGGGGGGGGGGGGGGGGGGGGGGGGGGGGAGGAGGGGAGGGGGGGAGGAAGGGGAGGGTTTGGTTGCGCCACCACCTGCCGGCCATTGTTGCGAGGTGCGTGCAGCCGGGGGGGGGGGGGGGGGGGGGGGGGGGGGGGGGGGAGGGTTTGGTTGCGCCACCACCTGCCGGCCATTGTTGCGAGGTGCGTGCAGCCGGGGGGGGGGGGGGGGGGGTGGGGAGGGGAGGGTTTGGTTGCGCCACCACCTGCCGGCCATTGTTGCGAGGTGCGTGCAGCCGGGGGGGGGGGGGGGGGGGGGGGGGGGGGGGAGGAGGGGAGGGGGGGAGGAAGGGGAGGGTTTGGTTGCGCCACCACCTGCCGGCCATTGTTGCGAGGTGCGTGCAGCCGGGGGGGGGGGGGGGGGGGGAGGGGAGGGTTTGGTTGCGCCACCACCTGCCGGCCATTGTTGCGAGGTGCGTGCAGCCGGGGGGGGGGGGGGGGGGGGAGGGGGGGGGGGGGGGGGGAGGGGGGGAGGGGAGGGTTTGGTTGCGCCACCACCTGCCGGCCATTGTTGCGAGGTGCGTGCAGCCGGGGGGGGGGGGGGGGGAGGGGAGGGGGGGAGGAAGGGGAGGGTTTGGTTGCGCCACCACCTGCCGGCCATTGTTGCGAGGTGCGTGCAGCCGGGGGGGGGGGGGGGGGGTGTAGGTGCGAGGGGGGGGGGGGGAAGGGGCAGGGGCGGGGAGGGGAGGGGGGGGGGGGACTTAGAGGAGGAGGGGAATGGGAGGTGGAACGCTCGCTCACGGTTGAAGTCCGGAGAGCACGCGCCTGCAGCGCATCGACGGGCGCTGCCAGTGCTGGCCGCGCCCGACGCCGAGCCCGTCAATGGGAGTGCTGGCCGCTTTTACCCGCCGCGCGGGCCGGAGCGCGCGGCGCGCATTGCCTTCGCGCAGGATGTCTCACCCACCGCGCCCGCGCCGTCGCCATCGCCCGAATTGTGCCCATCGCGCTCCGACCCGCCGCGCTGCCCAGGGCCTGGCCCCTTCTCGCCTCGACGGACGCCCTCGCGTGCGAGGCGCTGGGCACGCTGTGCAACCTGGTGGTGCGTGCATGCCGCCAGGCACGCGACGTGCGCTCACCTCAGCCCTTCCCTGCCCTGCCCTGCCCTGCCCCGCCCCCCCCCTGCCCTGCCCCCCCCCCTCCCCCCTTCCCCCCCATCCACCCACACACACACGCGCGCGCGCGCGCGCGCGCACACACTCTCTCTTCATGATGCAATCCCGCCCGCCCCGGCACCGGCCACCGCCCGCCCAGCCTGCCTGCCCTGCCCTGCCCCCCTCTCAACCCCCCCCCCCCCTCCTCCCCCCCCCCCCCCCCCTCCCCCCTCCCCTCCAACCCCGCCAGGCGCATTGTGACGAGGCCAAGGCGGCGCTCCTGAACGAAGGCGGCCGCGCAGGCGGAGGCGCGCGCGCGGCGCTCGTCGCATCCATCTGCGCGCTCGCGCTCGACAATGCCGCCGTCGCGCCTTCCGTGCGCGCCCTCTCGTGGGCCCTCGCCCGCTCTCTCGCGAGCCACACGGACGGGCGCGCGGCACTGCAACGGCTCGCCTTCGCCGCGGCGGCGGCGGGCGCCCTGCGCGCGGCGCTGCGCGGCGACGCGGACGACGTGTCCCTCGGCGGCGCGCTCGAGCTGCTCGCCAACTGGACGTTTGCGCACGATGGCGTCGCGTCGCTCCTACGAGCCGCGCCCTCCGTCGTTGCGAGCCTTGAGGATGTCCTCCTTGGCGCGACGCACGCCGACGGCAAGCTCGTGCTCCTCGCGCGCGTGCTCGCCGGGTCAAGCGGCAGGGCGTCGCGGCGGCTCGAGCTCGCGGCCATCGCGGCGCTCGCCGTGCGCAACCTCGCGCAGACGGCAGAGGGGAAGGCGCACGTGCTCGCCAGCGAGCGCGCGCTCCCGTCCCTCATCTCGGCGCTCTCGACGGCCGACGAGAGCGGCTTGCTCGCCGCGAACGCGTCGGGCGCGCTGTGGGCGCTGCTGCGCGATTCGGCCAAGGCGAAGGCCGCGCTCAAGAGCGCGCCGCTCGTCCAAGCGCTCGTCGACGCCGAGCGCAGGCTGCACGCCCTCGCGGCGGACGCGGCGACCGTTGGCCACGGTGGTGCGGCCAACGTGCGCGAGCGCGCGCGCCGGCCGCACGTCGATCGGGCGGTGCGCAACGTGCAGGCGGCGCGCGCGCTGCTCTCCACGTGACGCCGCGCGACCTTTTTACGATTGTTACGCGACCTTATTCGCGAGCATGTGCTCGTCTGGGTCCCAAGCGGATCCGCGGAGCAGCGAGGCCGCGTTGAACGCCGCACGGCTGACTCGCAGCTCGTCAGCATGCGCGCTCGCGCAGAGATGCTCGCCGCAATTGCGGTCCCAACTTTGAAACGTGGTTTACAATCAACTGACTCGAGACGTTCAATCAGCCGTTGCCGCCGCCACCCACCGACGGCCTCCACGCCTCTCTTGGCGCCGCGTCCGCCGCCTGGCTGAAGCCCACGCCGGCGGACACGTGCGCGTTCTGCTGCATCCGCCGAGCGAGCGACGCGGCGCGCGCGCGCTCGATCGCACCGCCGAGCGCGCCGCGCTCAGCCGCGCTGCCCTCGGGCGAGTGCGTCCGGAGCAGCGCGAGCGCCTGCGCGGCAATCGAGCTCCGCCGCCGCACGTCCGGCGGCGCGCCAGCGCGCCCACGCGAGCTCCGTCGCCGGCCGCCGGCCGCTCCGGCAGCAGCGACATCATCATTGATGGTGACGCGACACGTGCCGCCCGGCCGCGCGCGCGCAGCCGGCGCCGCCGCCGGCGCCTGCGCCTGCGCCGCGGCATCTGCGCCTGCCGCCGCGCTCTCCGCCTCGGCTGCGGCGCGCGCTCTCTCCGCCGCCTCCGCCGCCATCGTGCGATGCGCCGTGACAATCTGCCGCGCACGCAGACTGGCGCCTAGCCGCATAGCAGTAAGCGCTGTCTCGTAGCGCGGGCTCGTAAGCGGCGGGCGCGCGGCGCGCGTATCGCCGCCACCGCCGCTACCACCGCCGCCGCCGCCGCCTCTGATCTCGCCGACGGCGTCGCCGGCAGCGCCGCTCGCCGCGCCGCCCACGGCGACAGCGAGGGCTTCGGACTTGAGCGCGGCGATGAGCGGCCGGCTAGCGTCATATGCGTGAAGCCGTGCGGCCACGCTTGCGACCGCCGCGGCGCGCGCCTGCTCGTACGAGTAGCGCACCTTGGCCAGCCGCACATCGACGCCTTGTGCATCCCCCGCCCGCAGACTGCTCGCGTTGCCCGCCGCGCCGCCCGCCGCGCCGCCGGCGCCGGCGGACACGGCGAACGGAGGCGCGCGCGCGAGCGACCGGGGCGTACCCATGGGCGCCGACGCGCCGTGGCACGTCGCGCCGCCACCCTGGCCGGCGGGCGCGCGCAACTCCTCGCGACCCTGCCGCGCCGCCTCGCGCGCGCGCGCCGCCACGGCCGCGGCGGCATCCGCGGCAAGGGCCGACCCGCGCCGCGCCTTTGCCGAGGCGGGCGGCGGTGGTGGCGCGGCGGCGGGTCGGTGGATGGCGAGGGTGCGTCGCGGCGAGAAGCTCGGCTGGAAGAAGGCGGCGTGCCAGCTGCCCGCCTCGTCCATGAATCGACAGAGCAGTGCGCCAGGTGGCTGCGGTGGCTGCGGCGGCTGCGGCGGCTGTGGCGGCTGCGGCCGTGGCGGCTGTGGCGGCTGCGGCTGCGGCTGCGATGGCGACGGCGACGGCGACGGCGACGACGGCGGCTGCGGCGTGCCCGACGCGGCGTCGAGCGCGCGCGTGCCCCCGCGCGCATCGGGTTGCGCAACATCATTCACACCTCCGGCTTGCCCTCGCCCATCCTCGCGTTGCGTGTGCGCACCGTACGGCGTCCGGACGGGGGCGGGGGCAGCAGCACTGCCAACGTCGGCGTCGGCGGCGTCGGCCAGAAGGTCTGCGGACGCGCCGGCGTGCGCGCGCAGGGCGGCGCGCGGCGAGGACGCGCGCGCGCGCGCGAGTGCCGCGCGGCGGCCGGGCGGCGAGATCGCCCGGTCTGCGACGTGCGCGCGCCGCGGCTGTAATGATTGCATCGACGGCTTGGCAAGCAGCCCGCTCGCGTAGCCTTGTACGCCCGCGACCTCCGCAGCCGCAGCCGCATCGCCTGTGGCGTCGACTGCGCCCGCGCCCGCGCCCGCGCCCGCGCCCGCGCCCGCCTCTGCCTCCATCGCGCGGAGCACCGAAGTGGAGATGCCGCTCGCCTCCACCGGTGTCAATTGCACGCCGCTCAACGCCCACGCCGTGCGCACCGCGCGCGCGCGGCGCGCGTGCGCGCCCGCCGTCGGCGCGCGTGGCTGTGCGCGGCGGTGGTGCTGGTCGCATTGGCCGGCGCGGGCGGTGGGCGGGTGACGTGGCGCGCACACGCGGCGGCGAAGACGCGCGGGGCGTAGCACCGCTGGTGCGCGGCGTGCTCGCGCCGCCCGGAGCCACGCGTGGCAGGCGCGTGCCGTCCGCGCGCGGAGCGGCGCTCGTGGCCGCAGCCGCCATCGCAGCAGCCGCGCCAGTTGGCGGGGGCGCCATCGCAGCAGCCGCGCCAGTTGGCGGGGGCGCCATCGCAGCAGCCGCGCCAGTTGGCGGGGGCGCCATCGCAGCAGCCGCGCCAGTTGGCGGGGGCGCCATCGCAGCAGCCGCGCCAGTTGGCGGGGGCGCCATCGCAGCAGCCGCGCCAGTTGGCGGGGCGCCATGC